>CM072781.1:3000000-3372500 GCA_036936925.1 Cenchrus fungigraminus | reverse complement strand
AATCCTTGTTTTAATATTAATTAATAATAACTAGCAAGATGCCCGTGCGTCGCTACGGTTAACTTCAATTATTTTTTATTCTACCTCTATGTTTTTTGTTACACTCAATGAATCTCTACATTTTTTAGAAAACCAAAATATTTTGAATTAACATCGGTGTTGGGTGAACATAGTGTACCTATATTAGTGTTGACTTATGTCTCAATGCAAGTAACATTTGGCCAGCCTACAACAAGTTAATTAAAGCAACTCCAATAGAAACACTATTTTTAACTCGCCATTCCACTCGTCAAAAAGATTCTTCTCCAAAGTGAGCTTCTTACTCCAACACACTCTCCATTTTCCACTCTCCAAATCCCAACGGCTACTTCAACTTTCCCTTTCCACACACAATGACACTCAGGCTTTCCCATTCTACTTATCTGCCCTTTCTTTATTTTTCTCTTTTTCGTTTTATCTATTTATTTTTTCTTTATATTTATTTTTCTCTTTTCTACTCTCCATTTTCCCCTTTTCTATTTTTCTTTTTATTTCCACATCTATTTATTCTCTCCCTCACCTCTCCTCTATCTTCTCTCTCCCTTTCCCGGTGAGCAGCAAGGGGGTGTCCGCGTGGCCGGCAGCGCCCCTCTCCTCCTCTCCAAGCCGCCACCACTGGCGGCCCTCCTCCTCTCCTGGCGCGTGGCCCCTTCCCTAGCTCTCCCTCCCGACTGGCCGCTCCCCGGCGGTGCTGAGGAAGGCGAGCTCGGAGCTCGCAGCCACGGCGGTCCTCCTCCTCTCCCGGTCACGATCACCGACGTACTCTAGCAGTGCGGATGGGAGACCCGGCCGGCAGCGGCGCTCGAGGGCGCACGGGCCCCAGGCCGGCAGATCAGGCCCCGATTGCCTGCATCACCAGAATGGCGGCGGCGGACGCTGGAGGAGACGGGGATGGCAGCGGCGCTACAGTGAGACATGGCCGACGTTGGAGGAGACCGGGGTGGCAGCGGCGCTGGAGGGAGGACTGGGGTGGGAGCGCGTGGGGCTCGCGTTTTGGCGAGCGAGCTTGAAGCCTCGCCGATTGCCAGGTTTGGCCACACGTTAAAAAATTTTGGTGATGGCGATGGCATAGGGGTGCGGTGGCAAGGCGTTGGAGCGTTGTTTTTCTGATTTGGGTAGATAGCTATGGCGAGGCAGATGGCGTTGCTGTTGGAGGTGCTCTTACACTACTCAATTAGCATCCGACATTTTTTTGACGAAAAATTAGCATCCGACATTACTATCACCATGTATATCTAAGTCTAGGATGTATTGCATTCTCATGCATGATTTTATTTTTTCAAGCCGTTAACGATCCTTAATGATTGGTAATTAAACAAATGGCTAGCAAACTAAAAATAAACATAACATTATGTGTGGATGTGTAGATTGCACACATGTTCTTTCGGAAACCGAAGTATGGTCATATTTTTCTCCTATATATGGTGAGGAGGAGCAACTGATTTAATCATAGTGTTGCGGTTATGTAAAACCAGATGCATTCCAATAGTGCTAACAAATCTTAGTTCAATCGGTGGGTAGGAAATTGGGAACCTCCAGCTTGAGGGTTCGAACCCCTCCCAATGCTCCTATTTTTTAGATTGCGTGTGGGCAATTGAGTTCCAGACCTCCACGGACCACGGGTGGTGTGGTGTCAGGTGTGGCAGGTGGCGGTGCGTGTCCGGTTGGGTCCCGGTTGACGCCTTTCTAGCGGTGGGTTTCTGGTTTTATGGCCTGGGTCCCCGGTTGACGCGTTTTTAGCGCCGGTTCACGCGTTTTTTCTCTGGTTTCGGTACCTCGAGCGCTGGTTTACATGGTTTTTCTCCGGTTCTCCATGACGGACGAAAATATTGGGCAGAAGCGGTCCTTGCTTTAATATTATATATATAGGTAGATTAAGGTAGAGATTATCGTGACATCCACTGCAAATTTCTTGTGGGCGCGCGTGTTCTCGCCGTCGGGGGGACAGGGCGCCGCTCCCTGTGCTCGTCTACTTCCACGGCGGTCGTCGGCGGCGCCTTCGCGCTGCTCTCCGCGGCCTCGACGCCATGCGCCGCCGGTTCTGCCGGGAGCTCCGCGCCGTCGTCGTCGTGTCCGTAGACTAGCTACCGCCTCGCGCCCGATCGAGAGCAACACTGCCCTGCCACGTACGACGACGGCGCGGTGGACGTGCTCGGCCACCTCGCCTCCATCGGGATCCAGCCTCCCCGACGTCGTCACTGTTCCGGTGGACTTCTCCCGCTGCTTCCTCGCCGGGGACAGGGCCGGTGGCAACATCGCCCACCAGTGGCGAGGAGCTGAACGACGACCGGCGGCGAGGATACCTCCATGCCGGTCCAGAAACGTACGTCGTCCACGCCGCGGATCGGAGTTCTGATTGCGCCAACGCACCTCCACACCGCCGCCGCGTCCGTGGGCGGCGATCCTTGCGGGAGCGTCGGGAGTTGGAGTTGGACGGGAACCGCGCGGGAAGGCGGAGAGGGCCTCGCGAGTTGCAGCTATCGGCGCCGATCTCAGCCGTTCAAACCCGATCGGGCGTCCGAAATAGGCCCAGGGGTGGGCGGTATTTCATTTACCGTCCACCCCCGGACGCTAGATGAAATACCGTCCACCCCAAGGGTCGGACCGGGCGGCGCCATCGGCGACTGGCGGACGTCCACGCCGTCTATAGACCCCCCGCCGCCGGCGTTCCTGGTGCCAGGAAACAGTGGGCGTAGTGTTCCAGCCACGCGAGGAGAAGTTTTCATCGCCTGCCGTCGCGGACGTGGCCGGTGGACGCCGCGCGCTGTGTCGCGGCGGCGTGGCGCAAGGACTCGGCGGCGGCGGAAACTGCGAGGTGCAAATTTCTTGTGGGCACGCGCGTGCTCGTCTACTTCCATGGCGGCGCCTTCGCGCTGCTCTCCGCGGCCTCGACGCCATGGCCGCCGGTTCTGTCGTGAGCTCCGCTGCCTCCGCACCGTGTCGTCGTGTCCGTAGACGACCGCCTCGCGCCCCCGCCGCGTACGATAACAACGGCGTGGACGTGCTCGGCCACCTCGCCTTCACCGGCCGGCATCCCCGACGTCGTCGCTGTTCCGGTACGGTACGGTGGACTTCTCCCGCTGCTTCCTCGCTGCCTCGCCGGGGACAGCGCCGGTGGCCGCCTCACGAGTTTGCCGCGCAGGTTCGCGGTCGCGGACGGCACACGCTCCGCCGGGGAGAGAATGTGGGCCGACTGGATAATTAAGGACAGGGCCGCGGCCCGGCGGCATCGGATGTGCGTGCTGGCTGTCCAGAAACGTCCACACCACGGAGCCATTCCAATTGCGCCGATGTTTACGCCGCCGCTGCGGGCATGCAGTGGGCGGCGATCCTTGCGGGACCATTGGGCGGTGCCGCCGCACACGAGAGCCTCAGCGGCGCATCTTGGAGTTCGACGGGAACCGCGTGGGGAAGGCGAAGAAGGCCTCGCGAGTTGCAGCTATCGGCGTCGATCTCAGCCGTTCAAACCTGATCCGACGTCCGAGATAGGCCCGGGGTGGACGCTATTTCATTTACCGTCCACCCCCGGACGGTAGATGAAATACCGTCCCAACCAAGGGTTGGACCAGGCGGTGCCATCGGCGACTAGCGGACGACCACGCCGTTTAGGCTTCTACCGCCGGCGTTCCTTGGTGCCAGACAGTAGTGGGCATCGTGTTCCAGCCACGCAGGGAGACGCTTTCATCGCCTGCCGTCGTGGGCGTGGCCGGTGGACGCCGCGCGCTGTGTCGCGGCGGCGTGGTTCGGCCGCAAGGGCAGATCTGCGGCGGCGGAAACTGCGAGGCGCAGCAAGCGCGTGATCGTGGAGCTGCTGGCAAGCAAGAGTGCCGCCGGCGCGCGTGTCACCGCGTACGGCGGCCGGCATGTGGGCGGCGCGCGCGCGCGCGGCAATTGTGAGGTGGTGCATCGCATTGGGCGCCAGACTTGGCACATGGGATAGCACCCCGGCGCGCGATCCGACACGCCGTGGCGCCGCTCGATCAGGAACTGCATGCCTCCGTGGTAGTGTGGTGGGGTAGTCTGTCAAATCTGGGCTCATCCCCCTCGTCCTCGTCGAGAACACAGATAGTAAGAAATTTCGCGCGTGAGACAGTCGACAAAACACAATGGCGCGAGTCACCTCATCACATGTAACAAGCGAACCATGTCCAGCGACCGGAGGAGCTAGCACGTCCTGTCAAAGCCGACGGCCTGCTCAGCGCTCTTCGCCGGTAACCAGAGAGACGGACTGACGGAGGACGTACGTGGCGAAGGCGGCGCCGACGAGTCCAGGTGCGTGAATGGCCACAACCTCGTCGTACGTTGACGGCGGGTTCACGGTGGGGAAGGCGCCGCCCAATACGCCGGCATCTGCAGCATGACGCACCAGCCGTAGCGAATGGGAGCGTGGTGATGGCATTCGGTGTTCACTGCAGCACACACATGCCTGTGCAGCAGTCAGCAGATGCGCGTACGTTTCGGCACTGTGGAATGGAACCAAGGATGGGCCGTCGCACCTAACCAACTAACTGACGAGAACTAGCTACGACAGCTAGCGAGAGAGAATATAATCAGGCGAAATCCGGCGTGATAAGCTTTTGTAATAAACCGAGGTCGCGCGCGATGAGCAGGCACTAGAGAAAGACCTGATGAAAACGATAGCCTCCCTCCTCTTCTCCCGTGGAGCACACAATCATCAGCCAGAGATGCTGGGCTGCTGGCTCCTGCAACATGGCGCTCCTGATTGGCCGATCGATCGGGATGGGAATCGTCAACTCTCCGCGAACGATGTGAATGCGATCGGGATCCATGCATCTTGCATTGTTGATTGATGAGCTAGCTTGTTGATTGGGATCGACGGCGAAACCTCCTAGATGCTGCCTGCACCACTCACTTCTGCGCCACTGCTGCCTCATCACTTGACTGGGATACAGGGTCTTCGTCACCAGCTCGATCCTCCCTGAGCGAGCGGAGGCGTTGCCTATTTAGTTCGGGACCCAAAATTTTTATGGTCTTTTTAAAAGTCTATTACGGGTAATAATTAAACATAGACTAATTATAAAACTAATTACATGAATGGACGGGAAATCCCGAGACAAATTCATTAAGCTTAATAATCTGTCATTAGATATTGTTTACTGTGGCACGACGTTGTCTAATCATAGCATAATTAAGCTCGTTAAATTCGTCTCGAAAATTAAGGTAGAGGTTATGAAATGAGTTTTGTCATTAATTCATATTTAATACTCCTAATTAATGTTCAAAGATTGATTTGACTGGTAGTTGGGGAAAATTTTAAGAAGAAAACAGGGTCTGCCTAGTTGCAGATCCATCACCACCGCACCGTTCAGTTCAGTCTAGGGTAGTCCTTGTGCTTCAGGATGTTCCTCAGGGCAGAAAACTTTTTTTAGATTAAGAGAATAAATCCGGCCTTAGCACCCACGTTCGGATGGTTAGAGCAACTCCAGCAGTCCCCCTACTTGAGCCCCTACTCAAAAAGTAAGGGCTGAGAGCGAAAAAAACGCACTCGAAGTCTCCAGCAGAACCCCAACTCCAGCCTCTAACACTGTTCACACCCCCTACTTGCCCCCTCCGGACCCTTCTCCCACGGGTGGAGAGAGGAGCTCCTACTCGATGGGCAGTTCCCCAGTGCGCTACGAGCGGAGCCCGCTCCTCCCCTGTCGATCTCTCTCATAGTGGCCATCGGAGCTCGGGATCCCGCCACACGCTGCCTGCCGCCGGGGATGCACCGCCCGCCCGGAGCTCGCGTGTGGATCTGCTCCCCCGCACCATCGCCTCCTTGACGGCCGGAGGTCGAGCTCCCTCCACGCGCGGCCTGAGGACGAGCTCTCTCTCTCTCTCTCTCCTCCGCGCGGCCGAAGGTCGAGCTCCCTCCGCATCGCGAGATCCAGCGGCGGGGAGAAGGACTGCTGCCGCTGGAGCTCGTGCTCCGCTACCGGAGCCCGTGCCTCTCTACCTTCTCCTCCCCATCCGCCCATTCTTCTCTGTCGCGCGGGGCTCCCTGCGGCCTCCTTCTCCCCTTCTCTCCATCCTCCTCCGGCGGGTAAGCACCGCGGGGAGGTGGGCGCCAGCCTCCTCTACTCCCACCTCCGCCGTCGGAGCAGGTGAATCCGGCGCCGACGAGCGTAGCAGGCCGGCCGCACCTCCCCGCGTGGCTCTTCTCAGCCTCTGCATCCTCCTTCCGTGGCTGGGGAAGAT
Organism: Cenchrus fungigraminus; assembly: GCA_036936925.1. Lineage (NCBI taxonomy): Eukaryota > Viridiplantae > Streptophyta > Magnoliopsida > Poales > Poaceae > Cenchrus > Cenchrus fungigraminus. The sequence goes on along the minus strand of CM072781.1, from coordinate 3,366,263 downwards.
AGCTCTTCTCCGCCTCCGCTGCAAGATTGGGAGACGAGGAAGGTGAGCGCGTGGGACGGGAGGGAGAGAAGCAAGCGCGGAGAGGAGCAGGCGGATCTGGGTTGCCGGCGGCGAGCTGGAGGGCGAGGCGGTGGAGGCGGTGGGCGGTGCCGGCAAGGTCGTCGTCTTTCCCATCGGCATCCACGGGGCGTGTGGGAGAGAGCCGAGAAGAGACGAGTCTGGGATTCAGGGGAAATGAGAGAGAGAAGACCGATAGGTGGGTCCCATATGTCATATCAACAGTAGAGGGTGTGGAGTAGGGGCTATTGCTGGAGTTGAGGTTGAAAAACACAACCCCAGAAAGTTGAGGGAGCCCCTACTCAGTAAAGTAGGGGCCTCAAGTAGAGACTATTGCTGAAGTTGCTTTTACATCCAAAAGGAATTACAAACCGGTCATAGACCCTAGTCAACCATCATGACACAATATTAAACAACCACCATTAAAACAGAACTCTAGGCACAAATTCTAAACATAGACTTGTTATAAACGATGGTGAATAATCTATGAAAGTAAGAGAATCAAACCGCAAAAGAGACACGAGATTTAATATGGAAAACCCTCCCAACACGAGAGGGAAAAACCACGAGCGTCAGCCAGGAAGAACTTCACGATGTCGGGAGTCAGGTTACAACGCCAACGGCGGTGGCTTACAAGAATATGATGGAATAATCCTCAATCGAAAACCCTAACGGGGATATATGACCCGTACCGAACTGCGGGGGGGGGGGGGGTGGGGGGAGGGGGGTGTTGCCCCCCTTCCCCCAGTCGCGACCTGGGCCGACGGGGAGTTGACCTCTTTCTTGTGCATCATAATTTGGATCATAACTCAACAAGAATTGCAACCAAATTGTCTATTGAAGATCTCCATGGTTGCTTTCTCCAACTTCTTTCAACTTTCCTTCGGTGGAGCCTATGTGTTCTCTTTAGACAGCTGCGACCACCATCTTGTCCGGTATATCCCCTGAAGATTACCTGCAAGAGAGAGTTAGGCATGGTTCTTTTGAAGACCCCATCATTTCTAGTACTAAGCTACACTATTTTTTCAGGTTTGAAAACTGTTGGGGCATTATTTTTTCAGCAACGACTCTCCCAATATAATAGTTGCATTGAGGAAATAAAAAACTATTGGAGAAACTTATTATCATTTACTCCTTCGTTTGAAAATACTTGTCATTCTAGCTTTTTTAATACATTTCCTTTGTTATGCACCTAGATAGTTAGTATTTCCACATACATAATAAAAAGAAGAATAAAAGTATTTTGAAACGGAAGGAGTACAATGCTGTCGTGCATCCTGATACCATATTTTTCAAGGTGAGAATTGGACACGTGCTGTCATAATCTTGACAGGAAAGGTTGTCGTAATCTAAGATACATAGAGGTTGTGAGCAGCAATTTGGCCACTCGCAAGCCAGTGAGGAAAAGAGATTCGCTGATTCAGGTGTGGAAGCCATGGCCAGTGAAAAGGAAAAGGTAGACATTAGACGAAGACGAGACATACATGCTTGTGCAGCAATGCGCGTACGTTTCGTCACTGTAGAATGGAACCAAGGATTGGCCGTCGCATCTACCCAACCGGGCAAGATGAAGCCAGCTAGCGAGAGAGAGCATATAATCAAGCGAAATCCGAGCTAGCTAGGGCGGCGACCCAGACTGGCTCGACTAGAGAAAGACGATAGCCTCCTCTTCTCTCGTCGAGAGTACACAGATCATCAGCCTGCTGGTGCTGGCTCGTGCAACATGGCGCTCCTGCTGATTCGTTCGCCGATCGGATCAATAGCCCTAATCTAAATATCTAATACTATAATGATCAACCTCTCCGGGATGTGAATGCGATCCTGTTGATTGGGATCGACGGCGAAACCTGACGAGATAGTCAGATGATAGATGCTGCACGTGCGCCACACGCACCTCATCACTTGACTGGGATACATCATACATACAGGTCGTCGACTCGTCGTCACCTCTGCAGCCATCCTCCTGAGCGAGCAGCCAGGGTTTTTTTTACCGACCGCCGGGTGGTTACCGCCGGCCGGCGGTAAGGGTATACCGTAACGGTATAAATGATTACCGATTTTTACCGCTCGAATTCAAACTTACAAACAAAATGCGTAGTGCAAATGGTTTTTTTCGGTATACCGCTCGGTAGGAACGGTAACCGGAGCGGTATAAATGGTTAGAATTTTTCCGAAATAAATACTAAAGGTCTACCGCTGGTTTTTTTTTCTATTCAACTTCTAAAGGTCGAAATAAATACTAAATACACTTAAATTTATAAAGTTTTGACACCATTGGCATCTATAAATCATGAAGTATTTTTAAGGATTTTTTTAGAATTTTTCATTTTTGAGCCTCATGAGCTTTAACGGGCCGCCGACTCTTTTTTTTCTTTTTCTTTTTCTATTTAACTTCCAAATGTCGAAAAATATACTAAACGCACTCAAATTTGAAAAATTTTGACACCATTAGATCTATAAATCATGAAGTATTTTTTAAGAATTTTTCTAGAGTTTTTCATTTTTTGAATTCAAATTTGAAATTTTTGAACCCTAGCGGTTTTCAACTTCCGGTACTGTTACCGTCCCGGGGCGGTATAAATGGTAACCGCGGTTACCGCCCCGGTTACCAACGGTAAAAAAACCCTGGCAGAGGCGTCTTATCAATAAAGCCACCCTGCTCCGCCGTGCTCGGCGCCTCGCGGATCCATCCATCAGCGCCGCACTCTTCACTTCAGTTCAGTTCAGATCAGGGTAGTCCTTGTGATGTTCAAGATGTTCTCCAGGGCAGCGCAGCAGGTCCTCAGGTATGGTCTCATGACTGGATTCTTCATCTAGCTCGAGCTTACCTTCTTCAGTCTCTTCTCAGGGAGGAGTCTGTTTTGTACCCGGGTTCGTTGAGGTTTAAGATCGCGAGCAACCATTAAACAAACAGATTCTTTCTCCGTCGTGTGCTGCAGGCAGGGGAGGATCCGAGCTGGGGCTGGCCCCGCCTTGGCCGGCGTCGCCGCCAGCCGCTTCTCCACCACGGCAGTGGACTCGCAGTCGCAGAGGCTGGCGGGGAAGGTGGCCGTCATCACCGGCGGCGCCAGCGGCATCGGCGAGGCGACGGCACGGGAGTTCGTCCGGAACGGCGCGCGGGTCATCCTCGCCGACGTCCAGGACGACCTGGGCCGCGCGCTGGCCGCGGACCTCGGCGCGGACGCGGCGACCTACACCCGCTGCGACGTAACCGACGAGGCGCAGGTCGCCGCGGCCGTGGACCTCGCCGTCGCGCGCCACGGGAAGCTCGACGTCGTCTTCAACAACGCCGGGGTCGTGGGTTCCCTGTCGCGTCCGCCGCTGGGCGCGCTGGACCTCGCCGACTTCGACCGCGTCATGGCGGTCAACACCCGTGGCGTCATGGCGGGCGTCAAGCACGCCGCGAGGGTCATGGTGCCGCGACGCAGCGGGAGCATCATCTGCACGGCGAGCATCGCCGGCGTGCTCGGCATGCTCACGCCGCACCCTTACAGCGTCTCCAAGTTCGCCGTCGTGGGGCTGGTGCGCGCTGTCGCCGGGGAGGTGGCGCGATCCGGGGTGCGCGTCAACGCCATCTCACCCAACTACATCCCGACGCCGCTGGTGATGCGCATCCTTGAGGAGTGGTACCCGGAGAGGAGCGCCGACGAGCACAGGCTCATCGTCGAGAGGGACATCAACGAGATGGAAGGGGTGGTGCTCGAGCCGGAGGACATTGCCAGGGCGGCGCTGTACCTCGCCTCCGACGAGTCCAAGTACGTCAACGGGCACAACCTCGTCGTCGACGGCGGCTACACCGTGGGGAAGGCGCCAAACATGCCGGCACCTGCACAGTGAGCACCAGCAAATGCACGCACGCACGCGTGTTCTGTTAGGGAAAACTCCGAATAAGCAAGCTGTCTATGGTTTGTACTGTGAGAAAAAGTAGCATTCGCTATTATTGTCGGTCATTCAGCATTTGAACCATCATGCCATTTGTCTGTAATATCTTCAGTTGGAATATGATTTTACACTTTGCTGTCATCCATTTTGTCTTAGATCACCGGGCTTGATTTTTTCACATCGAAAGCAATATACTCCCTCGGTTCCAAATAACAATATTCAGATTGATCAAGAAAAAAATAATGTGTACTCCCTCCGTTCTTAAATTAAGATAAAATTTAGGTCATTTTGAACTAATTTTTTTTATCATAAACATTATATATTTAAGAACAGAGGGAATATTTACATTTATCAGAACTCGGAACTTACTTCCTTCTCGGAATAAACGCATTTCTCACCTCTAAACGAGTCAAACTTTTTAAGCGTCTGCCTTTTGGATTACAGAAGTGGTTCTCTTGTTATCGTTATCGATACATACAATTCGGGTCTTAAGCGTCTGACTTTTGGTTTTGGATGGAGGTAGAGGTAGTAGGTGGGTCTACTAGAATAGTGGTGACTGACCAGACAAGGCACAGAAAATTGGCGCGAGATCCAAAAACAGGGCTCGCGTGAGCGCGACGACAGCAATCGTTCACCTCCATCGGCGAACGCAGCCGGCGGGCCTCTGACGCGAGGCCTTTATTAGGCATGGGCCGTTTGGGAACCCGCCGGCCCAAGGTGAAGAAAACTGCATTTTTTAAAATCTTTATTATATAACCATTTTTGATCTAAAATTTTATAAATAGCGGTACTGAGGAGGAACATCCCTAGTCATACTCCGGAGATGTAAACTTTGGTCAAGCCTTATCAACAAAGATTGTGTTTTCGTTATCGTCTGTGATCGTATAAATTTGTCTCAGTAGATTCAATTATCGTTCCGCTACATGAAGATTAGCAGACAATTCATTACCGCGAAAAACTAATTTCTTACTAGACTTATGCTTTCTTACCAGTATTACTTTTACCTCATACTAAATCAAAACCAACCACCTGCTACCAACCGGACAACATTATTATTTTTCTCTCACAACAAATCAGAATCAACCATTTATCACCGTTCACCAGTCAACTAGTTCAACAAGTATAATGTTATTATTAGTCTCGGAGTCAACATGCAGGTCACATCATCTTAAAACCATTCTCAACGAAGAGCTTCATTAGAAAATAGCAATCAACTGGTAGTTAAAATAACCTCTATAATGGATTTTTTTTTGCACATGTTCTCATCATATTTAAGTATACAGCATACCTTGGAACTTGACAGCAATGTTTATGGGGTTTCATTTAGATATAAAACTTCTATCATCTATTTAATTATTCTTGCAAACTTTACCATAGCATCAAAGTTGCTTACTTGACACCCTATTTACAAGTAGCCTTAAAAAGATGGTATCATACACGGTCGTCTTAGGCCAACCCGAATTAGAAATTTCATTCACATTAAATAAAGTGGCACTAGAGTTATGAAAAGATTGGGGGTTACTGTTTTAAATGTGTGTAGAAAACTGTTTTTTAAGTATCCGCAGGAGCGTTAGAAAATAGTGAAGACAATGAAAATTGATGTACTCCTTCCGTTTTTAAATATATGACGTTTAGAATAAGAAAAATAGTTCAAAATAAACTAATTTTCATGTCTTAAACGTCATATATTTATGGAGGAGGTAGTAGTGGTAGCGAAGGAAATTGAAAATTTTCAATGGCAGTTAGAGGAGTGATACAATTTTCAATAACATTGAGGAAAATTCAAGTCCCACGATACAAAACTTTTCCACACAAGCGTTCGAACAAACGTTTCCTTTTATCCAACAATATCCAATCATGTGATCGAGTCATCAAACGTTAGATGAAGCAATAGAATGATACCGTACGTCAGATGCAATTGTCTCACCCAATTATCCGTCAAATTATTATCGACACCGGTTGACTTTACCAATAGAAATGCAGGCCGTATAGGTTTAACTTGTTAAGATGTCGCGGCCACCCTGTCGGTGTCGGTGTCGCAGCGTGTTCACCGGCAACGCAAGCCGGCCTTTCTTTAGCATGACTTAGACTGTGCGCAGCAAATTCCCGTCGCGCATCTGCAATATGCAGCAGGAGAGAGGACACTCCCATGCTGCAAAAGAGGAGGATCTTCAGCAGTTTTCCCGTTCCCATCGCGCAACGATGAGGCAGTTGTGGCTCCCGTGGGCGTCGGGATCGAGCGGAGGCGGAGGAGCGAGGCGAAGATGGGGGAGGAAGCTGCTCGGGGGTGATGGGCGGAGGAGGATCCGGATCCGGCGCTCCGCAGCTCGTGCCCCGCGCTCCCCAGATCCAGTCCCCCGGCCCCGCGCTCCCCGGATCCGGCGCTCCGTAGCTCGTGCTGGCGCCCAGCTGCGCCAATCGACAGCCGCGCGGTCGGCGGAGACGGCGGGCAGGCGGAGCAGGAGCGGCTCGGGCGAGGTCGACGCCTCCCCTGCTCCGCCGCCGCGACCCTGAGGCTGTCGCTGCCTCGAGCTCCAAGCGCTGCTGCTCGCGGGCCTCGAGCTCCAAGCGGTGCTGCTCGCGGGCGCCCAAATCCGTCGGTCCGCAGCCCGTGCCGGCGTCCAGCCGCGCCAATCGACTGTCGCGCCAGTGGATTTCGCCAGATCGGGGGCGGCCCGTTGATGGGAGGACGGCGGAGCAGAGGCGTGTGGAGGAGCCGGAGGCGCAGCGGCGGACGGGAGGCGCCGCGGATGGGAGACGCGGCGGCGGACGAGAGGCGCAGGCGAGATCCACCGGAGGAAGTAGGCCACCGGCACCGCGGCTCCCTGCAGGTCGGAAGGAGGAGGAGGGCGGCGGAGGAGGGGCACGAGGCGGAGGGAGTGAGGGAGGAGGGTGACGGTTGGTTTGCAGATGGACGGAAAGACCCCAGGAATGCGGTCGCGTGGAGCTTCGCTCATTTTGCAGCTGCCGTTGCGGGAGCTGCTGGAGCCGACACAGTAACTTTTGTTTCCTATTTTGCGTTAGTGGGATGGGATGGGGAATCCCTGCAGTCAGTCTTAGCGGCTGACTAGTATTCACACGGTGAAGACGAAGACTGATAAGAAGCTACTCCTACTCCTACCACAGAAGTCAGCAGAGCAGAGGAGGTACGGCACCGAGGCAAGATGTTCCGAGCCGTGCGGAGTGCTCTCCTGCCGAACAGCCGGGCCGTGCCAGCCATGTCGGCCGTCGTCAGTCGCTTCTCGGCGGCGGCCAGCTAACAGAGGTTCGTGATCTCGTCGTTGTGCTAGCTCCTGGAATCCTGATTTGTTTCGCTCGCTCGTGCATGTTTGGTTTCTTGGTCATGGCGTGCGGTAATCACCTTGGCACTACTGGTGGTTTGCAGGCTGGCTGGAAAGGTGGCGGTGATCACCGGCGGCGCGAGCGGCATCGGCAAGGCGACGGCGGCGGAGTTCGTCCGGAACGGCGCTAGGGTCATCGTCGCGGACGTCCAGGACGACCTGGGCCACGCCGCGGCCGCGGAGCTCGGCGACGCGGCGATCTACACCCGCTGCGACGTGACCGACGAGGCGCAGGTCGCCGCGGCGGTGGACCTCGCCGTGGCGCGCCACGGCCGCCTCGACGTCGTCTTCAACAACGCCGGGGTCAGCGGCAGCCTGGTGCAGGTCCCCGTGGGCGCCCTGGACCTGGCCGACTTCGACCGCGTCATGGCCGTGAACGCCCGCGCGGTGGCGGCCGGCGTCAAGCACGCCGCGCGGGTCATGGTGCCGGCCCGCCGCGGCGGGAGCATCATCTGCACGGCCAGCACCGCGGGGGTGGCGGGCGGCGTCGCGTTCCCGCCGTACAGCGTGTCCAAGGCCGCCGTCATCGGGCTGGTGCGCGCCGTGGCCGGGGAGCTGGCGCGCTCCGGCGTGCGGGTCAACGCCATCTCGCCGCACTACATCCCGACGCCGCTCGTGATGGGCGCCATGGCCGAGTGGTACCCCGGGATGAGCGTCGAGGACCGGAGGCGGGTCGTGGAGAGGGACATGAACGAGATGGACGGGCCGGTGCTGGAGGCGGAGGACGTGGCAAGGGCGGCGCTGTACCTGGCGTCCGACGAGTCCAAGTACGTCAACGGCCACAACCTCGTCGTCGACGGCGGGTTCACGGTGGGGAAGGCGCCCAACATGCCGGCACCTGCAGCGTGACATTATCGCTAACGCCTTAAATGGTGTTGTTATGAGTTTGTTGTATCCTTCATTATTGTGCCATGTGCTATATGTCCCATTGTCCCAAGTGTATTCCTGTAACAAATACTATCGAGCATTTTTTCCATTCTACTGTTGGTCCACTATACTGAGTACTACGGGTTAAGTTCATATACAGTTATTTAGCAACTACTCTCTCCGTTCTTAAATATATGATGTTCAAATCAGGAAATTTAGTTCAAAATGAACTAATTTTATTGTCCTAAACCACTACGCCACAAACCATTTGTACTGACGGCTAAAACGTCTCTGTGCTGGCGGTGGCGGGCGCAACACCCACCAGCAACTTAGAGTCAACACAAATGACCCTCAGTGCTGACGGGCGACTTACCTCACCCGCCAACACTGAGGTTTTCTGTGCTGTCGGTGTGATTATGCCACCCGCCAGCACAGAGCATTTCTGTACTGGCGGGTGCTTAAGCCGCCCGTCAGGAACTACGTTTTTCATTTCAAATTAATTATTCTGTATTTGTTTATTATTTATATTTGTCCACCAAATTCACCCGTATTCGATAGTATTCGTATTTGTAGGTCAAATTCACATGTATTTATTTGTATTTATCCGCTAAATTCAAATGTGTCCAACCACATAATCCAAACTAGCATATAATACTACACAAGTCTCACATTATTAATCCACATAATTGATATTCACATTTAAAATAGATAATCCTCTACTACACCCATTGACGTAACGCTTCGTGCTCTTCTAGAATCAACACTCCTTCGTCATCGAAGAATTCTCCCTGCTCATGACAAATCTCACGTTGGAGGAACCTCGAATGTTCTCGATGTCCTTGTGTCCCAGGTTCCCCACGATCCCTCTATAGTAGGGAGCTGCACATGCACACAATAATTAAAGATTATTATGCATGATCATTAGGAAGTTAATTAGCACATGGTTGTGTACCGGAGGCTTACGTCTTCAGGATTCATCCCATACCTTCCATTATTTCTCAACATCCCGCACGGGTAATATCCACATAAGATACTGCCGGGAGGTTGCTTGTAGCACTGCAAATAAATAAAAAGCGATGAGAAATAATTAACAAACTGCACAACTATGAAAAATATCAATTTGTTATGTTCTTACGTATTTGGCATGTCGTATTAACATTCTTTCCCTATTTGCAAGGTGCTCCCCACCATTTATTATGTATAGCCGATACACACTTTGAGGATACAAAGACAGAAGTTAGTGATACAATTTCAAGTATATTTCTTTTTTCATCTCTAAAGTCTTTATGCTCGGAATCAAAGGTCCTCCACTGGCGAGCATCAGAAGGATGTCGAAGGTTCCCATCGGACTTCTCTGGGTGATCGGCATGCCAAGTCATTAGTTTAGCGGTCTTTGGGTTCGAGAACAATTGCTTCAGACGGTCCTCCACCGACAAATACCATATCACCAAGGCAGGAACTTTACGTTGACTAGTCGTGTCAGTACCAATACTAGACTCATCCCCTACTTGAGCACCTGCACTTTTCTTTCCACCCATCTTCCTCTTCCCGCCTTTTGTGCTAGCGACACGTTCTGCGTCGAAATCAGCATTACTTTTGTAACGGCTAGCCTCGCAATTAGGACACTTCTTCATTTCTGCATAGTCACCGCGGTATAATATGCAATGGTTTCTGCATGTGTGTATTCTTTGCACTCGCATCTTCAATGGGTTGATGTTCTTCTTTGCTTCATATGTATTTTTGGCACAAGGTTAGGTTTCGGGAGCAGGTTAGCCAACAAAGTAACGAGTTCATTAAAACTATTGTCAGACCATCCGAATTTAGCCTTCACAATCAGAAGATTGAGGATGAAACGCAACACGGTCCACTCCTTCCCACAACCCTCATACATACGGTCCTTTGCTGCTTTCTTAAGTGTCTCGAAATTTTCTAACCCTTTAGCACTTCCTACCAACACCTTCGGTTCAATGTGGCGTAACATTTCCTCCATATCAACATCACATGTTACTACGTCATAGGTTGCACTGCCTCAGATGTGCACCCGTATGTAAGGGTCCCTATAGTTGAAATTTATTTATCCTGAGATGTATTTATGTAATATATTTTGAAAAATGATCAAATGGTCATGTAGTTGCGTGTGATATGGGCCCAATCCGATTAGAATCGTGTGGTTAGTCTTGTGATGGATGGGCGGAGCTCTTTTTCAGCTTCCTGGTTCATGGTGAGAAGCTCAAATAAACAACAAACTTCTTGTGCAACTTCTGAAAAGCTTGAAGTTCAACTTTTTTTGAATTTATATGAACAGTTGGAAGCCTCGGTTTTATGAGAGAGGTATCAATTGTATACATAAACAACATGACTCGGGCTCAGAGCACTTGAACTTCACTTAAACTAGATAGTTACCAATTGTTAGATCATATTGATAGTCAACATTGTCGTATGAGGAACTTACACATGATTAAGTTATTTACTCACACATGATTATAAGACCCAAGTAAAACGAAGAACTTAGTTGGCAAATCCTTGACACCGAAATCGCCCTGCTCTTTCGGAACACAGAGCTTTTATCACGTGACTAAGCGTCGCACACGGTGCATCTGATCACAAGTTTGTTCAGCAGATTTAAAGCTATATTTATGTTGATTTGTACGACTGATTTGTTCTGAGAGAAATATATTGCACAAAGAAGTAGAAACACTGCACAACCTTGTGACTTTCAGCTCGTCCAGTATGCCTTGTGGATCATAACAGACATGGCGTAGACGAGAGCACTGTTTAAGACTGCACTAACCAAAACATCCTACCGTTCGTATCATGTTGTGAAGTTTCTTTTTTTTTAGAGTTTGTTTAGTTCCACAAATTTGTTTTGATGTGACAGATAAATAGTATCAATTTGTTCAACTAATTTACTTATCACATGGTTGGAAAAGTGTAGTGGAAAACATTATTTACTTATTACATCTTTTCTCACAAGAAACACTATTTCAACAGTATTCATTTGCAACGAAGAGAACAGGCTCTAAACAAGATCTTATAGCAATATTGAGTGATGGGACACAAGTCTGTCTAGTAGTGTTGCCATCTTCATATCACTACCGGATTCGAGCGCTTTGCCGAGAGCGTGGTTCCTCTCGGCAGAGGGCCCTTTCCTCTCGGCAGAGGCTCTGCCGAGAGGATGCTCTCGGCAAAGGCCTCTCGGCTCAGCTGGGTGTTGACACATCTTATCCTATATATTTATAAGTCAACTAAACATGAGAAAAGGGTATAAATGTTAATATCAATTTAGAATAGGGTGCCACTAACAGTTTTTCTGGAGATTTGGTAAATTATATAAATTCAGGAACCATTCGGGAAAAGTGCTAAAAGAATCAAATCTAGAAGACTCCAGAAGGCTCCGGAACTCAACGAGACTTGGCACCCAAGAAAGAAGCATCTAGAAGAAGCGACGGACCACCTAGCCGAAGTGGGCCCCGAGGGGGCCCACTCCAGCCCGATCGGCCTGGTGGTGGGGCCGGTCGGCCTCCCCCGGGCGCCACCTCAGTCCTACTTCCAGAAGGTTCTTCCACCGCCTATGAGGATCAATCTAAACCACTCGTTAGGTCAGTTTGATCAAACGGCGCACGTCTACCCCTCAGGGCTATATAAGCAGCCCCCCTGCCCCCTGACAGAGGCATCTGGAAACCTGAGTTTGCATACACCAGATCAAGTCATCAAGTCAGAGATACTACGCCCTAGAAACACCATATAGCAGAGTAGCTAGCTAGTCTAGATCTAGGAGGAGGCAAGGCATCTACTTGGCTCCTGATCGTCTAGAGGCTGATCGAGATACTGATCTAGCTTCGCTCTTGTAAGTTCTTATCTAGTTCCTTACATTTGTTATACAGACATATGTTCTTATCAATGATTATATTCGACATTATATGCTTTGGTGTTTATTATGATTACATGTTTAGCATAGTTGATTTGCGTTTATATTCATGTATGGAGTCGTATAGCCCTCACCTAGATCATTTGTTAACATGGGTGAACGGTAAAGACAGTGTAAGCGTGGTGCTTATATTGTATTTATCTGCGATTGCACCCTATATGCCGGGTCGTGTGGTAGAACGTGGTGGTGACAGCACTATTGAGTCCTTCGTAGTCCACCCCCCGTGTATAGGACTAGTGGAGCCTTATACTATTTGGGTTGTTTCAAGTTTCGGCCTTGATCCTCCTGGATAGTCTCCCCATGCATTAATATAATAGTTCTTCTTCCATGATTGTTAAATGTTTGCACTAATCATAGTTTGCATTGACATATAGTTTAGAGTTACTGAGGAGTATCCTCTCTAACTAGACTTTGCTATGTTTCTCTTGCTATAATGACACTTTCTAGCTGCTCATGATGTTATGACTTGAACAATGCTATCAATATCTTTATCTTTATGTGACTTACCCCTGTTTATAGCAATTGATATATTTTGGCCACTCTACATTATAAAACTGAGAGATGAGCATGTATTAGCTATTATGGATTAGAAAGACTTCTTTCCCTGTGGTAGAATATAAATACGATACCTGGTTTTACTCCTGGTTAAAATGCTACAATGGTATATTCATATCTGTGCGCTTGCGGATTCCCTGTTTACATATATCTTCTTTTCTAGAGATCCAAGGCATATGTAAGAGTACCATATCCATGCGTTTTCTGGCACACCTCTCAGGGCTGACAACCTATATCGAGTTGTGCTATGAATCATGTCGGAGTTCACCTTTTTGTTTAATCTGAAAGCAACATCTGATATACACTTAGCATCATGTTAAGATATACCTTTGCATTTCTGGTGCCGTCGATAGAGATGGATCTTATATCCGTTTCTAGTCGATGACGTTAGCAATGTCAACAATGGGCCGGCAAAGGCCGCTTTGCCGAGAGCCGGTGGACATCCTCTCGGCAAATTTGTGCCGAGAGGCCCACCTGGCCCTCGGTAGAGGCTTTCACACCGTCCCCTGGGTCACGCCGTTACGCGTGGGGCCCAGGTGCTTTGTCGAGAGCCGGGCCACAGAGCTCTTGGCAAAGAGCCGGCCTGTGCCGAGAGCTGGAGACCACCGCTCTCGGCAGAGGCCCGTGCAGGGTTCCACGGCACGCGGCTTTGCCGAGAGCCATGTGGCTCCTGCTCTCGGCAAAGAGGGCGCCTGTGCCGAGAGCCGGGGACCACCGCTCTCGGCAGAGGCCTGCGCATGGCCCCACGGGACGCTCCTTTGCCAAGAGCCACGTGGCTCCTGCTCTCGGCAAAGGAGCGTCCCAGGCAGCCACGTCACGCACCTTTGCCGAGAGCAGTGTGTTTAGCTCTCGGCAAAGAGGCCGTTTTGCCGAGAGCAATGGATTTAGCTCTCGGCAAAGCCTATTTCCTTTTTTTTTAAATTTACCAGCAGCTTTAAAACAGCCCACAAATCACAGAAATCATCACAAATATACAATATTCATCACAAGCAGCTAATATTCATCACAGGCATATTATAATCATCACAGGCAGTTAATAATCATCACAGGCAGGTAATATTCATCACATAGCCCACAAATGCAAATAACGAGTCCAAATACAGTACAAGTCACGAAGTGGTAGTCACAAAGGTTCATCAACTCACAAATGTCCAAATGCAAATAAAAGGTGCGTAGTTCACGAACTCACTAGTTCGCCGTGTCATCATGCGGCGACTGGGAACCCGACCCCGGCTGCTGCTCTGGCCACGACCCCCACCCAGACGCCTGTGGCTGTGTCATCATCCCCGGCCAACTGCGAGGCAGCTGCTGAGGGCGAAACGGGTACTGAGGGCCAGGCGGCACCCACTGCATCCCGACCCAAGGACTCTGCTGAACTGCGGCGATCACTCGTTTGATGCCGCCGATAGATTCTGCGTAGGATTTGAAGTGAGAAATGATAATACGAGTCATTTGTACAAGTAATTTTCGAATTCTACGTCATTCTAGGTTTTGCTAACATTTATAAGTTGTATACCACGATGAGAACATGAATGTAAGGTTTTGAGCATTTATGAAGTCATTGTAGGTCACTACGAGAAACAAAAAGAGAAGGGTTCGAAAGTAGCTCACTGGAGAAATAGTAGCTGGTCGAGGGACTGGAGGCAAGTACACCTGCGGTAGTGGAGGGAGTTGCGCATGTGGCGCTGTTGACACATTTTATCTATGCATTTTATCCCTCACATTCATTGGAAAAAGGACTAAAATATAATTAGATCACCTTGTTAGGGTTTATATTGACAATTTCCACGAGTTTTGGTGAATCTATGAATCTACAGGGACTATTCAGAAAATATGCAAAGAAACCACTCTAGAAGACTCCAGAAGGCTCCGGAACTCAACGTGGCTTAGCACCTAAAAAAGAAGCATCTAGAAGGAGCAAGGACCCACCTGGTCGAAGTGGACCCCGAGTGCGGCCCACACCAGACCGACCGGCCCAGTGGTGGGGCCGGTCGGCCACCCCCTGGCGCCAATTGGGCCCGGCTTCTGGAATGTTCCTCCACCGCCTATGAGAATCAATCTAAACCACATGTTTAGGTCGGTTTGATCCTACGGCGCACGTCCACCCCTCTGGACTATATAAGCAGCCCTCCTGCCCCCTGGCAGAGGCATCTGAATCAGCATACATCAGATCAAGTCATCAAGTCAGAGACTCTACATCCTAGAAACACCATATAGCAGAGTAGCTAGCTAGTTTAGATCTAGGAGGAGGCAAGGCTTCTACTTGGCTCCTGATCGTCTAGAGGCTGATCTAGCTTCGCTCTTGTAAGTTCTATTCTAGTTCTTTACATTTGTTATACAGACTTATGTTCTTATCAATGATTATATTCGACATTATATGCTTTGTTGTTTAATGATTACATGTTTAGCATAGTCGATTTGCCTTTATATTCGTGTATGGAATCGTATAGCCCTCACCTAGATCATTTGTTAACATGGGTGAACGGTAAAGACAGTGTAAGCGTGGTGCTTATATTGTATTTATCTGCGATTGCACCCTATATGTCGGGTCGTGTGGTAGATCGTGGTGGTGACAGCACTATTGAGTCCTTCATAGTCCACCCCCCGTGTATAGGACTAGTGGAGCCTTATACTGTTTGGGTTGTTTCAAGTTTCGGCCTTGATCCTCCTGGATAGTCTCCCCATGCATTGATATAATAGTTCTTCTTTCATGATTGCTAAATGTTTGCACTAATCATAGTTTGCATTGACATATAGTTTAGAATTACCTAGGAGTATCCTCTCTAGCTAGACTTTGCTATGTTTCTCTTGCTATAATGACACAATCTAGCTGCTCATGATGTTATGACTTGAACAGTGCTATCATTCTCTATATTTTATGTGACTTACCCCTGTTTATAGCAATTGATATATTTTGGCCACTCTACATTATAAACTGAGAGATGAGCATGTATTAGCTATTATGGATTAGAAAGACTTCTTTCCCTGTGGTAAAATATAAATACGATACCTGGTTTACTCCTGGTTAAAATGCTACAATGGTATATTCATATCTGTGCGCTTGCGGATACCCTGTTTATATATATATCTTCTTTTCTAGAGATCCAAGGCATATGTAAGAGTACCATATCCATGCGTTTTCAGGCACACCTGCCAGGCTGACAACCTATATCGAGTTGTGCTATGAATCGTGTCGGAATTCATTTTTTAGTTTATCTGAGAGCAACATCCGATATACACTTAGCATCATGTTAAGATATACCTCTGCATTCCTAGTGTCGTCGATAGAAGTGGATCTTATATCCGTTTCTAGTCGATGACGTTAGTAATGTCAACAAGCATTTTTGGCGCCGTTGCCGGGGAAAGAAAGTCTATAGCCTAGATGAAAAAGTTTCAGTAATAGCATGCATGCCTCTCTCACACATAATGTATCGAGAATCCAAATAATCATTGCTTAAACAGGCTTACCCTTGTTCTTTCCACTTTTGTCTATCTTATTTCAGGGTAATGTATGAATAAGAATCTTCCAGAGAACTTCGTTTCAGATCCCGAGAAAATCTTAAAGAAGGCAAGGTCAAAGCTTAGGCCTCCTCATTCTCAGCCCACGACTTTTGCCTTGGGAGATTCAACAGCGCGAAGCTTAACACGCATGTTTGAAGTAATGGCAAACAAGTCCCTACGTGAATACTCCGCACCGACCCCGGACAACGTTCGTACTGGTCCGACAGTCGCTGTAGGAGATGCTACTTTTGAGCTCAAGCCTGCACTGATCAACATGGTACAAGCTAGCCAATTTTGTGGAAAAGCTCATGAAGATGCCAACAAACACCTTCAAAATTTCTTGGAGATAAGTAGCACCTTCACGATCAAAGATGTTCCAAGTGATGCAGTCCTACTTTGTTTATTCCCATTCTCACTATTGGGGCGAGCGAAGCAATGGTTTTACTCCAACAAAGACAAATTCACAACTTGGACATTGTGTTCTACTGCCTTTCTGGCAAAGTTCTTTCCTATAGGCAAAACCAATGCCTTACGAGGGAAAATTTCGAGTTTCCAGCAGCAACACGAGGAATCTGTTCCTGAAGCATGGGAGCGCTTTCAAGACTACATCTCAGATTGCCCACATCATGGAATGGAAAACTGGTTGCTCTTGCAGACCTTCTACCACGGGCTCTCTACCAACACCCGTGAAACGATGGATGCTGCAGCTGGAGGTGCTTTCCTGTCCCTTACACTTACTCAAGCTACTAACCTTGTGGAAAAGATGGCGTCCAATCAAGCTTGGAAAGAGGAACGTCAACCCCGCAAGAAAGAAAGAGGAATGCACCAGCTCAAGGAGGTAGACATGCTGTCTGCCAAAATGGATTTACTGATGAAGAGGCTTGAAGACAAAGCCCCTGAGAAGAAGGAAGTCATGCAACTCTTTGAATCCCGCATGACCTGTGAAGAGTGTGGAAACACTGGACACTCAGGGAGTCAATGCCCTCAGCTGGAGGAGGACGTGAACTACATCAACAATAACAACCAATATCGTCCCCAGCAGAATCAAGGATGGACTCAGCAGAGGACCAACTACCCAGGTAACTATTCAGGTAATTATCAAGGTAATAATTCTTCCAATAATTTCTCACCTTTAAGAGACTTAGTCCAAAACCAGGGTAGAATTATGGATAATCTGTCCAAGAAGTTAGCTTCCAATGATAAAATGCTAGAAACTATTAGTAATAAAATGGAAAGCTTTTCTTCTGCCATCAAGAACCAACATAGCTTTAATAAAATGCTAGAATCTCAGATTTCTCAGCTGGCATCATCTGTTCCCACGGCTAACCCAGGTAAGATTCCGGGCCAGCCGGAAGAATTAGAATCTACAAATCTCGTCGATATCTACTCTGCAGATCTGTGTTCGAGTAAGATAGAAGAAGGCCCAAGATGGACTGACTGGGGCATGCCCGCCAAAAGAGGAGATCCAGGAAGGCCCGTCATCACCATCACTATTGGAGCCTACACCTTCAAGAATGCACTTTGTGACTACGGGTCTAGCGTCAACATAATGCCTAAGGTAATATTTAAGAAAATCAATGGTTCACCTTTATTGTATACAACCATGTGCTTGTAGCTTGCAGACCTGTCACTATGCCACCCCGAGGGCATCCTAGACGACGTATGTCTGGGGGTAGGACGCTCCTACGTGGCTGCCGACTTCGTTGTTGTCGAGACTGGGGGAAGTGAGAACGCTCCAATCATTTTGGGACGTCCTTTCCTTGCCACAGCCAAAGCCATCATCTACGCCGACGCCGCTAAGATCGTCTTCACTATCAATGGGAGAAAGGAGAGATTCAATTTCAACAAGATCCTAAAAGCTCCTGCACACCCCCGATATCCTTACCCCCAAGAACACGAGCCAGTTGTCGAGAAGAAGAGAAGAGATAGAAGGAGGAATAAGAAGAACAATCGACCTCAACCGCATGTGGAGGAAGTTTGGATGATCAACACGATTCAATCAGAGAATGAGAACCTGTTCCCTTCACCATTACTGCGAAAGCTTGAAGATCCTGGAGTTCCATCAATCCACTGCTCTATCAATCAATGGAACTTTCAAAGAGTTATCTGCGACACGGGATCGGGCGTTAACCTAATGTCTAAGGTAACCTACGAATTAATATATGGTGACCTGCCTTTGTATTCCACATATATAACGTTGTAGATGGCGGATCAATCACAACGGTTCCCGGAAGGAATTGCACGAGATGTACCTGTCAAGATAAAGGACAACTATGTCCTGACTGACTTTTTAGTCATAGACATGGGAGATGAACAAGATCCTCCCATCGTGCTTGGAAGACCGTTCCTGAACACGACAAGAGCAATCATCTACATCAGGACTGGCGAGATCCACTTCCAGTTCAGAACTGAAAAGGTATGCTGCTACTTCAACACTTACACTAATCCTGAGCAGCCCAAGAAGAACAAGACGCGGAGACGCCTTCAGAGATTACAACGCAAGCTAAACACAAAGTTGACGGATGTTAAGAACATTGAAGAAGAGATTAAGGAGAAGTCCGCTCAGCTTTTACCAGCCCAGCATTCTGAACCTGTTACTCCAGAAAGGTCTCCACCGAAGAAACAAGTTTGGAGGAAGAAAGATCAAAGTGCACCTTCGGAAGACCAATCACTACCCGCGTCATCGACTGATCAATCAATGGCCAATACATCTACGCCTTGGGAGTAAGTACTCTAAACTCTCGCCGAGAGATAACTCGGTATTTATCTTTATTTTTTGCACTGCATATTTAGATTAGCATGTTTATTTCCCTTACCTGCATTGAAAAAAAAATCATCATAAAAATATTTTCTGCTTTTGCATTCTTTAAGGCCCCATGTACTCCGTACCGTGGCGGCATAAAAAAATATATATATATCTTTGCATTCACATGTTCTTGCATTTAGCATCCCTTTTGCATATAAAAATTCACAAAAATACGTGGGCACATGAAGGTCCACACATTTCAGAAAAAAAACTGAAAAAGAAGTGGGCACATGAAGGCTCACAGCATAATCCTAGAATTTGTTCCTTCGGGTATGTGCGAGACTAATATTTACAGGGAGAATTTAATAAGAACCTAAAGGTAAACAAGTTCCAAGGATGAATCAAGGACTACTTCAAGATCCAGCTTGGGGGAGAGCACCCCCAGTTATCACGATAAGTATCACTATCCTATGTTTTAGCTAGTTATTTGAGTTTTAGTTAGAAGTCTTAGTTTGAATAAAATGTTAGAGTCTGCTAGTTGGTTTTTCTCTTTAATAATGATCTTGGTGATATATGCTTGGAGATGATGAATAGTTGCTCCGCCGTAATTCCTTTTAAAAAGTGCTTAGTTTTCAGACCTAGATTCTCCTAAAGCTTAAATGGTTAATTTGCTCTGAACCCAAAACCTGTGCAAGTATATGCTTAATCTGAGTCTAGGCGTTGAAAGATGATTCATGAAAAGTTGAGTTGCTATTGATCATTTTCTTAGAGAAGCTTGATTCCTGGATTTATCTTAAAAATCATGAAATTTTATATGATGAGTTCCTGTGTCTATGATCCTTAAGAGCTTGTCATACACATCAAGATCATTCCATTCCACCATTTATGCTGCTTCTGACATGGAAGTACGCATTTTCCATCAAGCCATACAGCTCATGCAACTCTAGGATATATCTCTCTCAATGTTAAATAAGATTCTGGGGCTACATTCGAAAAAAAAAGAGAGGAAAAAGTGAGAAGAGAGAGGGAGAGAAAAGGACAAGTGTCATACTAGGCGAGAAGGGCCTACCTCCCTAAAAGAAATAAATTTTAGAGATGAATAATGGACACGTGTCCGAGGGCGAGTAGAGCCCACATCTCTAAGGAGAGAGAAAAATGGACAAAAGTCCGGGGCGAGTAGGGCCCACCTCTCCAAGAATGGAAAGCCCAGATTTTAAAAATCTTAGAAAGAGAGATATAGTCCGAGAGCTAGGCTAAAAGGCTTACCACCTTTCACCCTCATCCATCCAACACTATCATCCATATCTTGTTAAGTGTGACCCCATGCTTGAAAAGGTCGTACACAGGATCTCTGAGTTTTATCTGAAAAATATGCAAAACCCCAGGATGATAGCTGATCAAAGAAGTTGAGATATACTGCTTGACTTGATTGTTTTGTCTTATATCTGCTAAAGATTTCTGAAAAGGCTATGCTTAAAGGTTGAAGGCAAGAGAGAGCAATCTTGTTGAGGAGAATTGGTTTTTGAAAACCATAGTACTTTTGAGGTGTGAAAGCGTTGTAGCAACTCCTGATCCTGCTAAAGCATATCTTTGCTAGGGACTAGCAAAGGGTAAGCTTGGGGGAGTTTGTTGACACATTTTATCTATGCATTTTATCCCTCACATTCATTGGAAAAAGGACTAAAATATAATTAGATCACCTTGTTAGGGTTTATATTGACAATTTCCACGAGTTTTGGTGAATCTATGAATCTACAGGGACTATTCAGAAAATATGCAAAGAAACCACTCTAGAAGACTCCAGAAGGCTCCGGAACTCAACGTGGCTTAGCACCTAAAAAAGAAGCATCTAGAAGGAGCAAGGACCCACCTGGCCGAAGTGGACCCCGAGTGGGGCCCACACCAGACCGATCAGCCCAGTGGTAGGGCCGGTCGGCCACCCCCTGGCGCCAATTGGGCCCGGCTTCTGGAATGTTCCTCCACCGCCTATGAGAATCAATCTAAACCACATGATTAGGTTGGTTTGATCCTACGGCGCACGTCCACCCCTCTGGACTATATAAGTAGCCCCCCTGCCCCCTGGCAGAGGCATCTGAATCAGCATACATCA
Source organism: Cenchrus fungigraminus (assembly GCA_036936925.1). NCBI lineage: Eukaryota > Viridiplantae > Streptophyta > Magnoliopsida > Poales > Poaceae > Cenchrus > Cenchrus fungigraminus. The sequence goes on along the minus strand of CM072781.1, from coordinate 3,345,276 downwards.
GATCAAGTCATCAAGTCAGAGACTCTACGCCCTAGAAACACCATATAGCAGAGTAGCTAGCTAGTTTAGATCTAGGAGGAGGCAAGGCTTCAACTTGGCTCCTGATCGTCTAGAGGCTGATCTAGCTTCGCTCTTGTAAGTTCTATTCTAGTTCTTTACATTTGTTATACAGACTTATGTTCTTATCAATGATTATATTCGACATTATATGCTTTGGTGTTTATTATGATTACATGTTTAGCATAGTTGATTTGCCTTTATATTCGTGTATGGAATCGTATAGCCCTCACCTAGATCATTTGTTAACATGGGTGAACGGTAAAGACAATGTAAGCGTGGTGCTTATATTGTATTTATCTGCGATTGCACCCTATATGCCGGGTCGTGTGGTAGGTCGTGGTGGTGATAGCACTATTGAGTCCTTCGTAGTCCACCCCCCGTGTATAGGACTAGTGGAGCCTTATACTGTTTGGGTTGTTTCAAGTTTCGGCCTTGATCCTCCTGGATAGTCTCCCCATGCATTGATATAATAGTTCTTCTTCCATGATTGCTAAATGTTTGCACTAATCATAGTTTGCATTGACATATAGTTTAGAATTACCTAGGAGTATCCTCTCTAGCTAGACTTTGCTATGTTTCTCTTGCTATAATGACACAATCTAGCTGCTCATGATGTTATGACTTGAACAGTGCTATCATTCTCTATATTTTATGTGACTTACCCCTATTTATAGCAATTGATATATTTTGGCAACTCTACATTATAAACTGAGAGATGAGCATGTATTAGCTATTATGGATTAGAAAGACTTCTTTCCCTGTGGTAAAATATAAATACGATACCTGGTTTACTCCTGGTTAAAATGCTACAATGGTATATTCATATCTGTGCGCTTGCGGATACCCTGTTTATATATATATCTTCTTTTCTAGAGATCCAAGGCATATGTAAGAGTACCATATCCATGCGTTTTCAGGCACACCTGCCAGGCTGACAACCTATATCGAGTTGTGCTATGAATCGTGTCGGAATTCATTTTTTAGTTTATCTGAGAGCAACATCCGATATACACTTAGCATCATGTTAAGATATACCTCTGCATTCATGGTGTCGTCGATAGAAGTGGATCTTATATCCGTTTCTAGTCGATGACGTTAGTAATGTCAACAGGCGCCACCACGTGACCAAGAGTCTGCATGTACTGAAGCACGGAGGCATACTGCTGATTGTGGGCCTCTTGTATCGCATCCATCTGCCTTTGGTGGGCCTCGCCCATCTGTCGCAGCTGCTCATCGGCGCGCCTCTGCGTCTCTTCTACCTGCCTCTCCCGCTCGGCCTTCTCTGCCGCAAGCTGGGCCTACAATATTTGATCTACACATTAGAATACAAAGCAAACATATGAAAATGTCAATGGACAACGCAGAGAACAGAAATAACCTGGAACTGCTCGTGTAAGCTCTCCGTAACGGTGGGCCGCTGTTGTATGGGCGGGCCTGAGCTCGTGCCCCTATCTCGAGATCGAACCTGCGAGAGCGACAGAACCTCGGACGGGACCAGGAGACTGTCACCAATCCAGTACCGTCCATGCGTCTTGCCGCCTCCACTCCTCATGACGCTTTCTCCATCAAGTGGCTGTGTAACTGGATCGAAGTCTGACCCACGAACCTCCCTTGCCGTCGTGACGTAGTTTGTGATGCGGGGGTGGATTGTCGGGTTGTTGTACGCCTCGGGCGGGTCGTCCACGTTGAAGGTGACGTCGGACGTCGCCTTGCCCTTGTGTGCCATGCCATATGCCTGGAGCTCGCTGCAAGGCTGATCCTCATGTGCCCGAGACTGCAAGAAAACAACAGAGTGGATGTTAGACTAATTGAGAGTTAGATAACAAAAAATTGGAATAAACAAATAACTTAACGTACCCATCTACGACCATACTCGCGAAGGTTAATGGGGCCTTGGTGGTGTGCTGGACCTGCCATGACCAAACGCCGCCGCCGGCGCTCGAGGTGCTTTGCCTCCCAATCCTCCGTAAACCACTGATCCACAATCGCTCTCCAAACCCGAGGCCGGTCGGCAACCCACCACGGAGGAACCTGCACGTCATCAAGAACATCAAATTGACCAAATTTAATCGAAGAAAAATGAATTGAGCATATTTACCTCCATGTATTGTTCTGGAGTGAGCAGCAGGTTTCGAACTTCCCGTTTTGTGGCTTTCACCTTCTGCCTAGCATTCCAGATAATGTTCTGCGAGACACGGGACTCGTAGATCATATCTGTACAAGCTTCCGGCAGATGAACATGGCGTTGTTAGCCGCCGCCTGCTCGTATCCCGGCATGCATCTGTAGAAATCCTGCATATAAAAGTGTTGTCAATACTTGAGCAAAATGTAATTAAGTCGATTTATTCAGAAACACAATTTATTGCTAGGAAAACTCACCCAAAACTCGCCAACCACCCTGGCGGCCCTGTTCTGGAAGTCACGGCCGGTCGGATCAGGGAAATCGGGAGCTAGGGCGTAGTGGTCAAATGACGTCACCAGCACCTCTCGCCGAGCATCTGGCTCGCCAACCCACACGAACCCGGGGTACCAAAGCCTGGTAAGAACGCCCAAGATGCCATTGGGAAGACGCCTGTGACTACCGGGAGTGACAATCTCCCACCCCTTGCCAAAATGATTCACACAATGTATTAGTTTGAATCGTTAATTTTTTTGAAAAGAACAAATGAAAAGGTTAACATAAGTTACCGTGTTCCCTTGGGTCTAATAACCGGTCGGTTCGCAGGCAGTATGGGCCGATCCGAAAGCTGAGCAGGGCCTCGCAAATAGACATTTGACACCTCCCCCGCCTCCTCCTCGTCCTTCCCCTGCTCCTCGCCCTCCCCCTGCTCCTCATCCTCCGCCTGCTGCACCTCCTCCTCATCAACCCTGTACTCCTCATCGGACGACTCAGCAGCTGCTGGAGAGGGTGCACCTTTGCGAGCCCTGGCTCCAGATGACTCAGAGGGTGCCACGGACCTCGACGCCCACCTCACCGTCCCGGAGCCCTCACCCTCGTCCTGGTAGAAGTCGTTGAGGTTCCTCACCACACGGACGCGCTGCTTCGACGCCTTCTTCTTCTTTGGCGGCATCTTTGATCAATCACCTGAAATTAAAAAGAGTAAATCAATCAGTACATAATTACATTTAAATACCAATTAGTAAATAAGAAATAAATATCCTAGGAAATTAGAAACATAACTACATTTAGTAAATAAGAAATAAATATCCTAGTACTTACATGTTTTAGAAATATTCATCATGATCCGGATTTTCCGGATCATACTCATCATCACTATCTCGCATGTCAATAGACTCAACGCCGTGCTCCAAAGGTGGAACGGTGTCATCATCATCATTGCCACTGCCTAAACGTAATCGCTCGAGCAATCTTAAGTCGTCATCATTTTGAACCTCTTCGGCAGCATCGTCGTCGATAACCGTTCCATTGTCTACTTCCATTTCGAGCACTTGGGTTAAGTCTATCTCAAACATCCCTTCTAGCCCATCTTCTTGAAAGAACTCTCCGTCATATGTGTTTGGGTCTAGTAGGTGGTAATCTTCTTTGTTTGTGCGGGTAGTTTACCGTGTGGCGATACCTTGTACACAACATCCCAACTCTGGAGACGCTTGTCAGTTTTACAAGGGTATGAGAGGTAATATACTTGTGTGGTCTGTTGGGCCACAATATAGACATCGTGCCCTGAGTACACAGATGATGTTTAATTTCGACAAGCCCAAGATTCTTATTCTGTCTCATGCCACTAGCGCTTGGATCAAACCAATGACACTTGAATATGACAGGTTTAAGAGGTTTGCAACCATGATACTCGAGTTCGTATATTTCTTCAAGTCTTCCATAGTAATCTACCCCATCGGATCGGCTATGCGTACAAACTCCATTATTTGTGGTTCTTCGATTGGGCCTTCGCTCCTCGTATTCTGTCGTGTGAAAGCGGTACCCATTCACGTCATAAACATGATATGAGTTGACCCTAAAGGCGAAACCTCCGGAAACCTGCCTCACCTTAGGATTCATCAACGGATCGGTTTGGCCCTGCAAGTTAAGGGAGGATAGTGGTTAATGTGATACTGAGTACAAGCGTAATTAGTTTTAACGTACTGAGCACGAGCTAAATTACCTTATGTCTGAACCAGGCAATGAAATCGGGATGCATGGGTCCCGCACCCTGGCGAAGAAGAGTTTCCTCCTCGTGGTCAAGAGGTGGCTCCGAATGATGCCAAAATTGCTCAATAAATTCACTGCATCAAATCAAATGAGGTTGGATGCAGATGAGGCAACATACGAGAAAGGAAATGATGAGCTTTATTGACAACTTACTTTATGTATGGTCGTACTTCGTCAAGGTTGCGCAAAACATATATCGTGATAGTACGCCACTCTTCAAGAGATAAGGTCTTGCGCGTCCGAACACTGGCACTTCTGAGTTGTCCTCGGAAAAGGCTGAGGTTCGATTCATTTTCACCAGCATTGTACCAAGGAGGTCGATTATGCACGCTGGGAAGGTGCTCGGCATAGTATTTAGTTGTGAAGTTTGACACCTCCTGCAGAATGTGTGACTCCGCAATGCAAGCTTCAATTTTATTTTTATTTTTACATGAGCTTCGAAGAACCTTGCAAACCCTCTCAATTGGATAGCACCAACGGTTCTGCACGGGCCCCCCCAATCGTGCCTCGCGCGGGAGGTGCAAAATCATATGTTCCATCGGGTTGAAGAAACCAGGTGGAAAGATCTTCTCTAGGTTACAGAGCAACACAGGTGCACTTTTTTCAAGTTTGTCAATCATAGCACGAGATAACTCCTTAGCGCAAAGCTGACGGAAGAAATAGCTCACCTCTGCCAGCACTTTTAACACATGCTCAGGTACATAGCCTCGAACCATCACCAGAAGAAGTCGTTCGATCCATATGTGGTAGTCATGACTTTTCAACCCCTTTAATCGCAGACGATCTAAATTGACTCCCCTCCTCAAATTGGCAGTATATCCATCACGGAACATTAAATCTTGGATCCATTTTAGTACTTCCTTCCTTTGTTCCCTTTTAAGGACGAAATCAGCCTTAGGTCTTTTCCATGTCTTACCCGGTACAGGCTTCGGGATGACTTGCTTGGGCCTATCGCATAACATTTCTAGATCGACTCTAGCCTTAACATTGTCCTTACTCTTCTCTGGTATGTCCATGATTGTACCCCATAGTGCCTCGGCAACATTCTTTTCTGTGTGCATCACATCAATGTTATGTGAAAGAAGAAGATCTTTCATGTAGGGTAGCCTCCAAAAGCCTGACTTCTGAGTCCAGGCATGTTCCACACCATATCCCTCAAAATGATGTTCTCCTTTGAGCACGAGAGCGTCTATCTGAGTTTGAACCTCGGCACCTGTCATCATGTGCGGGGGTGGATCTTGAACTACGACACCTTTCGTAAAATTCTTTATGTCTCGTCTGAATTGATGGTCAAGAGGGAGGAATTGTCGATGTTTGTCGAAGGAAGAATACTTGCCACCCCTCTTCAACCAAATGAACATCAGAGCTGCCTTACATACTGGACAAGGGAACTTCCCGTGGACACACCAGCCGCAAAATAACCCATAAGCCGGCATGTCATGCAAGGAGTACATGTACCACACGTGCATTCTGAAGTTTGTCTTCGTATCTCGGTCGTATGTCAACACCCCTTCATTCCAAGCCTTGAGCAAATCATCAACCAGAGGCTCCATGAACACAGTCATATTATCTCCCGGGTATCCAGGAATTATCAACAGCACGAATATGCACTGCCGTTGAAAGACGATGCCGGGAGGTAGATTGAGGGGGATAACAAACACGGGCCAACAAGTGTACGGGGCAGCCATCATTCCAAAAGGATTGTACCCATCTGTCGCCAGTGCGACACGTACATTGCGAGCCTCAGCAGCTTTGTCACGATGGATCTCATCAAATTTGGTCCATGCTTCAGCATCTGATGGATGTGTAAGGTTATCATTGTGTCGGACACCCGTTTTGTGCCAAGTCATTTGCTTCGCAGATTCCTCGGTCATGTAAATCCGTTGGATCCGCTGTATGGGCGGGAGGTACCGCAGGACACTCACTGGGATCGTGAGCTGCGTCTTTGGACGACCCTCACCAGAGTCTACCTCCACGTACCGAGACGCTTTACATTTCGGACAGTGTGTTGCTTTCTCATGTTCTTTCCTGAATAAGACGCATCCATTCGGACAGGCATGTATCTTCTCGTATGGCATCTTAAGTGCATGAAGGACTTTTCGTGCTTCATACATGTTCTTCGGCAAAATGTGACCTTTGGGAAGCATGTCGCCAAAAACGGTCATCAAAGTATCGAAGCAATCTCGACTCAGGTTGTGCTGGGACTTTACAGCCATCAGGCGGCTGATGGCATCTAGTTGAGATAGTTCGGTGTGCTTGTGCAGGGGTTTTTGTGCGGTAGCCAACATGTCATAATATGCCTTCGCACTTGGCTCTGGCTCCTCCTCTGGACGTTCTCCTTGAAAATGTGCTTCATGAAAGTCATCTATCATGTCTGCTACTCCAGCATTACCATCAAGTTCTCCGATCCGTTGTCTCACGGCCTCGGATCGCATACGACAGGTTTCACTATGGAAGGTCCACTTGGAATAGTCTTTCGTAAAACCATTGTTGTGCAGATGAGCTGCCATGTCCTCCTTGTTCCTTTGACGCGAGTTTCCGCACTTGGCGCAGGGACACCAAATGGTTTTACTTTTTTAGGCCCTTTAACCTTTCTAAATGCTTCATCCATGAAAGCTTGAGTGTTGTCAACCCATTCCTGTGTCACACGACCATTTGGTGCCCATCCTTTGTACATCCACTCACGGTCATCCATTCCCTATCATATCAGCGAGTTATATAAAATAAATTGCATCCTCTACACGATGTCTACACATTCTAATAGGTAAAGATAGGTCCTAATCCCACCTGTGGATGCGTAGATGGGGTCAGTTCCTATGGTCTATTCCGATCCGAGACAGAATTTCGGCAGCACCTCCCCGCTGTTCTCCAAATACACGTCCCGTTAGGGAGATTGTGTATCCGGAGAACAACGGGGAGGTGCTGCCGAAACTCTGTCTCGGATCGGAGTAGACCATAGAAACTAACCCCATCTACGCATCCACGGGCTGTCCAAAAAACGTGGACAATTCGAAACAGATGCAGTCATAAATATGCAGAGTTCTGCATATTTCGAACTGTATCTCTTCCGAACGGGAGATGCCTAACTAGGTTTCGCGATCTACGACATCAAATGAAAACAAGAGCATTTTTCGCGTGCTCACCTAGTACTCCGAGACAGGGGCGGGCGGCACGACCAGGACTCCGAGACAGGGGCGGGCGGCAAGACCAGGACTCCGAGACAGGGGCAGGCGGCGCGACCTCCTACTCCTCCTTCAGCGGTGGCGGGCGAGGGCGGCTGCAGCTACGGGAACCTGAAATAAATGAACATAATAGTGTCAAATAAAAATTTCAGCAGCACCTCCCCTGTACGGTGAGGTTTCCAAAACCTGCAACAAATCCAAAACCTGCAACACAAGCCACGACACGAAGGTCAGGCTACACACGGGCTTCCTTCCAACGGCTCGATGGCCGGACAAATCACATGTGGTGCCCGAAGTTAGCGACGAGACTCACCTAGGAGATCAAATGACGCGACCTACTCCGCTTCCTCCACAAAAATTGCCTCCGATGTTGAGTGCGGCAAATCAAGGCATCTCTACCTATAAAATTGACATGCATTAGAAGTTTGACAACAAAAATTAGAGACATGAAAAAATTGCTAGTATTACCTTCCTTAATTGCTAACTAACGAGAATTCTATAATCATCTAAAAATTGCACACTAAATTTGCTAGTATTACCTTCCTTAATATTGCTAGGTAACTAAATTAATAATATTGCTATCAAACTAAAATTTCTAATAATCCTAACTAACTAAAATTTCTAACTATAACTAAATTAATTAGCTAACTAAATTAACTAAAATTCATATCTAAAATTGATAACTAAATTTTGATAACTAAAATTTCTAACCTAAATTTACAATCCAAATTTCTACCTAAATTTGCAATCCAAATTTCTACCTAAATTTCCAAATTTGCAATCCTATATTATTTGCAATCCAAATTTGCAAAATTTGTACCTCCGGCTCGCGTGGTGTGGCAGGGGAGTAGGGGAGGACGGCGGCCGGTGGTGCCGGCCAGGGGAGGCCGGCGGGGAGATCGGCGGCCTGCCGGCCAGGGGACGGCGCGCGGGGGAAGGACGCGGCCCAGGAGCCCTCCCGGCGGGGGGAGGCGGTGAAGGATGGGGCGGCGGGGGAGAACCACGCGGCCGGCGGTGGAGGACAGCCCGGGCCAGCGGTGGAGGACGACGCGGCCGGGGAGGACGAAGACGGCGGCCGGGGAGGGCGAAGACGGCGGCGGCGGCGGCGGAGGACGACGGTGCGGCGCTGTAGGCGCGGCGGCGCGGTGGCGGAGGCGCGGTGGCCGGCGGCGGCGCGGCGGGGTGTGTGTGTTCGTGCGTGTGTGTTCGTGCGCGGGCGGTGGTGTGTGTGGAAACTGTGGTGTCAATGTGTCACTGCAGGTGGGCCCCCACCCCACGCTTTGCCGAGAGCCCAGATCTACTGCTCTCGGCAAAGCTGTGCCGAGAGCCCTAGATCTTGGCTCTCGGCAAAGCATGGGGCGGAGGCCCACCTGCAGGCCCCGGCCGTTTGACCAGATGCTGGGAAGAGGTGGCCCCACCTCTTTGCCGAGAGCCCTAGATCTTGGCTCTCGGCAAAGCGAGGGGCGGGGGCCCACCTGCAGGCCCCGGTCGTTTGACCAAATGATGGGAACAGGTGGCCCCACCTCTTTGCCGAGAGCCCGAGATCTTGGCTCTCGGCAGAGAGTGCTATGGGGCCCACCTGCAGGCCCCGGCCGTGTGACAAGCAGCGAGCCCGCACGCACGACTTCTTTGCCGAGAGCCAAGCTGACAGCTCTCGGCAGAGGGGACCTCTATGCCGAGAGCATTACTCTCGGCACAGAATTTCTGCATCAAATTTAATTTTAAAAATACCAAATACATGAGAAAAAATACCAACACTTAACATGGTACCATTTATGTTGCATATTACTTATAAAAAAGTTTTTGTGGTCAAACACAAATTTGAATTTGTCTAAGTCTCCAAATCAAGTGACATTAGTTCAAAATCTTTGTAACTTCTCGTGAGATGTTCCGGTTTCTAAACGGCGTATGTGTTAAAGTGTTCAAAACATTCTCAAATTTTTACCACAAACTCAACATACGATATCTTGAGCGCTTGACAAAATTCGTGATTTTCAAACTTTATTTGAATTTTATACAATTTTACAACCTTTCTACCTCACGATCTTCATCACGATCAGAGAACCCAATGACGGAAAGTTAGCTTCATTTCATGTACAGAGTGTTAGAGATGTCTCATGAACATGAATATCATTTTTCCAACAACTTTACTCTAAAATTTCATGTACTTGCAGTTCATATCGGACGTATACGAAAAAATTACGAAGAAAGAAGTAAAATTGTTAAATATAGCAAACAGAGTCGAAATGACGTCAATTTTGAATATGTACTCTGTATGAGTGTATGTTAAGCAAGGAAAAAGTTTGAAGCGGAAAATGTGAAGTTTTCTTCAACGTTTTGCCGTGAGTGTCTAGAAAGCTCTCGGCAAAGAGCTGAGGCTCTAGGCAAAGGCGGAAGGTGCCGTGCGTCAGTTCTTTGCCGAGAGCCGGGGCCCTCTGGCTCTCGGTAAAGAGAGGTAGGGGCTAACGGCCAGGCCACGGCCGTGACGGCGTCGCCCATGCGCCGTCTGCTGCGCGCTTTGCCGAGAGTCTGGGCCCTCTGGCTCTCGGCAAAGAGATCATGCACCGTGGGCTTTCTCTCTGCCGAGAGCCAGGGGTTCAAGCTCTCGGCAAAGGGATCGCTGTGCCGTGGGCGTGTCCTCTGCCGAGAGCGGGCCCCGTTGCTCTCGGCAAAGCGGACCTCTGCCGAGAGCGCTCTCGGCAACGCCTGGAGCTCTCGGCAGAGGCTCCGTTTCCGGTAGTGTATTGTAACGTACTGTTTGTCTATTATTCAGAGACGACAGACAACAAAGTTCGGTAACAATCTGCGCATCAACACCATCGACGCTGACTCGTCAACGTTGTGGCTTCGGCAGACACTGACTCCTCAACGTTGTGGCTTCGGCATGTTGGGCGCCTTCCCCACCGTGTAGCCACCGTCGACCACCAGGTTGTGCCCGTTCACGAACTTTGCCTCGTCGGAGGCGAGGTACAGCGCCGCCCTGGCAATGTCCTCCGGCTCGAGCACCACCCCTTCCATCTCGTTCATGTCCCTCTCCAGGACCAGCCTGTGCTCCTCGACGCTCCTCCCGGGGAACCACTGCGCCATGGTGGCCATCGCCAGCGGCGTCGGGACGCCGTGCGGGGAGATGGCGTTGATGCGCACCCCGGACCCGGAGCGCCCCAGCTCCGCCGCCGTGGCGCGCACGAGGGCGACGACCGCCGCCTTCGAGACGCCGTACGCAGGCGAGGCCACGCATCCCACCACGGCGGCGGTGCTGGCCGTGCAGATGATGCTGCCGGCGCGGCGCGGGACCATGGCGCGCGCTGCGTGCTTGACTCCCGCGGCCACGCCCCGGGCGTTCACCGCCAGGACGCGGTCGAAGTCGGCCAGGTCCAGGGACGCCACCGTCGCGGCGACGCGCATCTCGCCGCCGATGCCGGCGTTGTTGAACATGACGGCGAGGTCGACGGCCGCGGCGACCTGCGCCTCGTCGGCGACGTCGCAACGGGTGTAGCACGCGGCGTCGGGGCCCAGCTCCGCGGCCACGGCGCGCCCGAGGTCGTCCTGCACGTCGGCGATGATGACCCTCGCGCCGTTCCTGACGAACTCGGTGGCGGTCGCCCTGCCGAGGCCGCTCGCGCCGCCGGTGATCACCGCCACCTTCCCGTCCAACCTACATACCAAGAAATTCCATTCGGTGATGATGTCGGGAATGAAGAAGAAGAACCCGAAGCGAACCTCTGAGAGCCGGATGCCGAGGAGAAGCCATTGACGAAGGCGGAGGAGGCTGGCCGGAGAAGACCGGCCTTGTCCCTGCCAATGAGTTGCAGTGCTCTGACGAACATCGCTTCTTTCTTTCTTTCTACTTGGCCAGCCACAGCCCACAGTAACGAAGCTGGTGCGCCTCCGAAGCTTCTTAAGGAGATGGGCACTCTCCAAGCCACGTGCTCTGTCGTGGACTCTCAAATCGGAACTGTGTGGTAGCCGGGGCGCCACGCCGCCTAATCGCAGCATGCTGACTGACCGCAGAGGATGCCATGTCGGCGCTGCAAACACCGGCGGCGTGTGGCACGCGCCCGGGGCTTTTGGCTCACCACGACCATGACGGTGGGCCGACCACGCCCGGGAGAAAACAGTGAGAGAGCAAGATCTTGTAATTCTGGCATGATACGGTCTCGGGTCCGATGAGAATCAGACAAGGTTTTTCCTTGGTGATGATCAGGGGCGGAGCTATGTAGCTCCTTGTGGGTGCGGCCGCACCCACACCTAAAACAAATTTCAGTGATCTTTAACGATTTTCACTCTTTGCGCACCCCTTCTCAATCCAATGTAACACACCCACAACTAGCTAAATCAGCACACAAATCATCTAGAAATATCTTTTTAATGAAGTGTCGCACCCCCACAATTTTACTCTAACTCCGCCCCTGGTGATGATGGTGGGACTTGCAGATCACTAGTCACAGGTAGCACGGCCTCACATGTCATGGCACCCGTATGAGAGGATGCGAAATATAAAGATAGAAAAATAATGAGAAGGGGAAATGAAAATAAAAGAAATAAAAAAGAAGGAAAAAATAGATAAGGATACTATAATAATGGGAAGGGAAAATGAAAATAAAAGAAATAAAAAAGAAGGAAAAAAAGATAAGGATGCTATAGGCATTTCATATCTCTATCCATTTTAAACAGCAAGAAAAAGTTATTTTGTCAACAAAAATTTCTTTTTTTTTGGCAAAATAGGCAATCTCGTCCCTGAACTATTGGCAAGAGGTCGAGTTCGTCCCTGAACTTTTAAAAAGACCAGTTTAATCCTTAAACTTTGGTGATCTGCATCAGTTAAGTCCTCCATCCATTTTGCCGTCAACGTCGCCACAGGGAACGTCACGGAGCTCTGTTTGCCCATGTTGAAATCGCATTGCGTACCCCTGGACCAAACCCTTTGCATCTATCCGCCGCCGCCGCCACATCGAGCTGGGAGGGCGATTTCGCCCGTCGGCCACAAGCACGGCCCACTGGTGCCTCCTAACCGGCGCGTCCCACCGGCGGCTCCCACCGGTGTGAGCACTTGAGGCCAGGATGGCCGTGCGGTCGCTGTAGCTCCGGTGCGCCAGGACCATCAACACGTAGGTCGCCTTCTCCTGGCACCCGGGCAGGCCGCCACGAGGTTGCACAGCGCCGCGAGCACGCGGTCCGTCACGGGTGCGTCCTCGACAGACGCCACCATCACCGGCGCGAGCCTGGCCGCCAGCAGGTGCGGCGCGTTCGCGGGCGTGGTGGAGAGATTCAGGAGCGCGCACAGCGTGTCGTGGCACTCCTGCTCGGTGGAGGACCCGCCCTGGAACGTGCTCACGAGGAAGGGCGCGGCACCGGACGCGACGATGACGGGCTTGTTCGCGTCGAGCGCGCTGAGGTAGAGGAAGTTGGCAACCACGGCCTCCGTGAGCGCGGCAGACGCGCCGCCCTCCGCAATGCGGAGCAGTGCACGGCGCCGGCCTGCCCGATCGCCGCCTTGTTCCTGGGAATGGCGGCAAGCAACGCAACGAATCACACCAACCAAACTCCCAAATCTAAGATCCTGATCATCATGAAGCAAAGGAAACAGAGGGAGAACATGAGCGCGCAGGAAAAACTTACGTGTCCTTGTCGATCCCCAGGTTGAGCAGCGTGTACAGCACAGCGGCCGTGACCTCCTCCCCGCTGTCGTCCAGCATCACGACGAGCGGCGGGATGGCGCCGAGCCTCGCGAGCATCTCCCTCGCGGCGGTGTCGTCCTTGGCCTTCGTCCGCACGGCCGTCGTCGCCTCGACGCGGGACATGCACGCCTCGGCCCCTCCCCTCCTTCCTGGAGCACTGCGACCACGCCCTGCAGCTCCTCGAGTGCCTCCACCTTCCTGGTTGCAGCACCTAGGGCGGGCGGCCAGAGTAGCTACGGCGGGCGGCCGGAGTAGCTCTACGGCGCGCACCGTGGGGAGCCCGTCCCTGTGCGGAGATGCTACCGGCCTGAAGAGGATGAGAACAATGACCAAGGGAGAATTTGCCCTGGGACACTCCAAAAACGTGGCTTTTGCCACAGACCATTACAAAAGCATGTCTTTGCTAGAAACCACTACAATTCTATGATCATTTGCTAGAAGACATCATGGCTCATATAATATCATTTTCACCTCAAAGAGGTAAGAGAACACCTAAATCTGGACAATAATACCCCTGCCCATTAAAAAGACCATATAACACTTAACATCCAGTCATGAAAACACATGGTTCAACAAAATAACATGGTTTCACAAAATAACATGGTTTCAGCCCCATTTGGCTATCGAGTACAGCAACCACAAATAATAAGGTTTCAGCCACATGGTTTTAACAAAATAACATGTTTACTCCAAATACATGTTCATAGCTAAAGCAACGACACAGTCCAAAGCCTACTTCTTGGGCCTGACGATCTTCAACTTTTTTGGCTCTCCCTTCTCAACAGCAACCGGAGATGTGACTGCACATTCAAAAGGCTCTATGTTTCCTTCAACTTCTAGCATCCTCTTGCGGCTGTAGATAGGTACAAAAGCATGTGAGCTAAATAGAAATAACAAACAGGAATACATAAAGAAACAAGTCACTTTGGAGAAGGCATACCCCCTTGTCATAGGACTTGGAGTAGAAACAGGAGTGATGGTTCTAGTTGGTGTAGATGGTTCTAATTCCATCAATCTCCTTGACATACTGCATGTAAAAATAAAAATGTGAAATTTCAGGTTTAAAAAGAAAGAGCCCAGATTTTGAAATATGGAAATTTCAGATGCACCTTCTTGTAACAGGGCTTGTTGTAGGAGCACAAGTGATGCCCCTAGGTGGTGTAGAAGCACAAGTGATGACCCTAGGTGGTGTAGAAGCACAAGTGATGCAATTTTGTTGTGGAGGCTCTAAGATAGGTGATGCAATTTCAAGCGGAGGCAGTACATTAATTTTATCAACTGGGCATCAGTGCTTCCCTGTAACACACAAGGCATGTTCTGTTGCCGCCCATTATCATCCATGCTTTCAAAATCATCATTTTTTATAACACACACTTGCAATGAGAGCCTTCTTATGTCCCAAAACATGTCAATTGCATGTAACAATTTTTGATCAGATGTAATTTCTTCATAGCAACTACTCGATTTATCCCAATAAGTGACACGCAACCTTTGTTTAGAGCCTAGCTTAATATCTGTGCCAATGTCAAGTAGGAAATCATTCCAATTTGTGCAATCTCTGTCTAAGACCTTAGCAATGTTAAAAGCTTCACAATACTCACGACTGTCATCATCATTAATTTTAACATAAGCACCTACACGAACAGCCAGCCTGTAGGTCGAATTGGGATCCATCCTACACAGAGAATCACACAAATTGGAATGACGAGCCTTGCTCATCCGAAATTGCCTAAAATTAGCAGTAACCCATTGAAGAACACATACCCGTCAGGAACCCATGAAAGACTAGCCTCCTCCTGTGGGAAAATCTCGATCAGGTACCTTGGAGTCTCCATCGGGCTGAGATGTGCTTGGGGATGCACTCGGGGAGGTCTGCAGGCGGAGGAGGGCCGCGGTCGGGGGAGGGCCGTCGCCGGGGGAGCAGGGACGTCGCCGGTCGAGGAGGGCCGCCGCCGGTCGACGAGGGCTGCGGCCGGGGGAGGGCCGCTGCCGGTAGACGAGTGCCGCGGCCGGGGAAGAAGGGCCGCCGCCGCCTAGGGCCGCCGTCGGGGGATGGTCGCCGGGGGATGGTCGCCGGCTCGCCGCCGGGGGAGGGCTGCCGCCGGGAGGACCTCGTCTCCCAGCCTCCCAGGCCGGTTCTACCGGTCCGTGTGTGTGCGTCACAGGGAGTCTGCGGGAGAGGATAAGAAGCAAAGGGTAATTGTGTAATTTCGCATTGCTATCTAATTAAATTGAATACTATAATGGGTGTAGTGTCTTCTAGCAAACAACCATCATTTTGTAGTGTTTCTCAGCAAAGGCATGCATTTGTAATGGTCAGTGGCAAAAATCACGTTTTTGGAGTGTCCTACAGCAAATTCTCCCAATGACCAAGGGCACAAGAGTCTTCTACCACTGTCCGTCACCGTGTACCTGACGGCGCCCAGTGAAAAAACGGATGGAGGACGTAACAGATCACAAAAGTTTAAGGACTAAACTGGCCTTTTTAAAAATTTAGGGACGAACCTGACCTTTTGCTAAGAGTTCGGGGACGAGATTGACTATTTTGCCTTTTTTTTTACAAATTACACAGCCAACAAAGACACTCACAACGCACACACACTCATCTCTATAAACGGTAAATCCTCAAAATTGGCGAAGTCACCACAGCCGCCTCACTGTCGACGTGAACGTCACCTACCACTGAAAGCACAACGCCGTTAAATCCTGAGAAATTCGCTCTCACAGGGAGTCGGACTCAGGATATGAAATACTACTAAGGCCCCGTTTACTTCCCTAAAGTTTCACCAACTACCTATCACATCAATCTTAGGACACTAATTAGGAGTATTAAACGTGAATTAATGACAAAACTCATTTCACAACCTTCCTAATTTTTCGAGACGAATCTAACGAGTCTAATTATATCATGATTAGACAACGTTGTGCTACAGTAAATAATCTCTGATAACGGATTAATTAGTCTTAATGGATTCATCTTGCAATTTCCCGTCTATTCATGCAATTAGTTTTGTAATTAGTTTGCGTTTAATACTCCTAATGAATCTTGAAAGAGGACTCCAAAAATTTCTTTAAAAAATTGTATCAGAGAAATCATAGCCACAATTGTACCAAACTCACCGTTTACAAGTAGTCTGTTCGGCTGGTTGGTGGCTGATGCTGATTTATTCTGCGAGAAAAATACTGATGTTTGGCTGGTACTAATTTATTCGGAGAGAGATATCCAACGATTTTTTTTGACAACAATATCCAACGATTTGATATATTGTACTCCCTCCGTTTAGGTTTGATATGCGTCTACTCCCTCCGTCCTGCAAAGACTGTTCATATAGCTTTCAAAATTTGTCCCACAAAGAGTGTTTTTTTAGCTCATATTAAATGCTATTCTCATTAAACTAACACCAAGTACCAAGGAAATATTACATTAAGAAACGTATGAAGCCAATAAAATATTTATTTGATGTCTCTTTTCAAGTTCCAATACATGATTAATTAGGGGTAACAAGGTCATTTGTCACAACTACTAGTATGTCTTAAATTTTCTAAACGAACGGTCTTTGTGGGATGGAGGGAGTAAGGGCAGTCCCAATGGAGGAAACTAACACGGTTTCCATAGCACAAGAAATCATCCATAGAAACCATTCTTCACAATGGTAGTGTCTTCTAGTAATAATTATTTTCTCTTTCTCTCTCCCAATTTCACCAATGGGGAGTGTTGCATTAACTCTATAGAAACTAGTAGTTTCTTCCCAATAGTAAATTCATAGTTTCTTGTGCATTGGGTCAAGAGTAGACATGATTTCTCTATGAGGAAACCATTTCTATGATTTGTGCTCTCTTTCCTCATTAATTAGGTTGTCACATCACCATTTTGCTTAGTTGACAAGCTATTTAATAGAGATAGAAACTACCATTAATACTCTATTGGGAGTGCCCTAACTGTGTAACGCAAAGACCAAGGAGAACTTTAATTCCCCTATGTGATGCATCAACAAACGAGCCACTCAGTCAAGCAATTCATGTCACGATTGGTCCCAACTGGGAATACACATATCATTCATAAATACTTTTTATTTTATTATACGCAGATCAAATCAGGACGGAGGAGTAAACTGGTAACTAGCAGCAAAAAGTCAACCGTGAACTTCTCTCCTCTTCCTCCTCGGTCTTTCCTTTCTCGGTCTTACCCTCTTGCTTTGCTCAAAGAGTCAAAGTAAAGATGATCGTTTGGAAAATGTGTTTGTGGGAAAAATACATTTTTTAAGACAATCATTTAGGGAGGTAGGTCACATAGGTGGGCCAAGCTGTCTGGTAGGCGTGGGAGCACGAGCTCTTTCTTCTCTCTCATCTTTCTCCCTGATCCACGATTCCACATCACCGTTGTTCATGCCCGAAGAGAGATCAGATCAGCGCCAAGCCAAGCCAAGCCAAGCTAGCAGCGGAGGCAATCGATCGGTGCAGGAGGCGGCAGGAACACGAGATCCATCCCAGAGAGAAAAAACCACTTTACAAGCGGCCGGCGAGTCTATCCAACCGCCGGCGTGCACCCGGTTGCGTGGAGATGCGTGAAAAGGTCCCACCTGCATGCGAAAAGTTCCAGCGCATCCGGATTGTTTATTCGTGTGGGACCCATTCGGTCAAACCCCGCAGTGCCTGGATTCAAGGCTTTGCCCACAAAAACTTGCCTCGAGTTATGGAAGGGGGCTGTATTTTTTGCCTCACCTAGCGAGGCACGAAAGGAGCTGCTACAACCGGCACAAAAAGGTCCCCTACCTCATCCACCACTGACCCACCTTCCTACATTGCTTCCCACACGCATCTTCTTCCTCCAGCCACCTAATAGGCGTTCTTCGAGATGGAGCACTGCCCCCAGCCCCTTGGACGGGAAGTCACTGGTACTGCGAGGGTACGAGCTCGCACACTTCTCCTGCGAACACCATTCCACTGGTGTGTTCTAGATCTGAAAATTGTTGTTCATTTGTTCATTACCTTAGATATGAGAAACAAACTGGAACTTCTATGGCTTTGACGATTTGGTCTCTTATTTCCCCCAACCAGAGCGCAAGGTCCCCGGCGAGGCTCCAGAGGTCGAGCTCAAAAGGTGAACTGGTGACGATTTGCTCGCATGCTGCAAATCCAAGCCAATCGTCCCCATTAGAGATGCTTATCCAGGTCTGTTCATTTTCAGAACTGTGGTACTGATCTTTCTTCCTATATAGAAACAAGCTAATTGTGTTGGGACTCTGCTGCCGTTGATTTTTCTTGGTGACATCGTGTTTATCCATTCTTTCCTTTTACAGTACTCCCACTCATTTTCCATGTTCTTCGTCTGGATGATGCTCCTACGCGACACCTCTCTGCCATTTTGCTTGTTCCCTTCTGGATCGAAAAGGTTCGCCCATTTCAACTTCTTTATATGGGTTCCTACTAGCTTCTAAACCTGGGAACTGAACGCTTCTTTTCTATTTCATTTTCTCATTTCCCCTTTTCCTTCTTCCAACTCCAAAGAAACTACTGCTTGCAATCCTCGCACCCTCTTCTATACTTATGCAGCCCGTGAAAATGTTCTACATCGTGTCCATGACTTGCAATATTCTGGAACTTTTTGTGTGCAGGGATGGAGACCCGTGCGAGCAGGGCAAAGCATTGGGGTCGGGGGAATAGTTGGATCCAGTGCATCTGGGAATAATCCAACAGGCAGCAGCTGCATTTCGGCTGGGAGTGGCACCCGAACGAAAGTCAAGTCATTCTGTAAGGTAGAGAAATCTGCCAGTGTGTTTTGTGGGTTTGATGATGCAAAGAGGCATTCTATAGATCCTTTAAATGTCCCATTAGTATGCCTAATGGTGAGAGCCATCAGATCGAGGACTTTGATTTATCTGCAAGTTTTTGCTATCAGATCTAGGACTTCTGATTTTCAAAAAAAAAAATCTAGGACATCGATTATCTGGTATTTACTGCAACTGTAGATGATATTATTTGTTTCTGAAACTTAGCAATGAACCATTTAGTTGTAATGGTAGCATTCTTTGCACTTGCACACTTTTTTTTGTTAGATGAAACATTTTGAATTTGTGTCCAGGGTAACAAAATATTTGCTTGAGCTGACACTACAAGGCAACTATTGTGAACACTGCAATGATGCAAGCTGAAACAAACCAACACACACCACAAAGAAGTCTGCCATGACCTGATGTGGTGAAAGGAACATTACACTTCATCATTCAACAGTTTTGCTGCTATTTCTGAGCATTGGATGGAACGTGATTAGTTCAGTACAATTTCATGTGTTAGAATATATCCAGACTTGAAGCATTCCAGTACTTTATTTTGCAGTGGCATGTAACAAATTGTGTTCGCACTCCTAGCTTGTGTCATTGCCATTGTGTTCGCAAATGAGGAAAGCAAGAAGTTCCTGCTTACTTTGTGTACTACGGTTTCTGCCTAGGAACATTTCAGCTTCTTTACTTCCAAAAAAAAACATTTCAGCTGCTACTATAGATCTGAAATGTACGAGTACACTTTGACTGCACTACCAGAAATGTACAGTCACTTTGACACGCAACCAAAGCCTCTCTCCACCAGGATGGGGTATACCGTATACTGCCGCACTCTTCTGCAACTTGCAGATACATGGATAACAGTGAACCTAGTAGTCAAAAGAATACAATGCATAGATGTTATTAGCAGGTACCTGCCTGCCTATCACTAGTGCACTCCAGCCATTCCTCCCTGCTGTTTTAAAAAAAAGTGCACTTAAATGTATTTTGTTATGAATTTATTATCACACCAAAACTGTTTATATGAAGCTAATTAAAATCATTGTGGGTATCGTGACATATATTGCTGGCTTCATAATATCACAAATCACAAATAATAATTTTATAAATCACTTCTGGAGTTAATAAAACAAAATTGAAAAAATATTAATGAAAATGTTTTTATTGCCTAGAGGACATCTGGACATGTGATGACCAATTTATTTCCTGTGATCCAAACAACTCAAATAGTCTATTCCTGTGTTTTCCAATCCTGTAGTTTTCCGGTTTCCACTCTTCTCGATTCCTACATTTTTTCATAATCCTATGTTTCAAAATCCTTTGTTCCAAACAAGCCCTTAGTGTTGTGAGAGAAAGCCCTTTTGCTGAAATAGTTGTGAAAGCCCTTTTCTGTTGATATATGTACAATTTTTTTTTGAAAAATGGTTTTTTCTGTTCTACATTTGTTGAAGTACAAAATGAACTCTTGATAGAGACATTTCAATTGATATATGTAGTGGCAAAAGTACTGCAACAAAAAATTGTGGTAGAGCAACCAAAAAGGACCTAGAAGGGGAAAATGCAACAGATGGCAAACAATAGTACTTGTGTAACTAGTTGTGTAGGTTTGCAGCCCTAATCATGCTGGAACATTTCATACTTATTAGAAGGTTCTCGTTTATCATATTCAAATTGTGTGGACAATGTTGAAGCATTTGAAGTACCTTATATGTCATTGATACACACCTTCTGATTCTAAAATGTACCAAACTCTCAAGTCTCGATCAAGTAGCAGGGGATGCAATAGTAACGTATACCAAAGATGGTGAATTGGGCTGGTTTGTCGCAACACATCTTGTGAACGGTTCTGCTCCCCCTAATCCCTTGGACTCTAAGCGAACAATAATAACTAGATTGAAATGCAAATAAAAATGCCATCAACTGAACCATGCCATTTGGTAATTTGGATAGAAGGGGTACTTTAAAACTAAGCCAACTCAGTTATGGCCCAGAGAGGACAATTGGTCAAGTATTTACACAGCATGTGCACCTGTATAAAGTTCTCAGATATTATTCAACATAAAAAGGCCTAGTAATGTCGCCACTGAACTGATACTGCTGTATTATCTTCTATTTTTCCCACTAGTTCAAAGGTACCACACATTATAAACCTGATAAATGTGGTACATAAATGAAATGTTCAAGTAATAATACTTAAAATGTTTCAGGCAGTGGTGCCTTATCACAAAGTTTATGCAAGACGCTGAAAGTCTGAAACATAATTGGCAATAACAAAAGTCAATAATACGAAGCAAAACATTGAAACGTAATATTGCAGGCTCTTAAATTCAAATATTTCAGTTAAGTATGTGCCCTAGCTATTTTATTTCCAAAGTAGTCAAATAAAAATAGTGAACAAAAGAGAAATTACATGAACTATATAGCACATCAAATTCAGAGACCCCATGGCAAGACAAGAATCCTTCAGGCACCTCTATTTTTTGAATGCAAGTACATATTAAGAAAATTGGGTAGCATTGTTCATGGGCAGAACTTTACCTAGATGAAGCATTGACATGAATTTTAAATATTAAGGAACATCAGCATTTACAGCAATATAAAAATATACTCGGTAACTTTCATTCCCCCCTTGCAGGTGTTGCTGTTAAATTAGACAACGCAAATATGGTAAAAATGAACAAAAATGTTCCAATGAATGCATATACAAAATAGGCATCAGGACTATAATTGTAAGACATCACCTGATGAATACTTTGTGCCAAACAATTGTGTAAAAACTAAGTGAAATGCTGAACATTCGTCATCAACAAAGCAAACTATCTTGATGGGTAGGAACATTTCAATATGTTTTTTACACAAAAATGCTCAAATGGATGCATATACAAAATAGGCATTGGTCAAGACTAGAATTGTAACTAGGCATTACCTGTTGAATACTTTGTGCCAAACAATTGGGTAAAAATTAAGTGAAATGATCAACAAGCAAACTCCAAGGAACTAAGTTCAATATGTTTCAAGCTGTGACCTGCAGCAGTGCAAGTAGCTTTAATAGTTTGCACCAAGCATTTTCAGTCCTACATGGCTACATCAGTAAAATTCGCAAAAAAAAAAGACCTACATAAGTATAGGTGTGCTGCTCCAGCTGCAACTGCTACCTCTATTGTTTCGCGGTAACTAGCAGCAGCTACTTAAAAGCCAACTGAGTTATATTGCAATGCTCATGTTAGGAACATTTCAGTTATGTACATATGCACTAATTCTTTCTGTTATATCACTAACTGAATCTGCACTCTTGTTCATGTATTAGGCATGGCCATTTACAACACCCAACACAATTAACATTGTCCAATCAATATATGTCCTTGGCTACCAATGGAACAATATTGCCACAACAATCAATCAAGTGAAAGGAGCTAATAAATTTTTATTCAAAGTTAGGGATCCTCCTGCTCATTGCTACAACTTCAAATAAGTAAACACTGAAGCAACACTTTCAAAATCAAATCAAGGCATATCATGGCACTAAAAAGGTACCAAACATTTCAAAAAGTATAGGGAGAGTGTTTATATTTCCAATCCCTAATAGTGGTATAAAGTCTCAAAGAAAATCTTACCACTGATCCTGGTTACACCCTACATAGTAGGAAGTCTTGATCGTGACAGGTCAGGAATTTGTGGGAACACTAACTAAAAAGATCAAATTGCCATCATAGAGCAGTTTTACCATATAAAATAAAGAGATTCGGGTGTTGAATATTCTAGCAATAAGAGGGGTCTAAGAACATGTTAAAGTTATAAATCAGTTTCCCAGGTACCATGTTAAATTACATTTCCTAACCAGGTGAATGCAAACAGAATAACAAACCTTGCACTTTTCGTCTCAATGTGTCATACTGACCTAGGAACTTTTCAACAATTATGCTAGTCGTCAAATGTGCCGTACTTTTCATCTCAATCGATCTATAGCCTTAATGCACATGTGTATTCCAAACAATACTGTTTATCCAGTAACGTAGTGATCTAGCAATGTTTAATTTTTAAATAACATAGAACCCCCATAGATCTGAATATAGTTATTCACTGTTTGGGGGTGCGGAGGGGGGGGGGACACTTTCCCAAACATACAAACATATCTGAACCGAGAACTCTGCTCCATTCACGGTAAAAAAAAATGACATCTACCAAAGGATATGTACAAAGGTGCATCCATTCCCACAGTTCTTGACAACAATATAATTGTCCTAGTAAGGTTAGCCAACTGATTACGACATAACAGGAACTAATATCTTTAGCTTAAAATGGAACTTCTTTCTCAACGCGTATGACATGATGGTAATATCTTTAGCTAGAACATTTCACTATCAATATTACATAATGACATGCTTTCATATCTAGAAGTTCAAAACTGTATGCTATCATGAGATTAACTATTATTAACAACCATTTGGCACCACGATTCATAAGTTCTTTTTTTCTCATCAGCATTTGAATGTGGAACGAGATAAATAACCAATCACAGAACACAGTTTCAACTTTCAACAAATGGACTGCATAGGCAAACATAATGGACAACTCTATTTAATATTTATTATGCATTTATGTGTAATGTTGTGATAAACATAATGCAACAAGAATAGAGAGAGAAATAGTTCTAGTAGTTCAACAATGCATGACAGATTTGGATTGAAGTACATCTACAAACAGGGTTCAAAAAAACGCTGAACGCTAGGCGAACGCTAGGCGAACGCTAGCCTAAAGTTTAGCGCCTAGAGAAGACGAAATGCCTGGAACAACTTGAGATGCGGCATTGCTGGCAACCCCATGGAGTAGGGACTGATAATAAGAACCATCTAAAGGAACAACAGATGGTCAGAACTAGGCTAGATTGGCAGCTGGTTAATGAGCAGCCGGAGAAGATATCCCTGCACTTCCGAACCATATATAAAGATCATGTACTACTATATACGAGGAAAAAAACTAAGGATATCTTTGTGAATATAAACTGTGTCCCAGCCACAATAACAAAACAACAATATTTAAGTGCATAATATACTTATTTGACGCCTGAATCATATGTTTGTAGGTACAAACTATTTGAAAAAAAAATCTAGCAGAATAAACCTGTGAATCTACAGGAGTAATGGAGAGGTGGGGATTTAACAGTCAATACGTAATGATTGGGCCTTGGAGACTTTCCCGTGCCTTCTGCAACATTGCTGGAGAACCCATGTGGTAGGGAGTGGTAATAACCGTCTAAGAACCCAAGAAAAAAAACAGATGGTCAGAACTAGTTAGAACGGAAGCACATCGAAAATGCAATAATTGAGAAGAATGGAAGACGCAACTAGTACCTGCTGGATTCACAAACTGGAATCTACCAGCAATGGACGGACCTCCATTCCCAGCTAAGGACGGAGCGGCATCTCGGAACCGAATGGGGCCTGATGGAAGACACAAACATGAGGAGTGATGGTCGGAGGAAATCCACTGTGACCTGTAGATCCGGGAGGACGCAACCTCCAAATCGAGCAGGCGGACAGGCTCGCGTCGAGATGTGGCGGGCACCACAGTTCCTTGCAAGAGCTACAGGATCCGTTGGTGGCGGCGAGCTCTTGCTAGAGGGCGTGGTGGCAACTTCCTGTGGCGACTGGTCGGGTTGCAGCGTCATGGGAGGCAAACCGAGGCGAGGTCTGTCGCCGCCGCCGCCGGAGCTCATGGCGAAGGAAGGTGCGCTCGGGCTCTTGCTAGAGGACATGGCACCACCATCCTAGCGCGACCTGTCGCGTTGCAGCGCCATGGGAGGACCACCGAGGCACCGAGGAAAGGCCTGACGGCGGCGCTCATGGGGAGATGCTTGGGCTGGGTGGTTTGGAATTAGCTGGGACGATTCGAATCGAATCTTAGGGTTTGAGCTCAGTACCATGTCTTTTGTGCCTGCCATGACGCGAGGCAGTGTGCCTCGATCTTTCGAAAAGGAGGGGAGGGAGGATTTTGCATTCGGCGCGAGGCAAAAAATTTTGCCCACAGGCGCTCGAGCGGGGCACATTTGGTTTGACCGACATGGGCCCGCACGAATAAACAATCCATCGTTTTGCATGCATGGCGGGACCGGCAGTGCAGCCCGAGGCGAGATGAGCGGTGCGGATAGGCTCCGCGGCCGCTTGTATAAGTGGACCTGCATTTCTGGATCCATTCACGATGCTCGCTGCAGTTGCTCTGAGTCTCAGGTATGGCAGCCACCTTCATCCAGTAGCAGTAGCAGTAGCCGTCGCTTTCCTTTGGTGAGCACTCATCTGTGCGGACGGGTTGGGTGCAGGGTCAGGAGCAGAGCTGCCGCCTCCGGTCTCGCCGCGAGTCACTTCTCCACGTCGTCCTCGAACGCCCAAAGGTTGGCTTCTCCCTTGTGTTGCCAGCGACGATGCGGCGTGTGATGTTCCGGCGAAAAGGTCGATCTGAGCTCTGACCACCGGGTTGTGGTGGTGGCGGCAGGCTGGCCGGGAAAGTCGCTCTGATCACCGGCGCCGCCAGCGGGATCGGCAAGGCGACCGCGGCGGAGTTCATCAAGAACGGCGCGCGGGTGATCCTCGCCGACATCCAGGACGCCGCCGGCCGCGCCGTCGCCGCCGGCCTCGGCCCGCGCGCGTCCTACACGCGCTGCGACGTCACGGACGAGGCGCAGGTCGCGGCGGCCGTGGACCTCGCCGTTGACCTCCACGGCGCGCTCGACGTGCTCTTCAGCAACGCCGGCGTGAGCGGGCCGATGGCGCCGGCGCCGGCGCCGCTGGCCGCGCTGGACGTCGCCGAGTACGACCGCGTGATGGCCGTCAACGCGCGGGGCATGGTGGCGTGCGTCAAGCACGGCGCGCGCGTCATGGCCCCGCGCGCCGCCGGGTGCATCCTGTGCACGGCCAGCATCGCGGGGTCGCGGGGCGGCACCATGAACCACGCGTACAACGTCTCCAAGTCGGCGGTGATCGGGCTGGTGCGGTCGGTGGCGGGGGAGCTGGCGGGCCACGGCGTGCGGGTCAACTCCATCTCGCCCTACGGCATCGCCACGCCCTTCGGGATGGGCGCGCTGGCGGAGAAGTACCCGGAGATGGGGGAGGAGGAGCGGCGCCGGCGGATCGAGGGGCTCAGCCAGCTGCGCGGCGCGGTGCTCGAGCCGGAAGACATTGCCACAGCGGCGGTGTACCTGGCGTCCGACGAGGCCAAGTTCGTCACCGGCCATGACCTTGTGGTGGACGGCGGCTTCTTGGTCACCAAGCCGGCCAAGGACCTGGCGCGCTCACCGTGACCGACCACTGAGCTGCTTTCTTTGTCTGGCCGAGGTTTCTACAGGCGACATTGATGCCCCTCTTGTTTCGTCAGCGCACGGTGTAAGATCCCCGGCTCGCCGGCGCTGCCTTTTTAATTTGCTCAGAATCTCTCAACCAAATTTCCTCGAGATGTTCGCCCCCCTCTCGTTTAGCAAACATGTTCAGTCAACTACGTTGCCAAGAATGCAAACGTTCCCAGATGTGGTTTGGGGTGTGGGTAAACTGATAACTACAGCCACTTGAATGGAGCTCGTAGAAAACCAGAAAAGATTTGCCAGAACAAACACTTTTCACTACAGCCAAATGATAGTTGTGCAATGTTCATACACGGCACGATGGGAATGGTGCTCTGACCATTGATCAGGCGCTTATTACGAGTATCCAATCATATATCCAACATAAGGGAAATGGAGCAGGAAGTCCGGTGGTGCTCAGATGTGAATGTTGCCAACGAAGCCGGCATCTAACCCTGGCGCCCGACGATACCTGACAAGATGAGAAAAATGAGGACCACAAGGACAAGGACTCAAGTTCAGGAGAAGTGTTTGTGTTTCTAACAGATCCACTAAGTATCATATCAAAAGATAAATTCGGCAAGATTGTATACAGAGTTTAACTGCAGAAACTTAAAACCAGTACTCCCTCCGGTATAGTAATTCTAGTCGTCCGTGCGGACGCGATTGCGCAAAAACAAGTCGTCCGTGCCACAACTACTCCTTTTGGACGTCTTTGCCCCTGTTCAATTGCGTCGCGGTTCCCTCGTCGCACGCGCCAGCGCTTCAAGAATTGGAGCCACGTCCGCTCGTTTCGAGGGAAGCAAAAAAATTGAGGCCGCAGGGATTCGACACCGCGACCTCACGCCTCGGTAGTCGCTAGGCTAAGCTGGACTAACCAATCGATGTTGCCCTGTGTAGTTGTATGGGAGCACCCAAAACAGTATTTAATATGGGTAAACAGGGAAAACTTACCCTTAGTTAATCACTCCTTGGTATTAACAATCTTGTCCTAAACGACTAGAATTGCCAAACCGGAGGGAGTATAACTTACCACAAGCAACACGGCCACCAGCATTTCCAGTGCTCTTGCTAAGCTCATGTCCACCTGATACACAACAGATAATCTATGGTTATATGAGCACCTTTTAATTTTGGAGCACTATCTACAACAATAATGCAGCTATGAGAGACTATTAAAACTATAATTCTCTTCTTTCTTAATGAAATGACACACAGCTCTCTTGCGTAGTTCAAGAAAAAAAAGAGTTTGTTCAAAATCAGCACAAAAGCACAGCCCAGCCTAAAAGAGGCTAACTGATAAGCACTAGTTGATTCAACAGTTCTCTTCATGACCAATTCAGCATCTATGGAAGAATCGATAACCAGACGTATAAGATACACACTCACTAAGTAGTTCAAATCAACAAACTCTTTTATGTCTGCTATCCTTAGTTAACATGAATTAACTGATAAGGATGAAGGATCAGCTTCATCCAAAGGCGTGTGAAAATAGCTCTTAAACTGACAAAATGCAGCAAATTACTTTGAAAATAAAGAAACTACTCTTTTAAGCCAACTAGTGGACCCAGTACAAATGGACCCAATAGAGGTAAAAGAAAGTGAGACAAAAATACCATCTTCTCCAGCTGTCACATTCCCAAGATCACCAGCATGGCGGTTCTCATCTTCAGGTGCACCATGCTCCTTACCAACAGGATTGAAATGTGGTCCTACAGCACAAAATAATTTCCCCCATAAGCACATCATACACACTTGTGCTGATACCTAGCAGGGGAAAGAGATATAGGTACCAGTCGACATGCAGCCATTGGTGCCTTGGTGGTGTCACCAAGTGTGTGCACATGGAAGCCATGGACTCATGCCCAGAAATACTTCCAGTCACGGTGGTTGGACCTAAGCATGAACCAGAATTAGCAACCAACCAATTACCCCCAAACAATTGCAGGAGCACAGATATTCTCAGAAATCAGAAATGGTGCTGGGAAATACCCGCCCTGTTCGTCTGGCTTATCAACCACCAGCCAGCGGTACTTTTCTCTCAGAACAAATCAGCCACCAGCTACCAGCCAGCAGTACTTTTCTCTCAGAACAAATCAGCATCAGCCACCAGCCGCCTGTCAGACGAACAGGGCTCCCTCTTGGGAAAAGAAGATATGGAGGAATGATTTGACCTAAACATTTATTTATTCGACCAAGACTGGGTGAGTAACACAAGGTAACATTTATTCGACCTAAAAATGGAGGAATGATAAGAATTATGCGCAGCATTTCTTCCCAATTTGATAGAAGGACTGCAAAATAAGCAGCATCCTTACAGCGACACACCTGCCTAACAAAATCAGCGCTTTTAACTGAAACTGTCACCAGGCAGTCGACAACTACTTAAAATGTGATAGAACATAAAGAGTATTACTACTAACAAAGCAGATTTAACAGAAACCAGATCCCAGAAGAACAAAAAAAAAATCTGGGTCAAACTTCAAAATGCCTCCTCTTTTCAACAATCCTTCCATTTGCAAGCTTTTTCCCAATGTCTCTTCATTCACAAGCTTCTTCCCAGTCGTCCACCTCGACGTCTGGTTGCAGCTTGCTCACCGACGGCCCAGCATTCCCAGAATTCTGTACCGCACTGTATCCAGCATCGGTGCGAGGAGCAGTCTTCCGATCCTCACTTGGACCAGACCTTGTGGCTGCATCAGATTCCAGAACGCTCCATCGGTTCTGAGTCCCTATGACTTGAGCGGCGGTGTTGGTGCCTCTCCATCCTGGTGCTGGAGCATGGCCAAGCCCACCAGTCCAGTCTCCTGGGGACAGGTCAGGCTCAGCAGCACCAGGCTTCTTCCACGGATTACTCCTAGCAGCAGGCCCTCCATCCTTCTGTCCTCCAACCCACACGTTGCCTGAAGATGCCTGTGCACTGCTTGGCATAAACATTGCAGCTCCCTGGTAAGCAGACCCATAATCCAGCCGTCTCAGAGCTGTTGCTGCTCTAGCTGGATCATTGAAGACAGCTATGGCATTCTTGTCATTCAGCCAGACTAATTCACATTCCCCACCAAACCTTAGGACTAGAGCGTTGACATCAGCATCCCGTGGAAGGTCCAGCATTGCAACGACCAGCCTTGGATCCATGTCAACCAGAGGATCAAAGTAAGGATGAGCAGCTATGACAGGGGCACCTGCCTTGGAGCCCAGGATGCGAGCAGGCGGTTTCGACTTGGGTGTGACATGGATGGTAATAAAACGCTTAGGCTCCCAACCAGCTGACTGAACAGAAAGCTTCCACCGGTCTGCAATGAGCCTGATAGCATCTCTCTTGTCCTTCAACATGGGGCAAAAGACATGCAGTTTGAGATTGCTTGAGGAACTGCCCCTCACCTTTCCAAGTACAAGGAACTTGCACCGCTCTTCTATTGCCACCACCCACTTTGGATCACGTCGGAACAGGTCAGAAACCAAATCAGATGCAGTTGAGTTCTCACCGAAATGCAGTGCATCCAAATTGGGCGGGGTGATGTCAAATGCTTCAGCAAGGACCCTCTTCTTCTCCATCTTTGCACAGTCATCATCACAAGAAAGCTTCCTCTGCCCAAGCGGCACCCTTCTCCCATTTGATTCGACAGGCTGGAGAGGCATTGGCAACTTTTGTATGATGGAAACTTCAAACATATTATCACTGCTGGAGGCTCCCCCAGCACCGCAGGGAACAGTTGCAGTGATACGGCCGCAAGAACAGGTAATAGTCACAGGAAATTCACATCTCAAATCTGGGCACTGTGATGAGGGGTGGCACGGGGCGGTGCATGTATGCTTACATTCTCTCCTTGCAGCACCACATACCTGTCCACAAGAAGCTTTGGCACCAGAGCTGGAGCTAGCATCCCCATTTGCAGGTGGCTGATCACAAGGGGCAGGATGGCAAGTCCTGTTGCAAGCGTGGATTCCACATTGGCGATTCTTCCCACATGGTTGGTTGCACCTGATGTCCTTCGATCCGCAAGGGATGTTCCTCAACATGACATGTCCCCCGATGCATTCTCTCATTACTGGCACGACGCATGGCGGACAGTCCCCAAAATGGCATGAATGTGAGGCTGGATGGCCGCAAGGCTGGGGAACTGAACACTGATGTGGGCATGATGGAGTCGGTGTGCCACAAGGCAGAGGTGGTGGGATGGAAGTTCTTCCACAGGCACAAGTGAGATCAGAAAATATAGTCTCCAAACAGGGCGGGCAATGACCGCTGTGGCAGAGTAGCTGGCATGTGTGCTGCCCACAACGGAGCTTCTTGCCACATGATATCTGGCAGAGATGGGGATCCCAGTCCCCACCTTCAAGCTGCGCAAACTTCCTTGCTAGTGGGCAGCAGCACTCACTGCACCTATGCCTCCCGCAGTTCTTCTTGCGACCACAAGGCTTGTTGCAGCGGAATTCTTCCTTCTCGACTTGGTAACACTCCACCATCCGACCTGATGAGCCACAGCGGCACTTCTGCTCAACACGGACCAAACAAGGCGGGCACTCTGCCTCGTGGCAATTGACCTTGCACCTATGCACTCCACATGGCAAATTCTTATCGCAGATCTTGTCACAGGTTGGGATTGGGTCCAAGCAGCTCGCCCTACTCTCCTGCAGCCTTGTCTTGCCGCAATGGCATGTAGTGACCTTCCCTGGCATGAGCTCGCACTGGCCACAAGGCCCTGGATGGCACATATCCTTGCAGACATGATTCCCACAAGCGAGCATGCGGCCACACGGTTCACTGCAAGAAAACACCCCGTCCTCCTCAGACAGCTTCCCCTTCACCATCATGTCTCCACACAGCAATGCCTCATTCTTCTTCCCGCAGAAGCAGCGCGCAGAGATGATGACAGCGCAATCCCCACAAGGCCCGGTGTGGCAGACCTTCTCACATCGATGCCTTTTGCAGGGCAGCATCCGCTCGCACGGGCGGCCGCAGGTGACGAGCGTGGTGCGGTCCGCGCACCGCCGCACAATGATCTGCTTCCCACAGGGGCAGGGCCTGTCCGGCGCAAATGCCTTGCAGGGCGGGCACGGTCCCGGGTGGCACTGCAGGACACAGACGTGCGGGCACTTGGTTGCGTCAGCATCCTCCCCCTTGGCGCCCGGTGGTTCCGCCCTCTCAAGAGGCTTGGAGCAGGGCTCGCCGCAGGAGTGGGGAGTGAGGAAGTGGTCGTTGGGAGGCTCCCGCTGGCGCCCGCAGAAGCAGGTGTATGCGAGATCGCGGGACGGGGTGTCGTACACGGACTGGCATCCCGGGCAGCGCCAGGACGGAGAGTTGGGGTCCGCTGCCGGGGAGGCGTCGGCGGCGGAGGCCGGGGAGCGCACCCACTTGCGGATGCAGGGGAGGTGGAAGATGGAGAAGCAGCTGTCGCAGGACCAGATGGGCGCCGACCGCCGCACCATGTCGTAGCAGATCATGCACTCCACCGCGCCGCGGGCGAGCTTGTCCTGGATCTCCTGCACCAGCTGCGGCACCGACCCATCACGCGCAGCAGCCACCGGAGGCGGAGGCGCGCGCGCACGGACGGGGGCGGGGGCGGGGGCAGCCGGCCTATCCGGCGGCGGGCCGCGGCGATGGCGTGCCGCGTTGCCGTTCTGCTCCTGATGCGGCGGGGCGGGGCGGCGATGTTGGTGGCCCGCGCTGTCGCTCTGCTCCTGATGCGGGCCCTCGGGGCGGCGGTTGTTGGTGTTGCCGTGATTGGGACGGCGCGGGCGGCGGTGGGGCGGGCGGGTTTCCGCGGCCGGGGTAGGGAGGGGCAGGATTGGGGCGTCGGGGCCCGCGGCCGGGGCGGAGGAGCGGGGGCGCCACACGGGGCGGGAGGCGGTGGCGACGGGTCCACCCCCGCGGGGGCGATCGGCGGAGGGCTGCATGCGGCGGGGCGGAAGGGATAAACCTAGGGTTTGGGCGCCCTCCGTCGGCGGGTAAAGGGGAGGCGGAGGCGGGGGGTGGAGTTGGGGTGGGATAGGGTGAGGCGGGGTGGGATGGGGGCGGCGGCGGAGGGGAGTGGTGGTGGGAAGAGGGGAACGGTGAGGGTATTTGACGGGGGAAGAGCCTTGGAGACGACGGCGAAGCGAACCGGTGATGGGGAAGGAGGAAGCGTTGCCGCGGGCTCGGTCGGTTCGGGGATGAGGGGTCGGAGCCCGGGTGCGTTCGGGTCCGGACGGGGCGGGTCGGTTTGCGGCTGTGACGTCACCACCAACGTGTGTTCAAAACTTAATCGGTCCTCAAATTAGGGAATGTGTAACGTTTGAAACCAGCTACTTACTGTAAGTTATATTCAAATTATGGAACTCTTCGGGAAGTTAATTGTGAGCCCAACCTTTTTCTCCAAATCTTTCTCAACTTGGCATTCTAAAGAAGTTGTGTAGAGATGTACAGTACAGTTTTGAACTAGGCATGGAAATATTTTGCTTTTCCACATCCGTATATATACATGCATACGGTTGTGTTCTTTTAAGGATTATTCATACGGCTAGAATTGAATCGTCCAAAGAATTGTGTTAGCTGTGTAGCCACAAGTATACTATGAGTGTTTAGAAGCCTAAATTTTTTCAAAAACATCTCATCATCTAGCACATTCCATCACATCACCCCTCACTATTCATCTGACGCTACAGTGTATTTTACACCAATTTTGATCAGAATTGACAAACTTTGTCCAAACGTTTAAGCTCTAAACACACCCTATCACAAATATATTATTTGATGTTTTGCTTTTGTTCCTCTCATGTGATGTGGACAGCGCACGATATGATGCGCATAGTCAAAGCGCGGGGAGGAAACTTGGGAGCCACGCACACGGAGGAGGAATCAAAGCCGACCAGCACCATTTTATTTATTCTGGTCGCAAACTGTAGACGCAACACGTGGTGAGAATTGTAGCGACGTTTGCCGGGCGATTTTGTTTTTTTTTTAAGGCAGCATGAGGTAAACAGCTCTGGCTACAGTTCCTTTCCAAAAACGAGAAAAGACAAATTATATTTTCCTTACAGGGCTACGACAAAAGTATTCAGCCCATCGGCCCAAAACATCCGACAAGCCCAGCTAGCTAGTCCCAAAAATTTTCCCAGCTACCCGTCACATCAATCTTCCGACACTGATTAGGAGTATTAAATGTGGATTAATGACAAAACTCATTCCATAACCCCTACCTAATTTTTCGATACAAATCTAACGAGCCTAATTATGTCATGATTAGACAACGTCGTGCTATAGTAAACAATCTCTAATGATGAATTAATTAGGCTTAATGGATTCGTCTCGTGATTTCCCGTCCATTAGTGTAATTATTTTTGTAATTAATTTTGTAATTAGTCTACATTTTTTACCTCTAATAGACCTTTAAAGGGGCTGCCAAAATTTTTTTTCCAAAAATTTTGACAACTAAACAGGCTAGAGTCAAAAGGAAGGAAAAAAAATGAAGGAACACAACAGATCCTTCTAATTAATTGATCTAACTTTCAAAAAAAAATTTAATTGATCTAAGGGCCCAAAACATACGAAGACTGTGTGGGTCAGCCTTGGACAAAGATCGATCGGGCAGGCCTTGTTTCCCTCTTCCACAATCCTTGCAATAGCAGCAATCAGCCAATCAGCAACATGCATTTATTCAGCAGCATTTCACCTATTCCCTCAAAATATGTAAATTTATTTTAAGTATCATGTCAACTAAACCAACCTAACATCTCATTAACATTTTACGTCTTAGCCACTCCATTCACACAAGCAGCCTTTCTGTAGGTTGATCAAAATAGTAAGACCCCAAAAGAAATCCTGGACTGATAAATAAAAAACCGCCTTCTTCACCCTGTTCGTCTGACTTATCAGCCACCAGCCAACAGTATTTTTCTCTCAGAACAAATCAGCCACCAGCTACCAGTCAGCGGTACTTTTCTCTCAAAACAAATCAGCCACCAGCCAGCAGTACTTTTCTCTCAGAACAAATCAGCCACCAACTACCAACCAACGGTACTTTTCTCTCAGAACAAATCAGCACCAGCCACCTGCCGTCAACCAGACGAACAGGACCATCTTGGTCCTCTCCCTTGCTCTCGTTTAGCAAACATGTTCAGTCAGCTACGTTCCTAAGAAAGCAAACGTTCCCAGATGGTTTGGGGTACCTTATAACTTATGCTTCTTGAATAGAGATCGTCGAAAACCAGAAATTGTTTGCCAGAACAGCCACTTTGCTCTAAAGCCAAATGATAGTTCATAGTTTCATACACGGAACGATGGGAATGGTGCTCTGACCATTGATCAGGCGCTTATTAGGTGTAACCAATTATGTATCAAATACACGGGAAATATAGCAGCAAGTCCACAGGTGCTCCGATGTGAATGTTCCCCAATGGAGCCGCCATCTAACCCTGGCGCCCAATGATACCTGACAAGATGAGCAAAATGAAGACCACAATGACTCGAGAACATACGAAATGTGTGTGTTTCTAATAGATCCACTAAGTATCATATAAAAAGATAAATTCGGCAAGATTGTATACAGAGTTTAACTCAAGAAAGTTAAACCAGGATACAGAGAAGACTCTTTTTTTTTAGTAATAACACAAAAGACTCTTGTAGCCATATAACTTACCACAAGCAACACGGCCACCAGCATTTCCAGTGCTCTTGCTAAGCTCATGTCCACCTGATACACGACAGATATGGTTACATTGAACACCTTTTAATCTTGTTGATGTATTTATAACAATAATACAGCTACTAGAAACTATTAAGAGTTTGTTCAAAATCAGCACAAAAGTGCAGCCCAGCCCAGACTTATAAGATACACACTCACAAAGTAGTTTGAATCAATAAACATTTTTATGTCTGCTATCCTTAGTTAACGATGAAGGATCAGCTTCATCCAAATGCGTGCGAAAAAATTCAGGTACGGTGATTTCCAAATTGTCCCTAAAATTACGTTTATTAGCTACTACTATATAAGGACAGGGAGAACATACAGACAGCATAACAAGAAATGCTCCAGCAACACCACATTAGGCAGACCATACAAATCTGACAAAGAGACAGATGTATGATTCAAGTGTCTACTGAGCATTACCCTTGCCAAGGTCATCAGGATCAGCGTGGACAACTACAGCTCGGCCAATGATTGAGTGTGGCCCAGCGAGGGGAATCTGTCATTCGAATGTGTCCATGTCAAATGAACAAGTTCAAACCAAAATGGTAAGAAAAGGGACAACGTGGTTGAAGAAAGCATTACTAACCTGGCAGTCAGTAATATTGACATTAGCAACACCTGGGAAGCCAAGAAGTAAATTGTCAGTCAGACTATGCCCTGCAGTCTTAATGCAGCAAATTTACTTTTGAAAATAAAGAAACTACTCTTTTCAGCCAACTAGTACAAAGTTTTCTCCAATACAAATGGGCACAATGGAGGTAAAAGACAGAGACAAAAATACCATCTTCTCCAGCTGTCACATTCCCAAGATCACCAGCATGGCGGTTCTCATCTTCAGGTGCACCGTGCTCCTTACCAGCAGGATTGAAGTGTGGACCTACAGCACAAAATAATTTTCCCCCATAAGCAGATCATATCCACTTGCCCTGATACATAGCAGGGCAAAGAGATATAGGTACCAGTCGACATGCAGCCATTGGTGGTGTCACCAAGTGCGTGCACATGGAAGCCATGTAGCCCTGGCTTGAGCCCGGAGATACTTCCAGTCACAGTGGTTGGACCTAAGCATGAACCAGAATTAGCAACCAACCAACCAACCAATTACGCCAAACAATAGTAGGACTGAGTGCAGATATTCTCATAATTTCAAAACATGTGCTGGGAATTACCATCTCCCTCTTGGGAAAAGAAGATGGTGCCCTTGACATCACTGCCAGCGAGGACAGCCACAGCCTTCACCATTGTCTATGTGATCTGCAATCAATCAAATAACCAGAGGAACAAGTTCATTTCAGTAGGCTAGCATAACAAGGCACGGTGAACTCAATAGTACTAGGAAGTGCTGAAGCATAAAAAGCTTGGCAGCATCTAGGATACTGCAGTTCATGGTTTAATTGCATCAATCAACACAGCTTAAGTTCATACAGTTAACAGACTGCAGTTGTTGCTTTTTGAATAATAATAACAGACTGCAGTTGTAGGTTTAGCTACACGCATCAACACATCTGGTACCAAATCATACACGAATCAGATGCAATACAGGCAATACTACTGCACAGGCAGCAACCTACCCGCCTAGATGACCAGATCTTATATGCAAGAGATGTAACAAGAGCAATCTACCAATCAATTCGAGCACAGATCCGGCTAATCCGACAGAACCGGCGACTACGCACTGATAGGGGCGTGAGCCCAGGCAAAGAGAAACGATTAGAACCCTAATTAAGATTTGAGGTTCAGTACGGCAGACAGGGGAGCACTTACAAACGATTGAGAATCGACTAGAACCCTAGAGGATTCGGGTGGTTTCGAGTGATTGATTGATACCTCAGGTGACCCCTGCGCGCGACGCGAGTGGAGGAGTTGGAAGAGGAGGACGCGAGCCGCGAGCGCTGTGGAGAACTCGAGAACCGAGGGGGACAAATGGAGAGACTGGAGAGGAGAACACTTGTGAGTTTGTGACTGGACTGCCACTGGTCACCACCTACCCCTCTTTTTTTTTCATTTTTTCCATTTTTTATCTGATAGTTAGTTACCTATTCACAACAATTTCAATTCCCCTTCTAATTTCAGTGGCATTCAGGCCACATCATCCAGTTTCATATCTGATATTGTGGCAAGTCAAACTGTTAATCCTGTTGAATTGACTAAGTTCTGCAACGCACAAGCTCCTGACCAGCTTGCCTGAATTATCATTTTATCATCTGAGCACCAATTTCAATTTATCATCCTCTGCCTGAACTTTGAACGAAACTTTTCAGTTTGGCAAATTCCCAAGATAATTCAGACATTCAGATTGGACTGGTCGGTAAGTACTGCAGTACTACCAAGAATCTCACAGCACCATAGAGTATTTAACTATAATTAAAGCCATATGGCTAAACATACAAATATAATTAACTACCACCGCAGAGGTAAATACAGGTGCCAAACTGCAAGCACTGGTTAAAATGAGTACTGTCTCTAGTTGCTAAACCTGAACATGGACAGAAACGGACAGGCTAGTACACCGTCCTATATGCACACGATCTACAACAAATATATCATGAGATCCATGCTGTTCTTCTCTCCTCTCGATCTTGTCGCACCCAATTCCTCTTCACAGCGCGACGATGGGGCCTGTAGGCTTGCAGCGTGCGGTGAACAGCCTCGCGGAGAAGAGATCCTTGGCCACCTTCTTGAGATCAAACGCGCGGGAGGTGGTTGAATGCTTTGATCCTCTCAAGTGCTCACGCAGCGTCAGGTTCTCCTCCCTCATCATGTCCATGGACGACGCGAGCTGCCTGATGACCTCCCTCTTGTCCTCGTCCTTCCCGGCAAGCTCCGCCTTGAGCGCCTTGTTCTCATCAGCTGCCTTCTGCAGCACCGCGTTCTGCTCCTTGAGCGTCTCGATCTCGGAGCGCATCAGCTCCACCTGCTGCTTCTGTCCCTCCTGCTGCTCCCGCAACATCAACTCCATCTTGATGATCTCCTCACGCATCAGCTCCAACTGCTCTTTCTGTCGCTGCTGCTCCCGCGACGACAACTCCATCTTGACGATCTCCGCGCGCATTAGCTCCACCTGCTCTTGCTCCTGTTCTTCTTGCTCGGGGTCATCAACTTCAGACTCCGAGTCGTAGGTGGAGACCGAGCAAGAGGAACGGGGTGTCGTCTTGCCGTTCACGGAGGACGCCTGAGACCGGCTTTGCGTGCAGGAAGACAGGCCAAACACCGTCTAGCGTGTGCCGCTGAAATGCTTCAGCAGGTCATACTGCTCCGCCAGTGAGCGGTGCGTCCGGTACAGGTCTCCCAGCATGTCCACCAGCACAGGCCGCTTCTTGTAGTACATTTCGGCACGCTGCGCGAACGAGTCCGCGTCTTGGTCTATCAGCTGCAGCATTTGCTTGGTCTTTTCATCCAGCTCTGCAATCAGAGGAAAGTAGTGAGTTTCCGAAATGTAATTCTATTTCTGAAGCAATATCAGTTTCGTCAGAAACTCAAATTCCCTGATCATCAGTTCATCACTACAGAACAGAAGAACCAGGTTATAAATTCACATGTAAAGGCAAGCATAATGCATGTTCTGGTTTGCTACCATGTTCCTGTGGATTGGAAAACAGTTGTAGTACATCATAAAAATAAACTTCTAAAAGGAATTTGCTATAACTTACTATATAACATCAGGCATTTCAAGATGACATAAAAAAATGGTACTAGCATTCAGAGAAAACAATTTCTACGTAACAAGAATACAAAAGGCATGCTGATAGAAAACAAAGACTGCATATCAAAAGGCATGATATTGTTGCAACTGGACTCATGCACACACAACTTTCCACATGCACTGTTTCCATTAATAACACAGTTCCACATGCTAAATTATAGAACTGGGCACAAGATTGTAGTACTGCATAATAAACAGATTAGTAAGCAGAATAAAAAAATCAGATCATCCATTGGGGGATGAAGTAAAACCTGAAAGTGTGGTGTTCAGCCATGGAGATGGCCTTGCAAGGTTGTGGCTGTCAAACCACCATGCCTGGGGCAGCTCCTTGTGCACCATCTTGTCTTGTCACTTACCTGCAGCAATCACACGAAGCAAACAAGAATAAGTAAATCGGGGAAAATTCAAATGCCGCTGAATCTTCTGTTTTGAAGTTTCAACAAACAAGAAGATCATCATATTTTATTTCAGAGAAATGCACAAGAATGACTACGGGTTAAATTTGAAACCGTGACTGTACAAGAAAACATGAAAACAGGAGACCGTTACAGAGGGCAGGAACAGAGTGGGAAGGATATCTCTTTACAAGTCAGGAACAAGAATTCCTAAAAAAAACAAGAACTGACGGTGGGAAAGAACTAACTGTAACCTGAAAATAATTTTCAGTCCACCTTATGTAGTACATGTGATGGAACAAATGGCTAGATCAGGAACTGAAGAAAAAATAAATAAAGCACGATCTAGACATCTTCACTCGACGAGTGCAAAGGTTACGAGAACTATGGCACGCCAGCAGTCAGAACAGACAGCAGGAGGCAAGAAGCCCAATAATTCTTCTTTTTAAAAAAAGAAAGAAAGAAAAGAAGAAGAAGATCAAAATTCATCAGAGTATAGCTCTGGATCGCATAAGAGCATCGAAAACCAAAATGCAACACACCGTGGTAACGAAAAGAAAACATCTTTCCAAGACCTCGCACTCATCAGAAGCGAACGAGACCGTAGCGTACGGACGAGAGCACTAACTGAAGAACACATCCATCCGTACCGTACGTGGTCTGAAAAGTCTGAACTAGGAACTGAACCTGTCTCGCAGCCGATCTCGCTGTTGCACCGGAACAGCCAAGACACGCGGAGGTTTAATCGAAAACGAAGCGCAGAGCCGAGAACAAGAAACCGGAGCGGGAGCAATACGCGCGCTTTGCAGTTGCAGATTCATCCGCGCAATCGCATCGAACCGACGCAGCAAGAAACAAACACTCCGCGCCTCTCACGCACACAACAAAACCGCTAATAATATCTCCTGCGCTTGGCCCCCCGTAATCCACGCGCCCGCGGCAAGATGATGAGAAAAAATCACTAACGAAATCGATAAGTTTCCGGGACCGAGAGAGAGCGAGGAGAGGGGAGGAAGGAGATAGGGGATGGAACCGCACGACACCTGTGGCCGTGGCCGCGGCCGCTCTCTGCTCTCCGAGGCGACGAGAGGAGGTTCCCGTTGCGGTTGGGGGGGACACTTCCCTCCTCTCCCTGCTGTGCGTCCCGTCCCCCTCCCTCTCTCCGCTCCTTTGAGGACGGCGAAACGGAGGAAGCGGACAAGTATCGCGAGATTTTCAAATCCGGCCGCAACTCCACGGCGATGGCTGCTGGGGGAATTCTTGGGGGGGAGCCCTTGGGAGAAGATCCTATTTATCCTCCGGGTCGGATTGGCACGCGCCCGCGGGCGTGGTGGGATCGGGTTTGGTTTTCTACGTCTTGGAGGGGCCGGAAAGCGAAGGCGCGCGTTCGGACTGTGGGACCGGGCCGTGGGCGAGTGACTGGCACGTGGGCCCAGTTGGCAAGTCACCTCTCCCAGTCATCCAGCAGCCAGCCAGCCTTGGTTGGGACTTGGGAGCGTGTCGCCCCCATCTCGGTAAGCGCTGAGCGGGCTGTAAAAAAAAGCTCGAGGCTCGTCGATCGTGTTCGGCTCGGTTTAAGTTTGATTCGAGATCGGCTCGATTTCTAAACAAGCTAAGCTCAAGCCTGACTCAAAGCTCGTGAGATTTTCGAGCTCGAGTAAGCTCGTGTACTATGATTAGTCATGACTCAATGAGATTTA
Organism: Cenchrus fungigraminus; assembly: GCA_036936925.1. Lineage (NCBI taxonomy): Eukaryota > Viridiplantae > Streptophyta > Magnoliopsida > Poales > Poaceae > Cenchrus > Cenchrus fungigraminus. Next base: position 3,304,611 of record CM072781.1, on the reverse strand, counting down.
TACACACATATACTCTAATTTTTTACTTAATTGTACTACACAAAACTCGATGCCTACAAGTAACGTAATGACACTGATTTAATTATTATGTAGACTTTCTGAACTATATTTATGGATGATATAAATCTTAAAGCTCGTGAATTACTTGTAGTTAACTCGTTGCAAGCTCGACTCGAGATCGACTCGAATCTTAACGAGCCAAACTTGAGCCTAGCTTCAAGCTCGGATGGTTTTGAGGCTCGACTCGAGCTCAGCTCGTTGACAGCCCTAGCGGGGAGGAGTAATTAAAAGTAGGAGTGAATGTAAATGGACAGCAGCGCGAATGCCAAGGTTCATCAAGTGGTTGGTTTGGTAGCAGTCGCCGGATTTGCCGAATTTTCTTGTGAAATGATAAGCATCCAGTTAAGTGTTTTTTTTAAGAAAAAAGATAGGCAGCATCCGGTTGGCATACTACTCCTACTGGCATTGGCAAGCTTTGAAAACCTGCCAGATTTTCTACGTGTAGTTGGAGTACGTGTATTTGAAGAAGATGACAGCATGCATATGCTGCATTGGCAAGCATTGAAAACCTGCCAGATTTCGAAACGAGCATCTGTGGATGCATTTGCTGTCGCGGGGAATGCTGCCTGCCAACTGGATCATGGAGGAGGGTCGGTCGCTTTCTGAAAGCGCGCCGCGCGGGCGGGGGTTTGGGCTTGGGCTCTGTGTTGTTTGCGCACGGATGCCTCTTTTTAAACTAGCCGTTGCAGACTCCCATGCCGCTGGATCCAACTGATGACCAGGAGAAAAATATAACCCGTCAAGCGATGCAGATACGCAGATTGGAATTGGAGCACGAGCTCGACCTCTCACTAATCGAGAAGCAAAGCAAGCTGAGTTTTTTATAAAAAAAAATGTTTGAAGGAGACAAGCAAGGCGAGTGAGGTTGGGCGGTGTGGCCCAGCATGGTCACGCAGTTTGCTGCCTGGTCGGTGCTTGTCTTGCCTGCCTCGTCTCGAACCAGACAGCCTCCGTCTATCCATCCGCGCGGCCCGGCCGTCTTGTCTTTCTCCGCGCACGAACAGCCTTAGATTATTCCATCGCTTCAGATCCATGATGTACCGGGCCTTGCTACACGTTGGGCCGAGCAATGGCTTATCTCTGGGCTCATGCATGATGCAGCTACTGCAGCAAAAGGGTTAAAAAAGGAGGCATCGACGACTTCGGCCCTCCCCAGCCTCGCTCTCTCTCAAATGTTAAGATCGTATGGCCCACCGCGCCATATCAGGGAGACGTAGGGTGTGGTTGGTTACTGAGCGTGCCTCGAGCCAGGAGGGTGGTTGGGCTGTGCAAACTCAACTCAAGTAGTCAGGATACACCAGTGCAGGCGGTCGTGATTGGCTACTTGTGCTAGTGATCGTGTATGAGACGATCTTTTGTTTGGATGCCCGCGTGTATGGAAGTTTTAAGTGTTAACATATAGGTCCCTGCACCATGCCTTCATCACGTCATCGTCTCGGCTCGCAAGGGAAGCTCGACTTGTGTGTATGAGGTGGTGAACAAATTGTTTGTTTATTTGCTATATAAGGCAAACTCGCTCGGCCGGGGCCGCTTCGTGATTTGCTCTATGGGCCTTGGGTCCGGCCCAACACGGTAGGCCCAAAAAAAGAGAAACTGCTGCAACAAAGTTTCGCGGACAGGAACAAAGCTTCGTGATCTCCAGGACAGGTGATCCTCTTTTGCTTTTTGCCGGCGTTTCCGTCACTGATATGACGAGGAGATCGATGGCCATCATTCTGCCTCCTCGCCCCGAACTCTGGTTCAGTCAGTAGCTCCCAGCACTAGCTGCACGCACAAGTCCAAATACATGAGGAATATCTGATGATCCTGCAGTGTTTTTCTCCATTGCTGGAAAGAAGAAAGAAGATCGTTTCTTCGCACTCCACGGAAAAAGATACTATACGTACTGCTGCAAGATGGAAATGTCGACACCTTTTTTTGCATTGCATGCATGGGTTGCTTGCTGCCACGGTCACACACGACGGATGGACGAATTGACTAAAGCCGGCCGGGACCGTGACCTCCTTTAATTTGAGCTGAAGCCTTACCGGCCGTTGAGAGGTGGAATCAAGTCCAAGTTGCGGTCAGCCATTGGTAGATCAGATTACATGGCAATGGCATGCTTGATTTTTTTTTCCCAGCAGCTTCGTCCACGCCGGCCGGTAGAAGAAAAGAAACAATTAGCTACCACACTGCTAGCTAGCTCTGTGTCGAGGACAAATATTGTGTCACCGTCGCCTACCTAGCTAGGTGATCGCCGGAAGCAGAACCACACGCTCCCGCGCGCCTCGGTGGGCGCCAAGGAAAGATCCAATTACCGGCGGCGGCGATCCTGACCTGACCGGACAGCTCATCGTCGTGGCGCACCCTCGTCGCGCAGGGGTCGCCGCGCGCCGAACGTTGGACGCCGACGCGTGACGGGCGGAGGACGTGTTCGACTTGGCCGCGTGCGCGCGGTGTCCAGGCCAGCTGGCGGGTGGCGCCGGCGATCCCTTCCCGTCGCTGTCCTGTCGCGGCTGATAAGCTGCCGGTCCGATCCGTTTCTCGTCTTCCTTAATTTCCACGGCCGCCTATCGACGACGTGCTTGCGTATGGCGATCCCTCGATCGATCGCAAAGAATCTCGAATAGCTCGCTATTGCCACTGCTAGCTCTGTGTGGAGAAGAGATAGTATTATTCAGAGCAGAGCGTTGTGTCACCGTCGCCTACCTAGCTACATGATCGCCGGAAGCAGAACCACACATTCCCGCGCGCCTCGGTGGCGGCCAAGGAAAGATCCAATTAGGCCATGTGCCACGCTTGCAGCTCCATCCGGTCCGGCGGCCGCGACCGGACAGCTCGTCGTCGTCCATGCGCAGGGGGAGGTCGCCGGAGCGCGGCCGCGGAGCACGTGTTCAACTTGGCCGCGCGCGCGCGGTGTCCAGGACCAGGCGGGTGGCGCCGGCGGCGATCCCGTCGCTGTACGTACGTCGCGGCGGCTGGCTGATAAGCTGCCGGTCCGATCCGTTTCGTTCTCCTTTCCTTTCCACGGCCACCTATCGACCACGTGCTCGCATATGTCGACGATCCCTCGATCGCAAGAATCTCGTATAACTCACTGATTGCATTGCTGCCTGCTGCGCCGTAGGCCACATGCCGCGCGCGGGGCGGTCGTACGGCGGCGCATGTCGTGGTGCGCCGCTCGCTGGCCCCAAGCAGTGTCGCTAACTCGCTACCAACAAGGAGAGCGTGCTTGGTGCCAGCGCCCAGCGGAGTGATAAGCTTGGTGCCGCAGCAAGATCAATCCCTTTGCCAGGCTGGCTGGCGGCCGATGGATCGGAGGAGTGTGATAAGGCAGACGACGGCGGCGCGTAGGATGGGCGAGCGCCTATCGATCGGTGTCCGGCTTTTGTCTTGTTGTGTTAATTTCGTGGTGGGTAAAGGGTATCGGGGCAGTAGCATCGTGGATGGTGATCGGATCGAGAATGGAGGACCAGACCAGTAGAGCACCGGTCCCTCCTGGTCCTGGGTCACACGTACACACCGACGGCGACTGCACCTCGACGGACGACGGCGACGTGCGCGCATATCGCAACGAAAACGTCCCGGCGTACTAGGGTACCGCGCGGGGCCGGTTGTGCATCATCCTCGGATCTCGGCAGGCCGGCGAGTGTCCAGCGACCTAGAGATGGAGCGCCGGCATCAGATCGGAAATCAGGCAGGCCTGCTGCAGTAGCCTGCTGCAGCTTTCCACCGCAATGCGCTCTGCCAACAAAGTGGAATATATCAGTTCATTCGTCAGCAGCATCCTGCAGTGGTTTTCTTCGTCGCTGGAAAGACGAAGATCCTTAATTTCTCCCGAGAAATGTCGACAACTTTTTGCATGTCAATATCCACCTTTTGCCGTTTGCATCACCCCTCCTTTTTGGCGGGATGGAGCAACAAACCTAATCACAAATTAGCGAGCAGGTTACTCTAATTTAATTTAATGCTGGCACCGGCTGCCCGTGTGCGAGAGCCCTCTGGATCGCGTCATCAACCAATATAATCCATGCCGCGAGCTCACGTCGCGGTCGGTCAGGCAGCCGCGTAGGTTACACATGGCTTGATTTGCAGCAGTTTCCACCGGTAGTAGTAGAGAAGAAGAAAGAAGCGACTGCTGCTACTGCTTGCAGCCTTGGACTGCGTCGAAAAGAGATATTCAGAGATGCATGTCGCCGTCGTCGCCTAATACCTAGCTAGATGAGCTGGACCTGCGCGCACGGATCGAGCAGAACCACCACACGTTCCAGGACCAGGACGACACCGGTGGCGAAGGAAAGATCCAACGCAAAAGCTAAACGGAGAGGGCTATCCATTCCATTTAGCCTTATCGTAAGAGCCCTCCCGATTTGGCAATCCGAGAAATAGAAAACCAAATCGAAGACAGAAAAGAAATGAGGGAGAAAAGTAACAAATCAAAAAGAAGAAAGTAACTTCGTCTTCTCCGGCGATCTCCTCCGTCTCCGGCGGTGGAGGTCGGCGGCCTTAGGGTTCGGGGTTAGGGTTTGGGGGTTCGGGGGTTGGGGGATTCTCCATGCCCACCGGACCTCGAGGGAGGTTTGGGGCGGCCGCCGGACCGGCGGGGGTCGTGGGGTGCGGGCGGGATGGCGCCGCCCGCCGGGGTGGTGGAGGAAGGCGGTTGGGCAGGGTTGGCGGCGGGGGCGTCACAGTGACATCCCGGCGATGCCGGGTTAGCGCGGCGGCGGCCGGTGGTGGCGGATCCGGCGGCGGAAGCCGCCGGAGACGGAGGAGGTGGGCGGGGCGGGGGCGCAGGTCGTCAGAGCTTTAGGAAGGGCGGGGAAGGGGGCCGCTGCGGTTGGTGGGCGGACGGCCGGCGGTGGCGGGGCGCGCGCCGGGAGTAGGAGGAGAGAAGAAGACGGAAGGATCCGGGAGGAGTTTTGACGGAGGAAGAAGACGACCACCGGCTCCACCCACGCGCGTGAAGGGATAAGGTTGCGGTGCTTTAGTCGTGGGGCCCACGTCGTTGTTTCTTTTTTTTTAATTTTAATTACCGAGGGTGTCCGCGTGGGGTGGGGAGGGGGCTCTCGACCGAACACTGTCGGGAGAGTCCTCTCCCCGTAGCAGACTCCAAGATCCAATTAGTTAGGCCATGTGCCACGCTCGCAGCTCAATCCGATCCGGTAGTCTTGCCGAGGAGATGGTGTGGTCGCCGTGGCCGGACAGCTCATCGATCGGCAGGGGGATATCGATCGCCGGAGCGCGTCGCCAGCCAGCCGCACACGTTCTTCTTCAGTCCGTCGATCCCCTCCCCGCTGGACGACGACGCCGACGCGTGCCGGGCGGAGAGGACGTGTCCGGCTTGGCCACGCATGCGCGGTGTCCAGCAGGCGTGTGTGGCCGCCGAGCTTCTTGCATTGGCGCGGGTCGCGCCGGCGACTCCGTCAGCTGATAAGCTGCCGCTCTGTTTTCGTTTCGTTTCCACGGCCGGCCGGCGATCGACGTGTTTATTGTCCAGGTCATCTGATGCATGCATGTCTCGATCGTACGTAAGAATCTCGTATACGTTGGTAGCACATTGATTGATGCTGCTGCGATCCGTAGGCCGGCGACATGCATGTGCATGCATGATGCCAGCGGCCGGATCGGAGTGATAAGGCAGAGGCAGGCATAGGATGGGCGAGCGCCTATCGATCGATCGATCGGTGTCCAGCAGCTTCTTGTCTGTACGTATCGCGGTAATAAGTAAAAGGATCTACGAAGTAACTACACCGGTGACAGCTCGGCCGCGCGTCGCGATCTCCGTGTCGTCGCTCGTTCGTCATCATGGGACGGGACGAAACGAAACACTTGCACGTACACTGGCTCTGCTGACATCGATCTGAGCTCACAGCTGATGAGGGCAAGCCGATCGCCACACCCAGATCGATCCATCGATCTCAGCTCAGCTGGTGCATCCCAAGTGGCCACCAACACGGATCGTACGTCGATATGATCGTGGACAAGGAAGAACACAGCCGTCTCCGGCCAGCGAGGCCCCCCTGGCCGGTCACGGGATCGATAGCCGCTCATGTCGGTGCCATGCACCATCCACCGTGACCGCATCCGATGCCTCACAACAGCTTATCACGCATATGCATATGGCTGCACATGTGCTGACTTATCATCACACATACTGCCAAGTTTTTTTTTCAAAAAAAAAAATCATCACATACTATGCAGATGATTTACTACTTAGTTTCAAATAAATTGTAGGTTATTTCGATGACTTCTCTAGTCTAGATTTATAAATGTTTATGTACTCTATGTACATGATTTAGTACTTAGTTTCAAATTCATCACACACACCGCTAGTTTTTCTTTTCCCTAAAAATTCATTACATACTATACGTAGATGGTTACTACAGTACTTCTTAAATTGTAGATCGTTCTAACGACTTTTCTAAATTTGCAGATACTACTCCCTCCGTCCCGTAATGAATGTAATTCTAGCATTTGAAAAAAACCTCACAAAGAGTGCAATCATAGCAAATAGATCTAATTACTTACCTAATAAGTAATCAAATCAGATTTGCATGTCAAAACTTGTTGCATGTGGCTAAAAAATATGGGTACTAGAGTCTTTTTGTGCTATCATTAATCTGTCCAAAAAAAATTTAGAATTGCACTTTTTACGAGACGGAGGGAATACTCTGTATTATTCGCTGTGATCACCTCATCATAAATGAAAAAAAAGATTTACCAATAGTCCATGCTGATGGATCATGCCATTCTGTTCTGCTCCCATATATAGCTGTCCCACCCAATGCAAAACGTCGCCTTCTTAATTCTGGTCTTGCTGGGTGTCTGTCGTCTGCAATGCAGTCTGCATCATCGTATCGGCGCAGAAATAAACGAAATGAGCGAAAGCACATAATGTGGTGCGCCATACGGCTCTCACGCACGTGTTGCTACGCCAAGTACGTCTTACAATCAAATTGCTCCACTTCATAGCATGCGGCTGCTGTACGTGCTGACCTGTCCTGCTAGTCAACTTATCATCAGGCTCCGCGGACTGATGAACGTCAGATAATTAAGCTAGCTAAAGATCAAAGTAAATTAGGATTCCTCCAAGCTAAGAGAGGTGATGCATGGGGGTCGACCTCATCAAATCATTATTAAGCCATGTCAATCTCATCCTTTACTTTCTTTTATATTTTGATCCCAGCCCTACACGTGCCACATATGTACATCCCTAGTCATCAGGTATAGCTACTATTGTTCTGCACCTTAGATATGCCTTTCTGAGCGTAAAACAATTGATTGCTAATAAAGGAGCAAGTAGTAGTACAAGCATTATTGAGTATCATATATATAGCAAATGGAAAAGGCATGTATACTTTCGTTCTCCACACGTAACTAATTAAGGAGCGATAGATCGAGTAGTAGTTGCAATCAAGCAAGAACTTTCTTGTGAGTCCTTCTTGCATCCAGTGGCTCATCTTAATCACCAACTTGATGCAACCCCAATCAACATTAATTAATTCATTGGACCATCAACTGACGATCACGAGTAGCAATGGCTTTTGTTTGCAGTCAAATAAAGGCACCGGGAACGAAATGCATATGAATGGAGAGGGAGGGAATTGGAGATTCCAGTATATATATATAAACACTTTATTTGTATGGGACTTTGCAGTGTAATACTTGTAATAAACGCGACTCTTCCTTGTTTAAAAGGTCAGATTTATTAAGGATCCCATAGCTACGAGAGCAAATGGAATTATTGATTGCTGCATGGCGCATGCAGATGCAGGAAGGCTCATCAGCTACATCCATTTCTCATGTGCACTTGTTCCCTTCTTCTTCATTTTATTATTCTCCAAAAGAAAATGAAAAGAACCCACGTCAGGACCTACCCCCGTGTCCTTACCCATTTCATTGGATTGTCCAAGTTATAGCACGCAAAAGAAAAATAATGAGAAATAATGTATCATTTATACTCATGTTATATGTTATAAATACTCTTAATCTAATTTGTTAGTGGAAAGGTAAAATTTTGCAACAGCAGCAAACTGTTTTCTCTTCTATTTACATGGCGTCCTGAAAATAGACAATACAAACAAAGTGTGAATGTAAGATGCATAGAAAGTATGTGATCCCGTTGGAGAACAAAAAAAACCGTTTAATTGAAATTAATTAAAAACCTACACACCCAATTGGCTGTGCCACAAATTTATTAAGCAGAGTACTACTTCCGTGTTTAGTTCGGTAAAAAATTATGGAGAAATTTTTTAGTTCCCTTTCAAGGTCTATTAGGAGTATTAAATATAGATTAATTACACGAATGGACTAAAAATTCTGAGACGAATTCATTAAATTTAATTAATTCATCATTAGAGATTAGTTATTGTAGCACACTATTGTCTAATCATGACATAATTAGGCATGTTAGATTCGTCTCGAAAATTAAGGTAGGGGTTGTGGAATGAGTTTTGTTATTAATCCACATTTAATACTCCTAATTAGTGTCCGAAAATTGATATGATAGGTAGTTGGTGAAATTTTAGGGAAGTAAACACGGCTTACATTATAAATTTTTTTAATGAAGGATCTAGATCAACAAAATGATGGTAGAGGGAAGTTAGCACGTCAAAGATAAAACAAAAGAGGGAAGCTAGCACATGCTGATATTCGCACTCAAAAAATAGAGAAATGGTTAGGTTTCACATGTGCTTTTTTTAAAAAAAAAACGAACCAAAACAGGCACATGTGCAAATAAAAAGAGAGGAAGAGAAAAGACACAACTATATCATGGATTGGAGCACTATCTTACGAGTTTTATCATGCAAATTAAAGAGCATATATAGCATGCTGAATCATCTCGAAACCCTGCTTGGGTGGATTCTAATCTCAAAAAAAAAAAAACCAGATAAACTCGAGTAAAATCCAAGCTGCAAAGACGGGTGGGCGCAGTGGATCCACCTGGGCGATCCAGATCGTCCACAGCCGCACAGGGGTGTCCGACAGATCACGGCCGGGTTAAAACCAGGACCACCCGCTGTTCCCATTCGAACACCAAACACCATTACCATCCAATACCAGCCTGCCACGTGCCCCTCCCCGATCGACCCCCATCCGCTTTAAATACGGCAAGCGCCAACCGAAATACGAAAGGTTTCGGAGCGCACGCGCGAAACCAACCGAGAGAGAGAGGCTCTCGTGTCGAGGAGAAAAAGGAAGGAAACAGCCAGATTTCCAAGCCAAATAAACTTCGCACCTTCTCCGCACGGCCGCGGCGGGGGGGATTAATCCTTCTCCCGTCAGTCGTCGCCGCCGCCGCCGTATCGCCGATTCGCCGGGCGGCATGGGGCTCGGCGTGGTGGCGCAGCTGGTGCGCCAGCTGGGCGTGGTGGGCTCGACCTCCGACCACGCGTCGGTGGTGTCCATCAACCTCTTCATCGCGCTGCTCTGCGCCTGCATCGTCCTCGGCCACCTCCTCGAGGAGAACCGCTGGGTCAACGAGTCCATCACCGCCCTCATCATCGTAAGCACACCGCTCCTCCGATGCATGCTTTGTTGCTACCCCGACGCCGGTGCTGATGATAATGCTTTTGGCTGTGACGACGACAGGGGCTGTGCACCGGCGTGGTGATCCTGCTGACGACGAAGGGGAAGAGCTCGCACATCCTCGTCTTCAGCGAGGACCTCTTCTTCATCTACCTCCTCCCGCCAATCATCTTCAATGCCGGGTAAGCGTCTTGCGACGACATGCTTTGCTGAATTTGATTCTGTGTGTTGCAGTCCTAGTTAAGGTTTTCCTGAAGAATCGATCTGTGTGCGAGCGTGCACAGTAGACAAGACGAAGTGGATCAGGCTGGTTTCAATCTTGTTTTTTCCCTTCTGGGCCTAGCTGTCCATCTTCTGGGCCTAGAAATGTCTGGCTCATACATACTTGCATGCCGTATTCGTTTTTTATTCCACTTCTTTTCTCGGGAAAACAGACTTGCTTTCCACCTGCAACTGCTGATTGCAAACTTTGGCCCTTGCTCCATGCTCATGAAACTGAAAAATAAAATCTGATTCTTTATTACTAAGTACTCAAGTTTACTGTCCTAGAATGACTGTGTACAACAGGACATGTCTTGATTCATGGTACTATTTTATCGTCAGTGCTAGCCATGAAGGACTGGTCATTATCTGGTCAGTTTTGAAACACCCCAAGCCATGATAGTATTGAGTTAGTTGGATCATTTAAAACTTCTCCTCTGAAAGTTAATGATGACGCGCACTGTGTCAATCCTTAGGCTGAAACTGAAGGGTCTTTATAATTCAGAAGACTAGGACACCCTTTTAACAGAAACTGAAGGGTCTTTAGAGCTCAGGGTTGGACTCTCGTTTAACAGTTTTTTTCTCTTAACATACGTTTAACAGTTCTTTCATGCTTATCCATAATAGCAAAAAAGGTTCTCACAAATATTTCCTCACCAGATTCCAGGTAAAGAAGAAGCAATTCTTTCGGAATTTCATGACAATCACATTATTTGGTGCTGTTGGGACAATGATATCCTTCTTCACGATCTCTCTCGGTACGTTATTTCCAGAAACTGATGGTAACTCTCTCGTGAGTTTTGTAGTAAATAGATTTACAACCTGTAACAAAGGTGGCCTTGTTATTAGGTTGGCTTTAATGTTGTGTTGTGCTGTACCACTACTACCTTTTTGATGTGTCCGACTGTCTGATACCCAATTACCATATTTCAGGTGCCATAGCAATATTCAGCAGAATGAACATTGGGACACTAGATGTTGGTGATTTCCTTGGTAAGCCATCACTGCCTTTTCCGACATGATCCTTTCCCTGGAAATAATGGTGTCACCATGTGAGCCTCATCTCTTTCTGCTCTGTCATAATTGCAGCAATTGGAGCGATCTTTTCTGCAACAGATTCTGTCTGCACATTGCAGGTTGGTTCCGGAGACAATCTCATGACCTTTTCAATTCGTGTCTTGAGATGAACCTGGACCATACATAGTATCGTGTAATGCGTAGTACTAATCTCGTTTTGAAAACAGGTCCTCAATCAGGATGAGACGCCCCTTTTGTACAGTCTTGTATTTGGTGAAGGAGTTGTGAACGATGCCACATCAGTTGTGCTCTTCAATGCGCTCCAGAACTTTGATCTTAACCAAATTGACGTAGCCGTTGTGCTGAAGTTCTTGGGGAATTTTTTGTATCTATTCCTGTCAAGCACCTTACTTGGAGTGTTTGTAAGTTAATTCTTAAGCGTCATCTACTTCTATTTTTACAAACTCCATTGTGTTATTGGACAAAATAAATTAACATTTAATATGCCATTGGCAGGCTGGATTGCTCAGTGCTTATATAATCAAGAAATTATACATCGGAAGGTCCGTTTATACCTAATAAAACCTTTTGTTGAAAAAACCAGACCAATAATATCAGTCTAGATTAAGTTGGTTATTTGTTGGGTCAATTTCAGGCATTCCACTGACCGCGAGGTTGCTCTTATGATGCTCATGGCTTACCTCTCATATATGCTGGCTGAGGTGCGCCTCTGACTACATACGAAATGAAAATTGGATTTATTTTTCTAGTACTATTTTATATTAACTTTCCCTTCATTGGTCTTGGCAGTTGCTAGACTTGAGTGGCATTCTCACTGTGTTTTTCTGTGGTATTGTGATGTCACATTACACTTGGCATAATGTGACAGAGAGCTCAAGAGTGACAACCAAGTAATCATACTTGCTCCATAATTTATTCCACCAGTAATGTTCATAGAAGTTTAAGTCAAAACATGCCAATTGATTTCTTTGGACTTTTTTAAAAATCTATTCAGGCATGCCTTTGCAACTTTGTCCTTCATTGCCGAGACTTTCCTTTTCCTGTATGTTGGTATGGATGCGCTTGATATCGAAAAGTGGGAGTTTGCCAGTGATAGGTCAGTTTAATGTACTTTAATTTCAGCTATAAATACTTTTACTATTATGTTTTAGAAGATTATATATTAACGAATACTCACTTTTGTTGTTTCCCATTTGCAGCCCTGGCAAATCCATTGGCATAAGCTCAATTTTGCTAGGATTAGTTCTGGTGGGAAGAGCTGCTTTTGTTTTTCCGCTGTCTTTCTTGTCAAACTTAACCAAAAAGACACCTTTGGAGAAAATTACCTGGAGACAACAGGTGAGCAATTATTTAGATTTTTTTTTTGCCGAAATGGCTTTATCAATAGGATCATTTTGTAACTTTTTTTCAACAGATTGTAATATGGTGGGCTGGGCTGATGAGAGGCGCCGTGTCCATTGCTCTTGCTTACAACAAGGTTTGTTCGTTTTTTTGCCATAATCAACTTCACGCCAGTTCCCTCTAGAAGTATCTTAAGTGTTTTTTTCTCCAAGTATAACTCTTCCCCTTGGAATGCAGTTCACAAGATCTGGGCACACTCAGCTGCACGGCAATGCGATAATGATCACCAGCACAATCACTGTCGTCCTATTTAGCACCATGGTGAGTCATCTTGTTCCAGTATTCGAATATTGCAATGTGTCAGCTTATCATGTAGTATGCCCTGATATGCATGCATTCTCAACCTGAATGGATGCTCACCATTGAGCTAACCCAAAAAAGCTCTAAGGCGATTGTCACATCACACCAGTCAGTGTCATGGGAATTAAATCTGGAAGCTTGTGGTGGTGAACATGATCTTATCCTTTATAAATAGATAACTGACAGGAATGCGAGGTTATGTTATAAGAACACATAATCTGCTCCCCTATTATCCTTAACCTTTCTGAAGAGCTGACCCTGCTTTCCCTGATTACTCCTGTTCACAGCAGGGCTTTCAAAATACCAAAAGAGCTGAAGAAATGTGATTTGTTACTTGTCTTCATGCCACCAATTAAAAATTTTTTTGAAGGAAAACCAATCAAAAATTAATGTAGCAACCAACTGTTTTTCTCTGAATGCTTCTGAAACTTTGCAATATTTACCAGGTGTTCGGGATGATGACGAAGCCATTGATCCGGTTCCTGCTCCCTGCCTCCAGCAACACCGTCACCTCTGAGCCATCTTCGCCCAAGTCTCTGCATTCCCCTCTCCTGACGAGCATGCAGGGCTCCGACCTCGAGACGGCCACTGCTAACATTGTCAGGCCGTCCAGCCTTCGGATGCTCCTCAGCAAGCCAACTCACACCGTCCACTACTACTGGCGCAAGTTTGACGACGCGCTGATGCGGCCCATGTTCGGCGGCCGTGGCTTTGTGCCCTTCTCCCCCGGATCACCCACCGAGCAGAGTGTCCATGGCGGACGGTGAACAGTGCCAAGAAAACAAAGAATTTCACCACCAAGAGAGGAAGAAACATGTTTTTGAACAGAGTCTGGCTGCTGATAATCAGATGATGAAGCTTATGTTGTTCAGAACTTCAGATGGTGTAGTCCCTCAGCAATGGTGAAGAGGTTCCTTCATCAGCTTATATAGTTCAAAACTTCAAATGGAGGGCTAGTTGGTTGGGATCAACAGGATGAAGAAGATGACTCCTGAAAATTTGGTGGTTTGAGTTATTGTATAACAAAGGCTGTAAATTTTGTAGATAAAAACACCCATTTTTATCTTATATAAAATAGGCCTGTACAACTACTGTAGGTAGTAGGTTTATGTTTGTAATTTGTATGGGCCAAAATTCTGGCCCATATGCGTGGATGGATAAGGGAATCTGAACGAAAAATATGGGTCCATCCACCTGGACTCCTTGCAGTTTTATTTTTTGTTTCTCGTGCTGATTTTAAAGTCGGTTTGGCGTGTGATACAAGTGAAGATACTACTGCAAACTTCGTTTTTTACATTTGGTTCTCTGCAGTTGATGCTGTCAGAATGTTCTGGCGTGTAATTTTGTGGAATTTCATCTTCAGAATTCCAATGCACACATTGGCACAGTTACACCTTGTTAACATCAAAATAATTCATCCATTAAGTTGTTCTTCTGAATAAGGGTCCCTTTGGCAGAGTCCGTGGCTGCTCTGATAAAATAACTTCTTTGGTGAAGTTGAAGCCATTTTGTAAAGTGTTTGGCGAAATGGATGTGATTGAAGCTTCTCTGTATTTTTAATATCACATGTGGGAAGAAGCCGCGAGGAGCCACTATTTCTGGCTTCGCCTCCCTAGTACAAATTACAAAACGGCTTCTGCATTGCTTCAGGTTAGAAGTCGTTTTTGGGTTAGGTGTTTGGCAGGATTTCTATAAAAGCCGGTGGAGAAGTACTTGGAAAAGCCCTGCCAAAGGGCCTCTAAGCCACAGAACATTCTTTGGGGCAACCCATGTGTTGTCATCTCGATATAGATGGCCAAATGGCACGAGGCCCATGGGCCAGCCCAAAGCACGATTTATTGGCCCGACACGAGCACGAGCCCAGCACGATTTTTTCGAGCTCGGGCCGGCACGAGCCCAAAGTCGGGCTAGTGCTGGGCTGCACTTTCAGCCCATAGTGCCGGCCCAGCACGGCACAAAAACGCATGGCCCGACGCTGGCACGCGGCCCAGTAGCCCACATGGCCCAGCCGGCCCACATAAATCTTAGCAGCCGCTCCCACACAGCCTCACCGCCCCGTCCCCCACTCCCAAACCCTAGCAGCCACTCCCTGGCTCCCTCCCTCCGGCCAGCACCTCCTCTTCCTTCGCCGCCCCTCTCTCTCCTCCGCCCCTCTTCTCTCTCGCCTGCAGGACGCACCAGCGGCCGGCGATGGGGGAGCTCTGGGCGCGACAGTGAGGGAGCTCCGGCCTCCATGGATCTACCCCGCCGCCTCGCGCTCCGGTTGCCATCTCCATCTCACAGGCCACCTGCTCCGCCCCCTCACCGGCCGATCTACGGCGCCGGCCACCTCCTCCGCCCCCTCGCCGGCCAGATCCACGGCGCCGGCCACCCTCGTCGGGCCACGGGCTGTCACGGCCCAGATGGCCCGTCGGGCCAGTTGCCGTGCCTCGGGCCGGCCCAGCACAAAAAAATAGTCTTGGGCTAGTGCTGGGCCGTGAGTTCAGCCCATAGTGCCGGCACGGCACGAGCACGAAGGCCATCGGGCCGCATCGGGCTGGGCCGTTTCGTGCCTGGGCCGCGTCAGGCTGGGCGGGCCAAATGGCCATCTATACATCTCGATATGCAAAGATTGTCCCAACAAAAGCGCATGCATCCAAATCACTCCCACCTAAGCTTGCACTAAATAAGAATGTAAACAGCGACACGTTTTTGTTGATCACTGAAACCACTACCCCCAAACAATCTAGTGATTAGTGTTTCAGAGTTAAGAATATGGTAGATGGTGGCCTGTAAGCAGTGTCTTTGTGCCTTGGCAGTTAAGTATGGAAATCTGCAAGGTTGGTTTTTGCTAACGCATGGCAGAAAGCCAGCCACATGTTGCAGTTGCAGCAACGCCATTTTGGTGCAGGGTGGAAACTGCGCTGCATCTTCATGTGTGCACCCAAACGCAATTGATGAGCTCCTTTTTCCTCACTCGTTCGGCAGTTTGGTTCCTTTCGCTGGATTGCATCTTTCAGAAGTGAAACCACAGCGCTGTCAGAAGGCTTGAGATAGACAGTCCATGTTGTGGTTAGGCTCTGAAGCGTCAGTCAGATCAAGCAGCATTTGTTTCATATCTGCAGAGAGATGAATTCAAGTTGAACTCTACTCTCTCGAGTCTTCATCCATGCCGCTGGCAATTTTTGTAGAAGTCAAGAGGACCAGCACCAGAACATGCAGATATCACACATGCATTGCAAGTTCTTCATTCCCTTCCAGGCAATGACGGTGACATCTCCCTATCTAGGACCCTGGTAAGCCCATAACTCTGCATCAAGATGGGATAGCTGAGTTTTGCAAGTGCAATGCTTTAATAAAGGGAAAAGTCCAATTTTCACCCATCAACTAGCACACAAGTCTGCTTTTCAACCTTAAACTACAAAACCAGACACAAAGGGCCATCCAACTATGAAACTTGGGTAAGTTTGGCCCTTTGAGTGGTTTTGGAGGTAGTTTTTCATTTTGTGAAAATGTTTAAAAAATGGTTTCATATAAGAAATCATAACTAATTTATTTTAAATCAGAAAATATGGAACTTATACCCAAATTTTTATAAAATATCACATATCTATCGGTGCACTATTTGGAGTTATTTTTTTTGGATATTCTATGTTCATGTTTCTAGTTTTTATTGTTTTTCTAAAAAATACTATGAATATGAATAAATAAGATGCATATGACTCCAAATAGTTCACAAATAGATAGGTGGCATTTTTATAAAACTTTGGGTATAACTTTCATATTTTTCTGATTTAAAATGAATTAGTTAAGATTTTTTAGATGAAACCATTTTTTAACATTTTCACATAATAGAAAACCACCTTCAAAACCAGTCAAAGGGCCAAAGTTATCTGGTTTCAATAGTTGGGTGGCCTTTTATGTCTGGTTTTGTAGTTTAAGGTTGAAAACCAGACTTGTGTGCTAGTTCAAGGTTGAAAATTGGACTTTTTTCTTTAATAAATGTGATATTGGAACAGTAGGAGGAGAATTCCCCACTTTGTCAGCTACTCCAAACTACTCCAACTCATGGCTGCCAGCTTTTTATAATTCTGAGATGAACGAAAGAGGGAAACAGAAAAGGCAAAGTTATCTCTTATGTACTCTACTGAAGATTTGCTTTTGACTGGCTGATCAGAGCTCAGAAAGAATTTCAGTGAGAAAGGAGTGTCTTTGCTTTGTCAGAAATGTAGAATCTCATATCCCAATGGAGAGCACAGTCCCATGTGGCCTGAGCCTACTACTATTCCCTCTGTTCCCCCACCCAGCTTCTGCTTCCTTCCCTCCTCGGCAGGTAAGGTAAACATCCACAAAACCCCATGGTCACGGAAGCCTCCACTCCACATCCTTTGTCTCTGCCCGCCCACCACAAGGAGTAGGACAAGGTCACATCCCCCCAATTTCCTCACTGCTCAGTGCACACAAGCCCAATCAATCCCCACATCCATATCAGCACGACGCAGGACGGCAGGAAGCGTCCCATCTCTCCATTCCCCCACCACCTGCAGTCTTCTGAAGTCTGAAGGAACCCTGAAGATTACTCATGGCCTAGACCCCTATATCCTGTCACAATTCATAAAGACCCCAATTTTCATCGATCCTTCTCGCTTCACCCGAAAGCGCGTGATATCTTGTGGAATTGGATCGTACGAGAGTTCTTGGTGAGGAGGACGCGAAAGGCGATGCCTTTCAGCAGCATGATCCAGGAGATGAAGGGCGAGATCGGCGCCATCTCGCGGCGCGGCCTGCTGCGGTCGCGGTCGCACGGCACGGGCCGCGGCCAGCGAGCGGAGCCGGACGAGGCGGCGATGCCGGGGAGCTCGTGGTCGCAGGTGCCCCCGGAGCTCCTGCGGGTGGTGCTGGCGAAGGTCGAGGCGGGGGAGGCGCAGTGGCCGGGACGCGGGGCCGTCGTGGCGTGCGCCGGCGTCTGCCGTGGCTGGAGGGGCACCATGAAGGAGATCGTGCCCGTGCCGGAGGCGTCTGGGAAGCTCACCTTCCCCATCTCTCTCAAGCAGGTATGGTTTCCCACGAACTCTGAATCTCTCTGTTCGGTGATCATGCTGCTCAAAGTGCTACAGTTCCATTCATGTCTGCTCCGCGTTTTGCATCGAAATTCTCAGTGTCACCGAAAATTTTTCACCTTGATTAGTAATTGATAGTGACGGTGCCTTTTGCACCCATCATTTTCCTGAAGTTGCAATGGCCAATTCTCCATGTCCACATTGCGTCTGCGACACAAAGGTGGTTTGCCTTCGTTGTCACTGCAAGATATTATCTTGCAAAAATCTATTTCTGGTACCTACCTGGTTATATTTGCTTAATTTTTCAGTTCTGGAGTACTAGAAAATTGTACACAAGATTAGATAGGCCTTATTCTGTAACAAGAGGAAGTCAGGTTAGTGGACAATTCTTGATGCCTTATTCGTTGGGCAAATTCAGGGAAGGTTTAGCCGTTTAGCATCACGTATGCATGGTCAAATGATACTTTACCATGCTAGTTGACTTCTTATTACAGTTGGCTTTGTCAAACAGGGGACTTATTGCCATTGTAATAAGGGAAGTGACGTTTGATTTGAGTTTTCATTGACTTTGCAATTTTGCTCAAAGATTTCTTTTAATTTAAACTTGCAAGTTTTTGTAACCTGCAGCCTGGCCCAAGGGATGCCCCTGTCAAATGTTTCATTAGGAGGAACCGGGCTACTCAGTCATATTTTCTGTGCATTGGAGTCACTGACGGTACGGCCTTTCCCCCCATGTATCATCTTGTGCATGTACAACGCTCATTGTTGATGGAACAAATGTTTTTTTGGTTCTGTAGCATTAGTTGATGATGGGAAATTCCTACTTGCTGCACGCAAATATCGAAGGCCTTCATGCACTGAATACCTGATTTCGCTTGATTCGAAGGGGTATAGTACCTATATTGGCAAGTTAAGGTGAGGCTTCAAGTTCAATAAACAGACTTGCTATGTTTTTTCAATGCTGTGTATGATAACAGAGGTAGTGTTGTGGCAGAGATCTCAGAGTAACATATTCCTCTTTGTTAAACAGATCAAACTTCCTTGGCACAAAATTTACTGTCTATGATGCCCATCCACCTTGTGCTGGAGCTGTGGTTTCAAAGGGTCCATCTGCAAACATGATCGGTTCAGCCCAAGTTTCTCCCATGAAGAGCCTGCCTGCTGGGAATTATCCAGTTTCACACATTTCTTATGAAGTGAATGTCTTGGGTTCTAGGTATGTCAAACCTTGTGGTACAACTTCTGTTCTGCCAGTGTTAGGTTCATGTTTCTTTCTAAGACAATATTCTGTTTTAATAGACCATCATGTGAATCCATTTTTGTTTCTGTAATTTGCTCAATGGATCCCTGTTTATACCTGCTAGCTGAATTGCTGATAACAATCTTATTGTAGAGAACTTCTAGCTAGTGAGCTAACATAAAACTTGAAGCAATGTCTGAGTTTATGATGTGCTAACTCATTAAAATGATCAGATTCAAAGGCAGAGTGGAACAGTTATATTTCAGGACCTGCTCAGCCTTAGGAATAATTTCTCACATTAGCACACATCTTACTTGAAGAAACATCTTGCTCGTGGTAATACAACCTTAGATATTTACTGACAGAATCTAAAGCCAGAACTTGGTGGCGCAATACAAAAAATGATTAGCTGCTGACTGCTGGTTTATAACATGAGAGCTGAAAAGTTTGTCTGGCCTACTCTAATGTTTTGCAGGGGGCCAAGAAAGATGAATTGTGTTATGGATTCTATCCCTGTATCAGCTATTAAAGAAGGAGGGACTGCTCCCACGCAGACTGAATTTCCATCCAGCAGCTCCAGCCCTTTTGCATCAGTTCCATTCTTCAGATCGAAATCAGGTCAAGTGGACAGTTCAGGTGCTCAGAATGAAAGTAAGGTGGCTCTGAAGAACAAGTCTCCAAGTTGGCATCAACAGCTTCAGTGCTGGTGCCTCAATTTCCATGGGCGGGTAACGGTTGCTTCCGTAAAGAACTTCCAGTTGGTGGCTTCAGGTGAGAGTGCTCCAACTCCAAGTAACCAGGAGGTGAATGATGTTATACTCCAGTTTGGCAAGGTTGGGAAGGACCTGTTCACCATGGACTACCGCTATCCCATCTCTGCATTTCAGGCATTTGCCATCTGCCTGAGCAGCTTTGACACCAAAATCGGTTGTGAATGAGTCAAGGTATGATTGTTTCCTCAATTTATCTTTTTAAATGCTCTCCATCACAACATGCCGTTTCTACACACACATATATTTCAACACAAACCGTTTTATTTACTTGCAGATCTCATTTTACGTTTGGAGGGAGTCCTATAATCACAATTTTTCGGATTTTATGAGTTTGAAGCGGGAGAGTTTGTGGAACAGAGCTGGATGCTTCTATTATGTCTATACTCTATAGTGTCGTGATGTAAATACCAATCTCAATCTAGCTGGAGTGGATTTTATGAGCGTTGGCAAGGGTGAACACCAAGAGTGTCCTCTACTATTCGTTTCAGCGTTTGAGTTCAGATTTCAATTGGGAGATCATATTATCTGTAGGTGTCTATGCAATGCAACCTGCAATTTCGAATGACCCTTCTGGGATGCCAGTCTGTTCAGTGTTGGAACAACTAGTGTGGAGTCGATGAACAGGGTCATTCCTGATTTATCGAGCAGGTAGAGCGTAGAGGCCAACCGAACAAACCACGCGGAAAATACGGATCCTCCGTCGTCATCCTATGGTTTGGTTCGCCCTAGGTTTTGCAGAGGGACGCAAGACACACGATACGATGTGGGCGTGCCGATGGTTTCTGCGTCGTCCCCGCGCCGTCCTCTCCCAACTCCACCCCGTCCGTCGCCATGCCATCGAGCCGCCGGCCGGCAAGGGCAAGTCCTCGACAGCCAGCGGGGGGCGCGATCGGCCGGGCTGCCGCAACCGGCACAAGAAGCATCTCTACCTGGTCCTGGACGACGCCAAGGACGGCGCTGGCATCCACAAGCTCGACATGGACGCCGCTGCCGGCGACGTGCAGCGCCTCCCGGAGCCTCCACTGGTGCGCATAGGTTACCAGAAGGTGAAGAACTTCTCCGTCCTGGGCCGCCACGTCATCGGCACGGGATGCAGCAACAGGCAGTCCTACTGCGACACTCGCGGCGACGGCGACACTGTGACATTCGACACCAAGACGTCGGAGCTGGCCGTCCTGCCTGACCTCCCCATTGAAATATGTAACAGTACAGCCATCGTCGCCGTAGCCATCGGGAACATGCTGTACGTGATCGACAACGGCTCGGCGCTAGATCGTCGTCTGTTCATCGACGGCGACTACTGCCTCGGAGGTCTGCACTGCCTCAGGCTGCAAAACGAGGACGGCGAGCAGCCCAGCAGCAGGTCAAACAACAGGGCCGGGTGGGATTGGGAAACCTCCCTCGACGACGGTTACTCCCCGACGCGGTGGCGCTGGAGCGCCCGCCACCGCCCGCTTCCGCTGTCGTCGTACGACATCACACATCAGGGCGAACGCGCTACACCCGAATGGACGAGCCTTCTACGTCTCCGTCTGGTCTACGCGCCTTCCGCTGTCGTCCTACTGCAACCAGGGCACCTTCTCCTACAGCACGGAGAAGGGCCGGTGGGCGTGCCACGGCGACTGGGAGCTGCAGTTCGTCGGCCAGGCGCACTACCACACCGGCCTGCGCATGCATGCGTCGGCCTCCACGGAGGCGAAGGATACGAGCCGGATGGGTACCTCTGCTCCTGCGACGTCCCGCACCTCGGCCGCCGGCGTGCCCGCGCCGCGCCGGGATGGAAGCTCGGCAAGGAGAGGTTGTTCCTCGAGGACCCGGAGCGGCACATCGACGCCAAGCTCGTCGACATGGGCGGCGGCAGGTTCTGCCTCGTGGAGATGTTGACGCGCGAGGGGGTCAGCTGGGAGGAACGCCTCGGGGACGGCGAAAAATGCGTGCTCCGCCTCACCACGTTCGGTGTGGAGTACGGCGACGACGGGGAGCTCACCACCACCTCTTGCCGGCCTGCTCGCTCGTACAAGCTCTCCAGCCATCGGGGCGGCTTCCATTGGCAAGCGTTCTGGGCGTGACATGTGCACAAGCATGCCCCACACGAATTCACCACTGCACACAGGTTAGCAATGCGCATAACTGGCCATGGCCGGCGAGAGTCTCTGCAGATTTGGTTTACACTGTCCGTCAGCAGACTGATGATCGGAGTGTGACCACTGACCAGTGCTTGGGTGCAGATCGAGAGACGAAAAGAAGAAGATGGAAACGGCCACCTACTGATGCAGGAGCTAGCTTTGGGATGCGCATGCTGAGACTGATGCAGGAGCTTTTTCAAGTATCTTTTTGTGATAGAGAATGTAATAAGTTGGCGAGTAAAGTGCATGGCCGGTCCTCAAACTTGTCCGGCTGTATTACTTAGGTCCTCATACTCTTAAAATGCATTTCTAGCTCTCTAAACTTGGACTCGGGTGTCATTTAAGTCCATATACTCTCAAAGTGCAGATCTAACTCCCTAAACTTGTCTCTAAACTTGAAATGCATTATCATCCCACTAATATACTTAATATGATAAGATCAAACTTTATATTTTAAAGCAAGCCATCATTTTCAATAGCATATTTTCTTACTTGTTTTATTGCTTCTTTAGCTTCACCCTTCTGGTAGTAATTTATCTTACAAATCCCTAATTTAAGTTTAGTAATGTGCAACCACGAGTTATTCAGATTTGAATAATCTTTCAAAAATAATTGAGCATGTCTGTCATGTGCACCTATATGATATTACCTCCTCCAAAGTAAAAGAATATCAATCCTTTTGGATTCTTCATATCAATATTCTACTCATACCGTGATTTGAAACACATTTTATTTTACTATAGTTATAAATTATATATGTGTAAAATTAAGTTTTTATCAATTTAATTGAGATGACAATACTTTTACAAAGTTTATAGAACTAAATGACACCCGAAGCCAAGTTTGGAGGGATAAATACACTTTGAGAGTATATGGACCTGAATGACACCCGAGCTCAAATTTAGGGAGCTAAAAATGCATTTTGAAAATATTAGAATCTAAGTGACACAGTTGGACAAATTTAAAGACCGCAAGTGCATTTCACTCTAAGTTGGCGCATACATTGGCAGCGCGGGTTTGTGTGTAGTGTCCTCGAAACTTTGACCGCACATTGTAGCGTGGTCAGCGATGTTTATTTCCTCTCGAAAAAGGAAAAATAATACGATGCCTGCTGGTCCATCCATCTATATTGGGCTCATTGTAGCCCGTCTTGGGCCATCCAGCAACAGGGAACTGAAAGCCCACTTCCACCCGCGTTTAAAACAAACAAACCCTCCTGCCCTCCTGCGATCGTCGAGTTCTCCTCGTAGCGCCGCCGCCGAGAAGCCAAGTCGCTCCTCCTCCCTCCCCGTCAGATCGTCCATGGCGAGGCCCGCTGCTGCTTCAGATCCTCCGGTAGATCTGGAGAAAGGGATGAAGGCGGTGGCGACAGATGAGGAGGAGGAGGAGGAGCTCGCCGTGGTGTACCCTCGCCAGGCCGCGTGTATCAAGGCCACGGTGGTGAGGCTTGATTTCCCCCCTCTTCTCCAATCTTCACTCCCGTCTAGATCTATACCGATCACACCTGTCGAGAGAGAATAATACATCTATATATCAGAAGCCACTAACATGCACAAAGTTGATACAAAGATTTGTTGCCTTGTTTTATTTCAACACATGAATCCCATCCAATGGCTTCACCTAGTACCTTGTCACCTATATGCTACGTATTCACCATTTAGTTCACCCATACCATATAGTATTTCACGGCTCTCGTTTAATTTGCAGGGTGTGTTTGTTGCGGCATATACGTTGTTTATAATCGGCTTGATCGTGTCGGCGGTCAAGGTTTCCAATAACTGGTGGGATCCATGGCCGAGTTTCCTTGTTTGGTCCGCAGCCTTGCTCTTGACTCTCTGGGGGACACACAAGGTTAAGGATGCACTTGTTAAGAGATATGCCACGAAGCACACACCGGAGAGTGACAACAGTGATGTTATTACTGATCTACTAGTAGCAATGCTACCGTAGCATCTAAAATGGAATTAGACAGTTAGTGTGTGAACCGTTTAGTGATTAATATTTAGTTTTGTATACATTCTACACCCTTGAGCCGTATGGAGTGGAGTAAATAAATTGAGAGTACTCTTGTTTTCGCCCTGCTCTCTTTGTCACTCTTTAGCATTTGCTGCTGGCCGTTGGCGTGCGATTTATTAGTAATGAATAACAGCTTGATTACCGATTACGTGGTGAGGCAGTTCTTTCTCAAGCGAATGTGGGCATGGTAATCTTTGACAATTTTTTTCCACCAAAATTTTCTGAAAATTCAAAACAGTCGGCGCAAACTAGCTGGTGGGTACTTCAAACGCACTTGCCTCATACATGTTCTAGTACTTCGAAAGAATTAACATGGACGTCTCACGATCCATCTCCACGGCCTCATCCATGCAATCTTATGTGGCTACGGCCGCATCCAATATGTGGATGTTGGATGCGGACTGCAAGAGCTCTCCAGAGAAGCTAGGTTAGATGGATGATGCTAAAGGCAGAACTAAAGATCATCATAGATGAAAAGGATAACCAAATGCGTATTGGGTTGAAACTCAGAAAAGGTACAAGATGCGAGCTCTATCAACAAAATAACCATAAACTAAGACTACAAAGAAAGGGTAAGCTTTGTGCTCGGCCTCTTCAAATTAAAACTTCAATATCGTCCAAAATTTTTAGAGCAAAGGCATGTGCCCAGCTTTACTGAAAGTTTAAAGAGCGTTTTACAATCCGTCATTACACTAGGGTCACCAGCAGAATTTCAGCACGGTCCATATGACACCTTGCACTAAAACAAAAGCAAAGGCACATCACCTAAAAGACAAGACATCAACACACAAAACCCAGTCTAACTCTTCACATCCTGTTACAGACTCCAGAACTCAAAGCACCACCCACCTGGCCTCTCACTTTAGTATACCTCCAACACTGTTATCCGATCACCTCACACCCCTGAGCTAGTTTATTATCATCATCTCCATCTTCGTGCTCTCCTTCTGTCTCACCATCAGCTTCCAGTATGTCAGCAGTGCCGCCAACTTGTATGCCAGCACCTCCGGCGATGCCACCATCTTGTTCTCGAAGATCAATGCATTTCTTGTTTTCCAAAGCGTTCATAGCACACCTACAGATATAAAAATATTTTTTTACATATTTTCCCATTGTTGCTATTCTTTTTTTGGAAGCAACTACGGCAGGTAAGAAACCGGCCTGAACATTCTATTAAATGTGGCAAACCACGAGGTAGGGATACAGATGGACACATCCAAGGAAGATAGAAAAAGGAACACGACAACCATGAGAAGAGAGACACAGATCTAGGACCTTCTATTACACAAGAAGAAAGACAACTACCGATCTTCAGATCATAACTCCATCAAGCGGCATGCTCGCTGATTACAACAAGGACCATTGCACCCCCGCACCACCCCTCGTGATGCGCCGATCCGACGATACCCTCCCTCTGAGGGTCGGTCGACGAAAAGGGGACTAATGGTGGTGGGGGACACGCAAGCCGAACCTTCACCAGACACGACGATCTCCCTTGAAGCAGGCGGTGACACCAAAGCGCACATCCGGGCTCCACCGCCAACCACCATCCAACGCCGCCCAAGGGAAGGAAGCCTTGAGGGGGAATAGAAGATCAGTAGATAGAAGCACGGTTGGAAATTCCGAAATCTACAGACAAAAAGTGAAACCGAACTGACAAAAGGTGCTGCCTTCTCTGCTCAAAAGGTGATCCCTTTACACGGAGGCATGGGGGCTCCTTTTATAGTGCCCGAGGGTCACTTTTACATTTCGAAACTACCCCTTACAATGTTACATATACATGGAAACTTTGGGGGTACATCTGTCCATGGTAATCACAGATATCTTATCTAATTTACAAGTGGACCATTGCGTATTCCAATTTCTCTCTTCTTCCGTAGCCAAGCTTCTCACGTCTCCTCATGCCTTTCTTGATACGTTGTTGACCAGGTCAGCTTCTACTTTCCAGGATTCCCTTGTGGGCTTCGGGAATCCTTAATCAGCAGCCTCGGTGAGAAACTTCCCTCTTCTGCGTCGTTTTGTTGTCTGTTCTCAGTACCTTCGGAGTGGAGAAGTTTCCCCGGAATTCCCTGTTTCCTGAACATTACACAAAATACATAGGAAAGAAAGGAATCCTGGTTTCTTAGGATTTCCGAGGGTCAGCAACATGTTCATGTGCAAAACAACTTCTCATCGAGCCATTTTATTAACCAGAAAGTTTTCTCTAATCATGAAAAGTAGCGATTCTAGAAATATTCATGGATCTGATAGACTTTAGAATCCTCAGAGGTTTCCTCTTTACTAAATAAAACATCGACGCGTGTCTTTTTGGAAGATTCCGAAGATGACGATTTTAGCCGATCCCCAACAGTAGCCCCTCGGGGAAGCGGGTTGACTCCGATGACTCGTTTCCACGAAAAAAAGATTTTGTAGGATTGGTTAAAAACGTCACCCTCAGGCGCCGGAGGAGACGCGTCGATGTTTTACAGGGTGTCGGTTCATTTCCCGAGACGCCTTCTAGATGCATCCCTTCGTTCCTATAAATAGGGGGCCTGTGGTAACTTTCGTTTTCACCGTTTCCTTGCTTTCGAATCTTCTCGAAATTTTTCTTGAATTTTTGAAGATTCTTTGGCGTCCTGTTTCCTGAGCTCCGCTTCTCTTCTTCTCCGAAGGTAACTTTTGAATCCCTTGTTTCTTTAGTCTTGTTTTTCAATTTAAGAGAATGTTTTTTTGATTTGATAGTTCTTTGTTTTTCTGCTTTCTTGATTTGTAGGTGGCTCGTGTGAAACATACTGCGAAGCTAATGACGGAAGAAGAGATTGCTCAGGCTGCCGCCGCCTCAGGTTCTGAAATTCCACAAACTTCTGAACTGCCTTCGTCGAGTGTCGCCCCTTTGTTCCTAAGTCCTGAGGATACAACTGTCGAGGAGGGGGAAGTGAACTCAGGCGAAGATTCTGGGACTGAGGAAGATATTTCTCAAGTTGAAGTTGAAATGGAAGAGCTGATGCCCCCGAAGGTGGCGTATCCTCCTACTTTTGTTCTTGGGAAATCGTTGGTGACTCCTGAATTGATTAAGGATTTCGAAGATGCGAACTTCTTCCCTTCTGGTTGTGGTCGTGCGCCGACGGGTGAAGAGGTCCCTTAGCCGCAGCCTGATGAAGTGGTAGTCTTCAGAGATTTTTTTACCACTGGGCTCAGGTTTCCGTGTGACGAGCATCTTCCGTCGATCTTGAATTGATTTCAAGTGAAGATTCACCAGCTCACACCTAACTCATTTCTGGAACTTTCAAAATTTTTCTGGATTCAGAAGACTTTTGAGGGCCATATAAGTGCTGATGTCTTCGCTCGTCTCTTCGAACTTCATATTCAGCGGAAGATTGTCAAACTTGATGATGGTAATTTGTATGAAGCTCATTATGGCTGCAGCACTTTTAATACTCAGCGGAAGAATGCGAGTCAGAAAATTGAAAGGATTCAGCTTGCTCCTTGCAGCAATGACAAATGGGCTGATGATTGGCAGCAGTTTTGGTTTTACGTTAAGGTTGATATGTCTAAGGAGACAGGTCTTGCCGGTCCTCTGAATCCTTTCTATGCACCTATCGGTCCAATGACCGTAGTGTCTACCGCTTCTTTCAACAGGAAATCCCAAGACTTCAAAAAGGGTGAAGACATGTTCTACTTTGCTTGTACTATCCTCGGAGGTCGAGATGTGATCGAAGAATATGTTGCTGCCAGTGTATGGCCGTTGTCTTTTGGGTGGAAACCCAAGAAGATTGCGTATCTTTCCGTGGATTGGGCGCCGTGCAAGGTTCCTTTTCCAAGATTTGATCTTCACCTTTCCGAGGGTCAAACTTTAGAGGATTTTATTTATCTTGTGGAAGAATTGGTGGTTGATATGGTTGGGAAGTGTTACTTGAGCGAGTATAAGCAGTTCAAGAATATTGTGAAACATAGGCGTCGGGTGAACCGTGTCTTTTCAGAACTTGGTGCGGACCCAGCTTTACGCCCGAGGCCTCCTGGTCCTAAAAAGTTGATGCAGGCGCCGGGAGTTACTGGGTCAGTTGCTATTGGTGCTCCCGCGAAGTCTCGGAAGAGGAAAACTTCTAAGGTTTTAGTAATCTCTGAAAAAGCCTCTGATAAACCCTCCGGGCCAAGTAAAGTTCCTGGGAAGACCAAGTCCCTTGAAATGTCTAAGAAGAGGAAACTTGCTTCCGAGAGTTCTTCCTCGCCTCTTCATGGTTCCGAAGCTGAGAAGACTGCTGCAGTTGCCTTGGCGGATCTGAAGAAGAAGAAAGGAAGTGTGAAAGTTATCTCCTCCAAGCCTCGTGCTCGCATTGCGCCTACTTTATCAGATGATGACGACGACAGTCGACACTCAAGTGATTCCTTATTCTGTGGTGAGGTGATTCCAGGCCGTGTCGCGTGTTCCCCTTCTTCAGAGAACACTTTTGTTGATATTGAGTCTCTTTCAGATAAAGAGCCCGATGTCGCTAAAAAGAGTGTTGTACCTGACGCTTCTGAGGTCTCAAAGACTTTGGACAAGGAGATTGTGCTTTCATTGGAAAAAACCGGCGACGGTGATGCTTCTTCCAAATTTATGGATGAACTTGAAAAAACTGTGCAGCGAGGCTCTCCTTCTCATTTTCCACTTCTTATTCAAGGTCGACAAGATGCTCTTGAGGGCGAGGATGTTGCTTCCGAGACTTATGGTTACAATGAGACTTTTGGAACTAGCTTGAAGGGTAAGTTGCTGTTTGTTGGTGGTGTTGGGATTGGGCGGGATGATGATCCTTATAGCTTTGATATGCTATGGCATGCTCCAGGATCGCTTGCCGCCTTCGCAAGCTCATCCGGAGGTGAGGCTTTGAGGAGGCCCTCTTTTTCTATTCAAGACTTGGAAAAGATTCCAGAATCTCGAATTGAGACGGTTCAAGATGATGCTCATGCGATTGTGAAATCAGCGCATGAAGATGTTGGTAACTACTTTGATCCTGCAGGTACGTTGGTTTTGACTTGTGCTTGTCTTTTCTGTGTCCAGCTTTTTGGTTTTATTTATTGTGCCTTTTGCTGTGTGTAGTTTTTGAGGAAGCTCTGCGGAAGCTTCCCGCTAGAGATTTGTCAATGATCAGTACTACCCTTGGGCTGAAATCTGTGATTGCTGGCAAAATTTCTTCTGAAAAAACCCGTGCTGATGAGATTTATGCTCTTTCGTTACGCGGCAAGATTCTCAACCTCGAGCAGGAACTATCCACCTACAAGAAGCTTTCTCAGGAACTTGAAGTTCATAACAAGACTCTGAAGGAGATGGTGGATATTTCTAAGGAGGGAAAGAAGCGTGCTGATGACGCTTATAAAGGTTTAGAGATTGAGCATGCAAAGCTTCAGAAGTCTCATTCTGATGATTTGAAGATTATTGACGAGCTGCGCGGTACTATTGAACGTGATGCAAATCAAATTTCGGATCTTAAGACTAAGCACGCCGAAGTAGTGAAGCAGAATGCAGATCTTGCAAAGGCCAATAGTGAAAAGGATCTGAGGATTCTTTCCTTGGAAAAAGATCTTGCTGAAAATTTGAAGGTTATGAAGGATGGAGAGAAGAAGATTAGAAATAACTTTGAATTTTTGTTTGGAAAATATAGCGAAGCTCTTGGTGAGTATGGAGCTAGGCCAAGTCCCTTTCCAGATGTCGAAAATCCAAAAGCAATCATTGGCTGGCTAGTTGAAGAATTCGAAAGTCTTCCTGACCTTATCGGCTCTGCCAATGACTTTGCCGCCGCGTTCTGCTCTGAGAGTCTTCTGAAACTTTTAGAGATTAAAGATTGTGCTGATCTTGGAAAAATTCTGCTCCTCTGGACTTGAATTTCCTTCGGCATCGAGCATATCTATGATTCGTGCAAATGAAGATGTGAAGAATATTAAGAAGAACTTTGTTAAGAAGTTTTGGATGGTTGGAGGCAAAGATTTTGCTAAGGAGATAGCTCGTGCGAAGCTTGCCAAGGTTTTTCGTGTTTCCTGCTTTAGTCTCAAGCGGCTTAGCTTTTTTCTTTCGCTTATGTCATGTCTTGCTTATGAATGCTTTTATCCATCTGTTTCATATTTTGGAAGATGAAGCACAAGAGGAGCTTCGGGCGGCATTGGAGATGAATCCTAGAGATGATGCTGCTGAAAAAGCTGATGAGAAGGGCGCTGAAGGCGAAAATGTTGCTGAAGCTGACGCGGCTCCGGCAAACACAGAGCAGGTTTAGGATTTGGGATGCGTTTTTAGGCTAACTTTGATGACTTTGAGATGTGTGTGTAAAAAACTTGTAACATACTATTCCTGCGCAGGTCCTTGAAGAGGGGCCTGCGCAGGACGTTATTCCCATTCGAATGTACCATGAACGTGTCATGGCCAGCGGGGCCTCCTGGCGCCTATACAGAGAAGCTTATCCTGAAAATTCCTTTAGGGATATTTGGATGTTCTGCTGTGAATACTTTTCAATGCATAGCTTCCCTCTGGGCTGGTTTTTTACTTCTCGAGATGACTTTGCTGTTACGAAGTTGGAAGAAGACGTTGTGTGCTCTGTGAAGACAGAGCCCCTTAGCCCCTTAGCCACGAATGATGACTTTGTGTACGTTTGTGATATTGCCGAACAGCGAGGTTCAAAGCCTGGTCATGTGCTAGAACTTCCTCTGTAATGCTCCTTTGATTCTTTATGCTTGTAAGAACTTTGCTGTAATGAAATGTTGTCCCTTGTGATGCGAAAAAGCAACTTGAGAAAAGTTTTTGCAAAAAACGTCACCCCCCTACCTTGCGTTTCAAAGCACTAGGGTGCGTCATTTCATTGGACTGTAAGGAAAAATTCCAGGTTGTGCTAACTTAAGAAATTTTTTTAGAAAAAACGTCACCCTCCCTACCTTGCGTTTCATAGCACTAGGGTGCGTCATTTCATTGGAAGATAAGGAATCTTGATATTGCTTCAGCAGTTTTAACAGATTTTGTGAAGATAAGTCGATAAAACTTTGTACATAGTTTTATGGACTTAAGCCTTGGTGGCATCTGTGTTGATATGGCAACTCTTGGTTGCGTTCAACACGTCTTTTGACTTTTGCACTGGTAGAGATAAATCTTTATGAATCTTATCTGTTTGGCATCATTCCATGATATATTTTCGACGAAAGGTGGAATATAGTCCATACCCTTTCTGTAAACTGGGATGGTGATTTAGCCATACACTTTTGGAAATTGGCTGCAACCTTCTGTTGCCCTCGGCCTTCGTGATTTTCTTGGATAGTCACACTTTTTAGAATATGGCCGCAACCTCTCGTTGCCTCGGCCTTCGTGATTTTCTTGGATAATCACACTTTTTGGAATATGGTCGCAACCTCTTGTTGCCTCGGCCTTCGTGATTTTCTTGGATAATCACACTTTTTGGAATATGGCCGCAACCTCTCGTTGCCTCGGCCTTCATGATTTTCTTGGATAATCACACTTTTTGGAATATGGCCGCAACCTCTTGTTGCCTCGGCCTTCGTTTGTTTAGTCTTTGCAGGAATTAAGGGTAAAGAAATGATATGAACGAAAATGCAGAAAGGTAGGGGAAAGCTTCTTTCATTAATGATAGAAAGAAAATTTACACGAGACCCGCCTCATTAAAAACCTTACCTCCGTGGTGGAGTTCCCCTTGCAAGGAAAATAGTACGGTCCCCTTAGGTGAAGTAAAAATGCAGGAAAAGTAAAGTTCTTTTTTCCCTCAGCACTGTTTATAGATCCACAGGCCGAGGTTTTTTACAATTTTTCTTAATTAAATTGCGACCTAACTAAACTTATAGCTCTATTTTTTCTTAGGGATAATACCTTTTTAAGCTTTCTACGTTCCATGAATGTGGTAGCTCCATTCCCAGTTCATCAGTTAGGCGGTAAGAACCCGGCCTATTGCTCTCCTTCACTATGTAAGGTCCCTCCCAAGATTCTTGCAGCTTCCCCGGATTTTCCCAATCCTTTTTCTTTTTGATGACCAGGTCCCCGACTCTGATTTTCTTCCTTATAATTTTCTTGTCTTTCCACTTTCTGGTTTCTTGCTGGTATTTTTCCAAGTTCTGGGCTGCTTCCAGAATATCGAGCTCGATCATGTCTTTTTCTAGTTTTTCAGTTTCCTGAGAATCTTCGGATTTTCTATTTGCTCTCAGACTTCCGTTCTTGATTTCTTCTGGTGTCATGGCTTCGGTACCATATAATAAGCGAAAAGGTGTGAACCCCGTGGCTCTTGAAGTAGTTGTATTATGAGACCAAATGACTCTTGGTAGCTCATCCACCCACTTGCCCTTCTTTTGATCAAACAAGCATTTCTTAACACCTGTGAATATGATTCCATTCGCCCTTTCCACTGCTCCATTTGATTGAGGGTGATGGACTGAGGAAAACTTGACATGCGTGCCTATAGTTCTACAGAATTCCTTGAAAGTGTAGCAGTCAAATTGTTTTCCATTGTCTACAGTGAGTTCTCTTGGAACTCCAAATCTGCAGATTATGTTTTGCCAAAAGAATTTTTGAACATTTGCAGCAGTGATGTTTGCTAATGGCTTTGCCTCAATCCATTTTGTGAAATAGTCAACAGCTACCGCTGCAAATTTACAATTGCCCTGTGCTGTGGGTAATGGTCCTACTAGATCCAATCCCCATCTTTGTAATGGCCATGATGGTGAAATGAGTTGAATTGGGAGCGAAGATGCTTTCTGATGTCTGGCTGTTTTTTTGACATGCCTCGCATTCTTGAACTAGTTTTTTCGTGTCGCTAATCATGGATGGCCAGAAGAATCCTTGCTTTACTGCTTTTCCTGCAAGCGCCCTTGTACTAATATGGGCTCCGCAGAATCCGCTGTGAATTTCTGCTAAAAGTTCCTTCCCCTTTTCAGAAGTGATACACCTTAGCCAAGGCTTAGAAACTCCTGATTTATACAGCTCCCCGTCTACTATGGCATAGCCCCTTGCCCTTTGTTTGAGTCTGTTTAATTCGGTTTCATCTGTGGGTTCATAATGATCTCTTAGGAATGCTATGATTTGAGCTCTCCAGTCGACAGTTTCTATGACGTTCACCACTCTCCCTTCTTGCTCTTTTACTGAAGGAGAAGTGATAATTTCGAAGAAAACATCTGGGGGTAGAGGCTCATTCTGAGCCGCTGCTTTTGCTAGCTTGTCTGCTTCGCCGTTTTCAGCCCTTGGGATGTGCTGCACAGTGTAGCCCTTGAAGTATTTTTCCTTTTCTCGAACTTTGTTCAGATACTTGATAAGTTCATGATTTCTTGCTTCGCTCTCTTTCTCAACATGTTCTTGAATCACTTTGGAGTCTGATTTGATGACAAAAGTTTGCTGGCCCAAAGCCTTTATTTTCCTTAGTGCCAGTAACAGGGCTTCGTATTCCGTGGTATTGTTGGTGGAGACTGTTTCATCTGGGAAGTCTAATCTTGCTGCATATCTTATCTTGATACCCGAGGGTGATGTAACTATTGCTGAAATTCCCACACCTTTTCCGCACCATGCTCCGTCACAATAAATTACCCATGGCATTTGTTCGCAGCTATTGCTTTCCATGGTTGGTGAAGTCCAGTCTACGACGAAGTCAGCTAGGACTTGGGATTTTATTGCATTCCTTCTTTCAAAATCGACTACATACCCAGACAACTCCGCAACCCATTTTGCAATTCTTCCAGTTGCATCTTTGTTTGTAAAAAGGTCGTTCAGTGGCTGGTTTGTGATAACGCGGATTTGGTGTCCCTCGAAATAGTGCCTGAGCTTCCTTGCTGCCATGATGACTGCATAGGCGATTTTCTCTAGCCCTGAATAGAATAATTTTGATCCTGACAGAGCTTCAGAGGCGAAGTAGACTGGTACTTGCCTTAGTTTTCCATTCTCTTCTTTCTCTTGAACGAGGAATGCACTTACAGCTGAATTAGAGGCTGCAAGATATAGAAGGAGAGGTGACTTTGGCTTTGGTGAGCATAGTTTTGTCATGTTGACCAGATATTCCTTGAGATCCCTGAATGCTTGACTTTGGGCTTCACTCCATTGGAAGTTCTTGGAGCTTTGGAGAAGTTGGAAAAACGGTAAGCTTCTCTCTGCTGCCCTGGGAATGAATCTGTTTAGTGCCGCTACTCTCCCCGTTAGTTTTTGTATATCCTTGACCGAAGCTGGTTCCTGCATTTCTATGATTGCTTTTATTTTGTTAGGATTGGCTTCGATGCCTTTTGTTGATACTAGGCATCCCAAAACCTTTCCCTTCTGAATGCCAAATACACATTTCTCTGGATTCAATTTGAGATTTGCTACCCTTAGATTTGTGAAAGTTTCTGCCAAATCTCTGATGTGATCGCATCTTCTTATGCTCTTGACGATGATGTCATTGACATATGCTTGGATATTTCTTCGAAGCTGATAATGTAGCACGATTGCTATCATTCTTGAGAATGTGGATCCCGCGTTTTTCAGCCCCTCTGGCATTCTCACGAAACAGTATGTTCTGAAAGGAGTTATGAAACTAGTTTTCTCCTCGTCTTCTTTTCTCACCCTGACTTGATGATATCCAGAGAACATATCCAGGAGTGACAACATTTCGCTGTTTGCAGCATCATCCACTACTCTGTCTACTCTTTCTAGTGGGTAGTCATCTTTTTTGCATGCCTTGTTTAAATCCGTGAAATCTACACACATTCTCCATCTTCCGTTCTTTTTCTTGTCTGGTACAGTGTTGGCCAGCCAAACTGGATAGATTACTTCTCGGATAACCTGACAATCTTGTAGTCTCTGGACTTCTGCTTCCACAGCCTTTACTTTTTCCTCTGACATTTTTCTGAGTTTTTGCTTCTTTGGATGGATTCTATCATCTGTGTCAAGTTTGTGTTCAGTGATGTCTCGATCAACACCCTGTAGATCCTTTGCTGACCAGGTGAAGACATCCTTGTTTTGATTTAGGAAATAGATTAGTTCTTCTTCTTCTTGAGGGCTTAGATCTGCTCTAATTGTCACTGCTCTATCTGGCATGCCATCTAAGAATACCTTCTTTATTTCTCCATCTGCGCTTATTTCGATTTTTTCTTTATCCCTTTTTGCTTCAGAGTATGACTGTTGTTTTTCTTGGTCATCTGCCAGATGATGGACATTTTGCTGTCCAGGTGTATTTCCTCGTTCGATTCTTCTCGCTTCATTCTCATCTCCGAAAACTGTGATTATGCCATGAGGAGCTGGAATTTTCATGCATAGGAAAAGTTGTCTGAATACAGCATCGAACCTATTAATGAATCCTCTTCCGAAGATAGCATTGTATGGATAATACATGTCAACAACGTCGAACATGATATGTTCTGTTCTTGCATTGTCCAAATCTCTGAATGACACTGGTAGAGAGATTTTTCCGCTGGACCTGATTGGTTTTCCACCGAAGCCAACCAGTGGCTTCTCTGGTGGTGCCAACATGTGAGGAGCGAGGCCCATGCGTTGGAAAGTGCTGGTGAAAATGATATCTGCTGAACTTCCGTTGTCTATTAAGACATTTCCTATAATCCACCCAGCAACATTAACCTCGATGACCATTGCGTCATTGTGAGAAACTGACTTCAGCTTAAAATCTTCCTCGGTGAAAGTTATTGGAACCTTTGCCCATTCTGGCCTTGCTGTTGGACCATCGTCGATGATTACATTGATTTGTCTGTAGTAGTCATTTCTTTGCTTCTTGGTGTCGAATTCCATGGATGAACCTCCAGTTATTGCCAAGATCATGCCAAAGGATGGTAAGGCCCTTGAAGTGCTTTGGGAATTGTTTTGCTCAGTCTTTGGAATTTGCGCTGGTGGTGGTGGCAGAGTTTCTTTTGCTTGGATTGGCTGAGCTTGCTTAATGACTTGTATGGCTTGAGTTTGTGGGAAGGTTTGCTGTGGAGTTTGGTTCTGGGGAATTTGGGGTTGATGAAAAAAATTGTTGCGAGGGTTGTGTGAAGATTGCCAAGTTGTCTGGTGTGGTTGGATGAAAGGTTGGGTTTGATGAAAGGACTGGTGTTGCCAATAAGTGAGCTGCACTGGTTTGGGTTGCGTGGCTGTTATCTGGGCTACGCATTGTTGATCCTGGATTCTCTGAAATTTTTTCTGGGTTTCTGGGCATGCTTCAGTACTATGACCCCTACCATGATATATGCACTAAAAGTGCGGATCTCTGCTATCATGGTTTTGAAGCTTTGAAGGTGCTCTACCTCGTCCTCTTCCTGTTCCTCTTCCAGAATGGCCTCCTCGCATACTGTTTTGATTGTGGTAATCCTGAGTTTGAGTTGGGTTGGTTGGTGCATTGCCTTGCACATTCATGATGGGTTGATGTCCCGTCCAGTTATTTCCTTTCCGGGATTGTCTTTGCTGATATCTTTCTGCCACTCTTCTATGATCTTCATCGGATTTGCAATATTTTTCCAGTTCTTCGAACAGCTCATCCATTGATTTAGGATCCAATCTGTTAAAATGACCGGCCGTTTGCCCCGGAGTCAAACCACTTATGAGAGCGGATATTGTTGCCTTGTCATCTGCATCTGGGGTTTGAGATTTTAGCTGCATGAACCTTCTCACGAATTCCGCTAGTGGTTCCTTGTCTCTTTGCTTGCACTGGTACAAATCTGTTGTTCTTGTAGTTGTATGGTGAAAAGCTTGGAAGACTTGGAGGAATTTGGCTTTTAGATCGAGCCAACTGTACACCGAGTGTGGTGGTAAAAGTGAGTACCAATTAAGCACTGGACCTTCGCATGCGATGATGAAGGATTTTGCCAAAGCGACATCATCTCCGCCTGCCGAGGCTACTGCAGCTTCATAACTCATTAGGAACTGCCTGGAATTACCAAAACCATTGAACTTTGGGAGTGATACTGGCTTGTATTTGGATGGCCACGGAGCTGTTTGAAGGCCTACAGAAAGTGGAGAGTTTAGGTCATTGAACTGGGCAATCCCGTTATTTGTGTGCTCTGGGTTTTCTAGAGAAATGAAGTTTTGCTTGATTCGCTGATTCTTGGTTGTAGAATCTGGGTCTGGTGTGAATTGCTTGAAGAAATTGTTCTCTGTCTCGGCCATGTCATCGATTTCTTTCTGTAGTTGCATTATGTCCTTCTTTGCTTGCTCCAACCTTTGCAACTTATCCGTGGCTTGTTTCTTGGCCTTGAGCTGCATGACTATCTGGTCTTTCTGCCTTTTTAAAGTTTGGACTTGTTTCAATGCCGCCTGTAACTCTTCATCGGGTACTTTGTGTTCATTGTGTTCATTGCTTGCTTCTGGGATTTCTTCCGGCTCTTTATCTTTCTCATTTCTGTTGCTTTGCAAGTCCTGAACTTGCTCTGGATCTTGTGTGGTGTTGGTTTTGGGGTGGAGAACAAGGCCTTGCTCTGTGTTCTCTTGGTTGTCTTCGCTCTGAAGGTCTTGTGTTGTGGATTTCTTAGTTTTCTTAGGTGGGGCCATCATGGGTTTCTAGCGGCTAAGAACACGGTGGGCGCCAATGTTAAAAATTCCGAAATCTCCAGACAAAAAGTGACAAAAGGTGCTGCCTTTTCTGCTCAAAAGGTGATCCCTTTACACGGAGGCATGGGGGCTCCTTTTATAGTGCTCGAGGGTCACTTTTACATTCTGAAACTACCCCTTACAATGTTACATATACATGGAAACTTTGGGGGTACATCTGTCCGCGGTAATCACGGATATCTTATCTAGTTTACAAATGGGCCATTGCATATTCCAGCTTCTCTCTTCTTCCGTAGCCAAGCTTCTCACGTCTCCTCATGCCTTTCTTGATACGCTGTTGACCAGGTTAGCTTCTACTTTCCAGGATTCCCTTGTGGGCTTCGGGAATCCTTAATCAGCAACCTCGGTGAGAAACTTCCCTCTTCCGTGTCGTTTTGTTGTCTGTTCTCAGTACCTTCGGAGTGGAGAAGTTTCCCCGGAATTCCCTGTTTCCTGAACATTACACAAAATATATAGGAAAGAAAGGAATCCTGGTTTCTTAGGATTTCCGAGGGTCAGCAACATGTTCATGTGCAAAACAACTTCTCATCGAGCCATTTTATTAACCAGAAAGTTTTCTCTAATCATGAAAAGTAGTGATTCTAGAAATATTCATTGATATGATAGACTTTAGAATCCTCGGAGGTTTCCTCTTTACTAAATAAAACATCGACGCGTGTCTTTTTGGAAGATTCCAAGGATGACGATTTTAGCCGATCCCCAACAAGCACCACTCGACATAAGATGTGATGGCAACACCAACAGGAGCACGTCGACGAAGCAGAGTCACGAAAGAGGCCAGGCACCAAGTGCACATCGAGTCTAAGATCAGA
This sequence comes from Cenchrus fungigraminus, assembly GCA_036936925.1. NCBI lineage: Eukaryota > Viridiplantae > Streptophyta > Magnoliopsida > Poales > Poaceae > Cenchrus > Cenchrus fungigraminus. The sequence continues at coordinate 3,266,543 of CM072781.1, read as the reverse complement.
CAGTCACTGGGAGAGACACGAAGCACTCATAAACACATGGAGTTGCGAAAGATGAAGGGTGCAGGTTGGCTCGGTAGTGGATTGAAGACGGAGGCAGGAACCTCCCCGCGCACTGGGCACGACACTTTCGCTGCAAATGCACTACCAACACAGAAGTTGCCAGGCGACGAGCGAGCGAGCCCAAGAAGACCAAGAGAGTGAGAGTGTGCAGTAGTAGTGCACCTCCCACGCACCGAACGTGGTACTTTCGTCACACATCACCAACGATCTCCATGCCAAAATTCAGCAAGTGGGCTCCAGCGCGGGAAGACGAAGCACCCCAAAGGAAGGGGCGCCCGCGCCGCCACCACGGTCATCCACAATGGTGGCCACAACAGAAGTCTTGGTGTGCCAACACGAACGGCAAGCTGCCGCTGCAGGCACCTCACATTGCCATCACGCAGGCAGCCACTGCGCAGTATACCCATGGCCGAGGCCGCCGAAGTGGCAGCCGCCCCTGGCAAACAACATAGCCAATATAGCGTCGGAGTCCACAGAGCCCTCGTCCCTAACGCCCCGGTGCACATGGTCTACTCACCCTATGGGCAACCACAGGAAGTCGTTGTAACACCCCAGGTTTCCAATTAGGATTAATTGACGCTAATGATTGGTCAATCAAGTCAAACACATTGACTTTGGTCAAACACTGGTCAACCTGGGTCATCACCTCGAAAACCTCGCCAACCAACCCTAATGGTCAAGCTTGGTCAAGAATTGGTCAACCTTGGTAAAAACCCCTTCTTAAACCCTAGTTAACCCTTTGACCCCAGACTCTTTCTAGAACTTTTGCCGCATTCTCCAAATTTCATCTAAACACTTCAAAATCGGTCAAAATAAAAGTTGTTCATCTTTTCGAGGGATACAACTTTGCTTTTGGGCGGTATTGCTAATTTTGAGTGTATGATGGTGAAAAACTTTGTCAAAGTCTGCCTACACTGTTCCTGGGCGCTGAGAAAAACTCCATGTTGCACGGCCATTTGTGCAAGATCCTTTGATCAAACCACCTATCGGCCTTTGAGAAAGTTGTAGAGGTATCATTGATCTACAACTTTGCTTATTACCACTTTGTGCACTTTAGTTACAAAAACTGTAGAAACTTCGGCTTAAACAGGGCTAATCGAAATCCGTCGCTGGTACCGGCGCTCTAGAGCGCGTACTGCCGACACTGTCGCGACGTCGCCCGCGCGCCCGGCGCGACCGCCGAGGATCCACTGGTCCGAACGCCGAGGCGCCATCCACGCACGCGCGCTAGGTCCCACACCCCAACCGACGTCGAGCTCCCGTGCATGGCCGCCACGTGCTGCCCGCCCGTTCGACCGCGCGCACCGACCACCGTGCCGTCCAGCCTCTGGCGTCACCGCCGTGCCGCAACCGACCCCACCTCCGTCAGCACGTCCAGGTCATCGCGTCGTCGCGCATGCACCTATAAAAGCCTCCCCCGGAGCTTCCTCGCTACCCACGCCGTTCCACAGCTGCGGCCCTGCTTTCTGCCGCTGCCGCCATTGGAGCCCCACGACGAGCTCCACCCTCCGGTCCTCGCCACCTTCGCTCAAGCTTGGTTACACCTTCACACGTATCCACTATAGCTTCCCGAGCCGCGCCGGAATCAGAGCCGTGGCGGCCGCACCTTCACTGCATCGCCGCCGGTGCTCGCCGGAGCCGCCTCCGTGCCGGTCACCCCCTCCGACCAACCCGTAGGTGATCACGGACGACACCTCGCCCTTTCCCGGCCAAGTCCGGCGAGCCTCCCTCTGCGCCGCCAAGGACCCCTGGGTATCGATTGGAATTTTCCAAGGGTCTCGGGGTAAAAATCTGAGGGCTGTTGTGTGAATAAAAAGTTGAACCAAGGGCCTGTCTGGAATTAGATTCTACCCCTTTTTCATGTTTGGTCCAGTACCTTTGAAAAATCACAGAAATTCATAGAAAAATCGTAAAAATGCAAAACCAATTTCGCTGGTTTCCTTGTGAGTAGATCTACATCTTTTAGAAAGACTGTATATACTTTTGAGGTATAGTTTTTGAATAAAAATTCAAAAATCAGTTTGTATGTGTTTGTTCATAACTTGAGTTCTACTCATGAGCTAGGCTTGATCTTTGAATATGTTGGTAGTCAGCACTAGTATAGGCTATACCTAAGTTTTTGCACAAATTTGCTGAGTGAATCTCTAGTTATGATTTATTTTGCATTTATGCTAGATCTGTGTATATGTTTTGTATAGCTTCAGGTGTATGTTTTTTTGGCTAATCTTGTGGTTATCACCTTGTTATGCATATGTGTACACCTGGTAAATTTATCATGTATTTTTGAACTGTCTATATATCTGTTTCTGAATGATGCTTGTTTATGAAGAAAAATTCATATCTCAGTTTCTGTGGATTCAATAATGCATATCCTTGGTCCAGTAGATGTTTATGCTATGTTTGTGCTATGGTAGAAAGTTGGGCTACTTTTCAGTTGTACATTTTCCTGTATAATTTCTTTAGGTTTTATTAGGCTGAAAATGATTAATTTTGTGTAGCATGAATGAAATAGGTTATGGAGATAATTTTTTGCGTGTAAGCTAGATTTAGTCCCTAAAGACTTTGTCTAAATTTTGAGCTCCATTGCTTGAATAGTTTTCTCTGTATTGAAAATTCTTTCTTTTGCTAGGAATAAATTGTCAGATTTTTCATGCATAAAATATAGCTCTGATTTCTATGAAATTTTTGCAGTAGTTTTTTTGTAGTACTGTGTGCTCGTAAAAAAAGTTGCACTGTGTTCCACCGTATGGTTTTATCAGAATGATTTTTGGAATGGAACAAGCGTATAAAAAGATAAATCAAGAAAACCAACTCTTTTAAGACCTTATGTGTGTTGTACCTTTAAGATAGGCTCCTATGGAACTTCTGAGATGGAACTTGAATGTTGGGTGGTAATTTATTTTCGTTTGTATAAATGTGTACACAATCACCATTAAAATAATAATTAATAAACATTGCTTGATTTATCTTTATGGAAGAGTATGCTGAATATATTCCATCTAGATGTATGTGGTTATCTTGACCCCCTATAATGTCATATAGCACCTTGTAATTAAATAATTCACATTCACCAAATAATTCTTGCATGTGCATTCTACGTGTAGAACCTTCCGACGTTAGCTCCGAGTTCGTCCCGGATCAAGGTGACGAACCGTTCGAGGGAAGGAATCAACTACGTGGACGTGCAACAAGACCCGAACCAAGTTCGGAAGAATTCCTACTAACTTGCCAGTGAAGGCAAGCCCCGGTTTAACATTCACCTATGTGTTTTAGTTTTCAAAATTTTGAATTTTTTTATGCTTGATTATCTATGTGCATTTACGTTCAGGAATTGAATGGAAACCCTAGATGCATGATCCATAAGTACCTATGATCTTTTACTAGTATGCTAGGTCGATAGTTGCTATGCACTAAGGACCCGGTACAAGTCGAGTGATGTACTTCACTCGCAATAATAGGTTCTTATGTTGGAATCATAAGATTGATAAATTGAATTGCTCACGTGGTAAGAGCATGTGATTTTGGGCTCCGGTCCAGTGGTTAAGAGATTAAGCGTTTGAACGTACTAAACATTTGTCGGACATGGGTACAGTAAGCCTAGTACCTGAATGATGCGGTGCGGGAACTTTGCGCTACTAATCTTGGGTTGCGGCCCCAGGCTAACTACATGTAGTGCATGTGTGACGCTGGATGCTAGTGTGAGGCATGCCAGCTAGCCTTGTACTTAGGACTGTGGCATCCTTGTACTTAGGACTGTGGCATCCGATCCCAATCCGAGGAATGACGGGAACCGCCTGGTGGAATGAACTCTTTGTGAGGGCTCTCTCCCGTATGTTTAGGTCCACCTTGCAAGGTTATTAATCAGTCGATCGTCGGCCTCTCACCGTTATCCGAGATTGCTTAACCCTCTATCCATGATAATCCCTCTATGATGAAATGTTGATAAATTTTACGTTTGATTAATTGATTGCATAATTATGCTTGCATTAGTTGCTTATCTAGTAATAACTTGATCTACTAGAACTTGAGCTAAAATATTAAAAGTAAGGATTAACTCCTTAGTCGCTTTTTGGCAAAACAAACCCTCTAGCCAAAAGCCAAGCATGATTAAAAGGTTAAGTCTTTTATTTTATACGGGTAAGCCTTGCTGAGTATTAGTATACTCAGCCTTGCTATAAATGTTATTTTCAGGTAATAACGTTTGGCTTGGCGAAATCTCCCGGTTTGGAGCTGGAATGGGTGAATGACGAATATTAATGATGTTATGGGTGGCCTCCCATGATGCCAAGTTATCGTTAGATGAATTCCGCTGTCTTTTAAAACTCTGAACCATGGTTTATCACATTATGAACTATGATTTGTAATAAGTGACCCTACGGGGAAATGTAAGGTACTCTGGACTTGCCTTCGTGGGAATTTTAATGTATGCATGTTCGATCCTCTGTGTGTTGATTCAAGTGATTTACTGGGCTTGACCCGGCAACACTCAACGGGATGATTCTTTATTATCACTTAATGACCAAAGTGGATTGGCTTAGGTGATAGTACAGACTTATCTCGGATGGGGTTGTCACAATCCCGAGGTATTAAGACCATTGTTGCTATTCTTCCCAAGGAAGAACGCTAAATCTTCACACGAGCTCGGACATGAGCTCCGACCCAAGTTTTCTTTAACAATACCCAAAGGAAAATTGCCAACGAACACATATGAACAGAATGTAATCAGTTGTTTCTAAGTCTTCACAAACCTTGCACCCCTCTGGCGCGGCGACGCGGATCGAGGCGGGTGGGCAGGCGGAGCGGATCGAGGCAGGCGGGCGTGGCACGCGACACGGAGGCGGGCTGGCGCGGCGGAGTGGATCGAGGTGGGCGGGCGCGGCGGTGCGGAGGAGGGTGGGCTGGCCGCCGGCTGGGAGCAGGCGCGGTGCCGTCGTGTGCGCAGGCAGGCCGCCGACCGCCGGGAGGAGACTGCAGGGAGGAGGATGTACATGTGTGATTCGATTTTTTTTATGTGAATCTCTCTGTCTAGTTTGAATCTATGATTGTTGTTGTTGTTTTAGTAAATAGGTTTGAATCTGTGATTGTTGTATGAGAAATTTGGATGAAAAAACTGTGAATGTATTATGAATGTGAATGTGTGAAACAAAAGAAAAGAAAAAGAAACAGAAAAGGAAAGAGAAGGTGACGGAGACGGGGGGAGAGAGAGACGAACGGAAGGAGGGGAGAGACGGAGATGACAGAGAAGGGGCATGAGTACTGGGTATGTGACCCGGTACTAATGCCTACCCCACATTAGTACCGGAAGAACAATATCAGTTTCATAACTGGTACTAATAGGGAGTTTAGAACCGATACTGACATTGTTTCCGTAGTAGTGTCTTAATGACCGTTGTGGTGGAAGTCGTAAGAGGCAAAGCAGATTTGGTTCAGGGCCAACATTGTTGGAAGGAGAAATGTTCCTCGGAGTGACCATGAACATCTCCCCGGTAGTGACTTCATCTTTTCTTTTTTGCTATTCAGTGATTGTCATTATACATCCATTTATATGTCTCCAAATGAGGAGCTTGATCCAAAACAACTTGAACAATAAAAGGCAAGGGAAATGTACGAGAGGATGCCGGAAGAGAAGAAAATGGAGCTCAATGCAAAGAAAAGGGAAAACTGATTAGTTATTCCTCTACCTAGTGACGGTGTTTTATTCTTTAATTTGGTTATTCCATCAATGGTCAAATAAATTAATATGTTTCTTACATGCACCTCTGCTCATAGCTCTTACCACTCAAATGTTTAGAAATTCAAAATGGTCACTCCAGCTTATTAGTTCTAACTAAACTGTGCAAACTCGATTAAGGGCTTGTTCTTTTACTTAGAAAGGAACAGTAAAACACTATTCACCTGTCACATCCATCACATCTTCTCTAAAAAAAACACTATTCCAACACTATTTATTTACAACTTCACTATTCCTTTTCAACCAAAAGAACGGGCGCTAAGTTGTCATGTGCTGGAAAATGTAGCTCCCTGTCTAATTTACTTTTTGATGCGTACGGAACAAAATGCAGTACACATTGTAGAAAGAGTGTCTCTCTAGTTTGATAACATGCGGGTATTTAATCAGTCTACATTGTTCAGGATCATTGGCTACATCCAGTCTTAGAGCACCCCTAGAGTAAGCTTCAACAGACCTTCAATACTTCCCCAAAAGATACACGCACCCGAAAAATCACTCCAACCATCCGCATATTTCCGCATCGCCTCCTCCTCCCCATTCGCCCTCTTCATGCGCGCATTGTCGCGGCAGCCTTGCGCCGCCACCACATCCCAGCTCGTTTTGGGCCCGTCGCCACAGTTCTTCTTGCAGACGGCGAGCCACCAGAACGAATGTTGCGCGCCTCTTCCCGGCCGGCGGCCGATTCAGCTGTGCCGCTTGTTCAGTCTAGTGGCGGCGGCCTCCACCAGACCATCACTGTCGCCTCCCAGGTGCCCTCCAGCTTAGCCCCTGAAGGCGCACTCCGTCAACGCGTGGCAGCGGCACAACCTCAAGCTTGCGGCTCTTCTCTTGGACGTCGCCAGCAGAGCACGGCGGGCTCGTCCATAGACTTGCAAGTCGCCGCTGCAGCAGTGCTGTGGCTTCACCAGCGCAGCAGAGAGTTTTTTTTTAGAAATTGGATTAAAAAACCCGGCCTCTACATTCCTGAGGAATGTATGCAGTCTAAACAACGTCCCACAGTACAAAGGCAGTACTCAGACTGCACCGCACCACAAAAACACCACGTTTACTGAACGCCACAAACCGGCCAAAACACAACGCAACAGCAACACGCTTGCTAACAAAATGCAGGTACTAATTAGTAATCCTCCTCACAGAATTCCAACCATACTTGTTGAAGATTTCTAACACGTTCGTCTCCAGACAACGACTTCCAAACAGCAAGCTCCTCCGTTCCTCTTCCCTGGTCGGAATAGACCAAGTCCTGATCCAGAAGGCACTCTTAAAGATTACCTGCAGACAAGAAAAAAGTTTTGATCTTTGAAAAACTAAATTATTCCTGCTAAGCCATATAACCCAGCATATTGCTGCTATCCCGAGCAATACATGTTTTCTCTGCTTAACATTAAAGCTTTTACTCCAAGCCCCAAACTTATCACTTATACTTTTTGGTTTTTTAATATCAAACGTTATAATAATTGTGCCCCAAACCTGCATAGCAACCGGGCAATCGAAAAATAAATGTTGAATTGTCTCCTTTTGGCCACAAACACAACAGTCGGTATCCCCTTTCCATGTCCTCTTAGCCAAATTGTCCTTAGTGAGAATCACCCCTTTCCTTAAGTACCATAAGAAAATCTTAATTTTTAACGGCACCCTAATTTTCCAAGAAGAATATCAAAGGGCACCCCTCCCTTGTCATTATATCATTGTACATGGCTCGAACTGAGAATGTCTTGCTTCAATTCCAAACAAAGGTGTCTTTTCTCCCACTTAGGTGAACATCCAATAGACTCCCAACTAACTTCTACCATTTATCCCAATTCTCACCAACCACCGCTCGCCTAAAAGAAATGTTAAGTGTCACCGTACCTAAAACTTGAGCAACTGTAACATTCTTTCTCCTAGCGATGTTATACAAGGAAGGGAAACTCTTCATCAACAGTTCGTTACCCACCCAAAGGTCCTCCCAGAATCTAGCCTGACTACCATCTTGGACCACAAACCGGCCTCTTTCCAGAAACAAATTCTTAACATCCATCAGCCCCGACCAAAATTGTGAATCCCTCTTTTTCTTCTCTACCTGTGCTAATGTTTTGTTTTTTAGGTATTTCTTTTTTAGGATCTCTTGACACTGACCTTCCTCGTTAAACAACTTAAAAAGCCATTTACTCAAGAGGCATTTATTCTACACCTCCAAATCTATAATACCAAGGTCCCCGACACACCTTTAGGTTTTTGAAGAATGACATCATGAACATAGGTAAACTTGAAAGCACTGAGTTAATAAGCACAAGTCTCCCTCCTGAGGAAAGAAGCTTGCCCTTCCAACTACTCATTTTTTTTTCTGAAATCTCTCTTCAATTGCACTCCAATCTTTATTTAAAAGTTTATGATGGCTCATCGGTATTCCTAAGTACCTAAAAGGCATCTCTCCTTCCCTACATCCAAACAAATCCACATAATCTGCAATTCTCTCTTTTGTTTCTCCAAAACTGAATAACTCACTCTTATGGAAATTTATCTTTAGGCCAAAAAGCTTTTCGAAGGCGCATAGCACAAGCTTCAGATTCCTGGCCATGCTCAAATCATCATCAAGAAACAAAATAGTATCATCTACATACTGCAGTACGGAGAGGCCGCCGTCAACTAAGTGAGCAACCAAACCATCAAACATTTCCTATGTTTTCGATCTCTCTATCAACACATCCAACATATCCACCACTACGTTAAACAATACAGGTGAAAGAGGGTCACGCTGCCTTAAGCCCTTCTTAGTTTGAAAAAAGTGACCATGCTCGTCATTAACCTTAACACTAACACTACCACCGGAAACTATCTTTTCTATCCACTGGCACCATTTACTAGAGAACCCCTTCATCCTTAACACCTGATGTAAGAACACCCAATTGACTTTATCATAAGCCTTCTCAAAGTACAGCTTTAAGATAATCCCCCTCTGCTTCTTCCTCCGCAACTCGTGTAAAGTTTCATGCAGAATTACCACCCCTTCTAAAATATTACACCCCTGCAAGAAAGCCGACTGAGACTGTCCAATCACCTTTCTAGCAACAAGCGTAAGTCTGTTCGCAATCACTTTTGTAAAAAATTTTGAAGCTTACATTGAGCATACAAATAGGACGATATTGCTGAATCTTCGTCACTTCCTGTGCCTTAGGCAACAAAGTTATGGTTCCAAAGTTAAGGCTAAAAAGAGGGAGACTACCCATGTGAAAGTCTCTAAACATGGCCATGAGGTCATCTTTAATGAGACTCCAAAATACCTGGTAAAACTCTGCCGGGAAGCCATCCGGTCCCGGTGCTTTATTATGTTTCATTTGAAAAATGGCATCGCACACCTCCTTCTTTGAGAACTCCACCACTAGTGCCTCGTTCTCCTCCGGAGAGATTTGGGGAACATCCCCAATCATGGATTCATCCAGTGAGAAATTATTTCTCTCCAGCTTCCCAAATAGGTCCTTATAATAATTTGAAGGAATGAAAAAGAAGAACAGGAGCATGTGAGACCGAGAAGACAGAGGAGGCATCCAGATTTTGCTCGCCAAATTGATGAATCAGGATCCACCATGACCGAAAAGAACGGATGGAGTGATGAACCGTGTGGTCGATCGAGACTTGATGATCGATGACGACACAAGGAGGGCTGACGGAGTGACAGAGAATAGATGGAGCTTGCATCATGAGGAGGAAGAGCACCATTGTTGAAGTGTTCTTCTTGCTGAGGTGCCAAGTTTTGAAATATTAGGAAATTGTTATTAGCAATCTGCTGTGTGATGATACAATTTTGGAGAAAGAAATAGTTGGAAGAGCCCCAATATATAGTTTTGGGGAAGAATTTTTTTAGCATATCCTTCTGAATCTTTTATGCATGTGCCCTACCAAGTAACAGCTGAAGTATACACCTTCTTTTTTTTGAAGATCGTATGTATGTGTGTGTGTGTGTGTGTATACAAGTACATGCATACAGTAAGATGAGTGATCAATTTTAAGATAAAAAATCAAGCAAATTATAATTTAAAACGAAGAAAGTAGAACACTAGATTTAGGACAACTAAACACTAGTTTGAATGGCTCGTGGAGTAGTTTGAGATTATGCTCATTTTATTTACGGGATTAATTTTCAGCGATAATTGATAAACCAAGTGGTCATAGAGAATGTGAGGATGACATTTTATGTATTAATATTTTATAGAAATGTAAATATGTATTCTCATGCATTCATACGATAAGTCAGGTGAATAGGGAGATAAAGCGTCAATAGTATATTTTGAATGGATTCATACAACACTGCCACTTCTGTTTCAAATTGTAATCATTTTAATTTTAATTTATAAATATTATTATGCATATGTTCTTATCATATAGGTGCAACTAGAAAAGAAAAACTAACCTGTAATTTTTCTGAAGTCTCTCTATTATTGAAATTCAGATTCACTACTAGAATACGCTTTCCTGAGATATGTCTCTTTGAATGATGATAACAAGCCGGCTATCAGGCAGTGTCTTGAGGTTGTGCGACAAACCTGACCACCACCCTCTTGATCAACTGCAGAACCTGTCATATGAGTGCATATGGAACTAAATTTAACAAAAAGTCATAAGAAGCAAGAACACACACATATATGTTATCAAAATGAAACTAAGAACTCATAAGAATAAGTACTACTTACCTCAAAATAAGTCACGGTCCAGATGACAACTTCAGAGGCCACTAGAATGACATACGCATTCAGTACGAGCTCAATCTCAGCACTACCAGCGCAGATGGCCATCCATCCTGACAAGACGATGCCACAGCTCCCCTGAAGCAGTAGGAGGGTCGGTTAAGACAAGCTCCTCTCGAGCACCATACAATAATATGCAAATGTTGGCAAGAAGATAATCATGGGGATGATTACCGTAGAACCTCAACATCTGAAAGAAGTTGGGACTTGTTGCATGCCGACGTTACTTCCTGGCCATGCAGAAGGTAGACCGTGTAGAGGTTTGCCACGAGTGCGAGATGTTTGCCACGAGTGCGAGAAGCACTACAAGCGCGTTCACCGTCTTGCACAGGCAAGAGAGCGTTAGCTGCACACAACACCAACATACACAATCGGGTTAATATTGGGAGCACAACAGCAGTACAGGGATGGGGATGCTAATTCAAAGAACAAATCACCACAATTTAACACACAATGCGTGTCAGATCGCGAGGAATCCAACACGATTAAAATCGCAGTTAAAATCCATTTTTCAACGTTAACTGTCAGGTCGTCACCCATGAATAAAACATTGCACCAAGGAGAAGAGATCGAGTTACCGGCACGCGCACATCCTCAGAACTAGCATCCATCGTCTTGTCTCAGGCTTCCAGAGGGCTATACCAGTTACACAGAAACAATTCCTCACATTAGGTTCTCGTGCGTAGAGAGAAGAAATGAATTGACACGATTCTCTAGGTACGAATTTTTGGTGAAACTTTTAGAACTAACGCGATTAATCTAAGAAAATTGACATCGGTAGAACATTTCATTGGCGTGGTCCGGTGGGGAAGTAAAAAAATAGAAACAACCCTCGAACACATCTTCGTGTCCCTGGATTTGGGAGAGGCCGCGGCGGAATCGCGCAACAGCACGACGGCGCGAAGGTGCTATACGAGCTCCTGGCTTTTCACCTGAGGCTAATTGCGGGGCTGCGGCGAGGTTGTACCGGCCAACCGACACATGGCGGCGACCGGCGGGAAACAGAGGTGTTCTACGGGCTTCCGACTCCTCTTCACCTGAGGTTAATTGCGGGGCTGCGGCGAGGTCGTGGCGGCCAACCGGTGCACGACAGCGACAGGCGGCGAGCAGGAAGCGGCGGCGCGAAGGTGCTTTACGGGCTTCTAACCCTTCAACTGAGCCTAACTACGACGAGGTAGTGTGGCGGCCAACCGGTGGCTAGCTGGAAGCCCGGAAGCCGTGAACCCCACCTTCTTTCTCTAACCTGCGAGTACAAGTAATTACGCAGCGGGTACGTGACTAGTCAAAAGCAAGAGATTTCACAACTTCTCTGTTGAGCTTACCCAACTACTTTATCCTTACCGAATAACCAGTTCTATCTGAATAATGCCTTTCCTTTCTATTGGAATGGAACACACTGACTATCTATTGGATCGACTTGAGAATTCTCGTAATATAATTCTAAATAAGAAAGAAGGAACCAACAAAAAAAAAGAATTGTTCCAACCTCAGCTCGGGGTCTGTCTGGAAATGGAAAATAGTTCTTTCTCTCATCTGATCTCGCTAGTGACAAGAAAAACAAGTGAATAATTGGAATAGAACGCAATCGTCAACCAAAATCGGGTAGGATGTATTATAAAAGAAAGCCTTGCCTCACTCGCAAGTGAGGACCTCACCCCTCCTTCCTCATTTATTGAGAATGGAAAAAGACAATGTTCATTGCTTCCACAAAACAAGAGTTCCACGGGCGGTTTTAGTTTCTATAGAAACTTCTTCCATTTCTTCTAAAGAAACTTCTTCCACTGACATGGTAAAGCTTGATACAGAGTGCTCTGAACTTATGAATTCAATTGAATCTAACAACAAGACACAATCGAGAGAGCGACTATTTGCTGCGACTGTGAAGTATGTGCAATTACCAGGCAAGGCATGCTATGAAGAGAAGAGCGCCAAGGTACTCCTAGTTCTAGGAATGGCTGTGAGGGGAATCTATATGGATGTGACCCTTATTTTTATGTAAAGGATGTTGTAGGTCGGGTAGTTTCTGCTATCTTTTTTTCCATTTGGATTTTTTTGCTCCAAATGTTTTGGGGCATCCCGACAATTATATACCTGCTAATCCGATGCCCATCCCGCCTATTATTGTACCGGAATGGTATTTCCTACCGATCCTGGAAATGATGATTTGCCCACAGTATAAGTTAGTGTCATTTTCCGCTTTTTAGGTGAAATTGGCTTTACTAGTCTCCTCCCTATCTCTTTTGACTTCTGTCTTTCTAGTGCAAATCTCATAAGTAGAAAGAAAGCGGTAGTTTGAAGTGAGCCACGCTCTCTCTTTCGGAATTCTGCACCTAGGTACCACTCTAGATTTCTTACTGGCTGAGGCACCACCGTACCGTGCGGAGGCGTAGCACGTGACGAAGCGCACGCTGAAGATGCTGCCGTCGTCGTCCTCCGCTCCCCACGACCCCGTCTTCAATTCTTCTCCGTGCGCTGCCTGCTACCCTCCCGACGAGCTGCCTGCGACAAGGGGAAGAGAAGGGGAAAATTAGCGAGGAACCCATGGGAAGGAAAACACAGATGCAGCCCGCGTGCAGCGGGGGGGGGATTCCTCACCTAGCGCGGCGGCGCGGCACCGAGGGAGGGAGGGGGTTGGGGTTTTGGGTCCCGGTGGCGGCGCAGGTGGGGAGGGGGAGGCAGTTGGGGGCGGCACTGGTTTTATAGGAAGAGCCCAGCCGCTCAGGTTTTGGCAATGGGGGGTGCTCTCGCTCATGCACGAACACCGAGGTGAGCGGCGGTTTCGGCCCCTCCTGCTGCCGCGCTGGAAAGCGAGACAGGGGTCATTTCCTTGCAAAAGGACAAGAGCATGCATGTACGGTAGTTGGCTAAAATTTTGACGCAAATTTTTTTTAACTAAGATTAAACATAGACTAATTACAAAATCAATATAGAAATGAACAAAAAAATAAAGGACGACTCCATTAAACTTATGAAGGACCGAATTGGCGACCAGAGAGGGGAAGTGAATGAGAGCCGGTAAAAATTCTTCTCAAGAACTCGGCCTAAACCCCAATATCACTTCCAAAGAATCCCGCACAAACTTTTCAAGATCACATAGTCACAACAGACCTACTGACCCTAGGAACAAGTTAGGACAAGCCTAGAAACAAAGCGGAAGCAAACTTAAAAGGAAACGAGAAAAGAACGAGCTCAGGACAACTTACAGCAGGTTTTGTCGGAACTTCCGGCCAAGCATCGGAACTTCCGATAAAGGCTTTCTGTCTGACAGAAACTTGTTATCGGAACTTCCGGCTCAGGGTCGGAACTTCCGACCATCGGAACTTCCTGTGCCAGGTCGGAACTTCCGACAGCCCCCAGAAAACAGCCCGCGAGAGAAGGAAGAAAAATCCAAAACTCGATCAAACGACCTCCAAAAAATCACGAAACTTTAACCATAGCTTCTCAACAATACAAAGAAGCTTTTCCCAAAAGATCTCCTCCAAAGGATCACGGAATCACCACCAGAAAAATGATTTAGGGTATGAACCCTAGAGAGAGAGCTTTTCCTCAAAATCACCGATCTCCCGATTCACCCAATGGATTGAAACCAAACTTTGGGGAAAGTGGATTTGCCTCAAGAAGAAGCTATCCCTAATCTCATGGTCCCAAACCCACTCAATCTTGCGGAATCGAGGATTTCGTGATGAACACCAAGAACTAGAGGTAGAGAGGAAGAACTTCAAATCCGAGCCGATTCAGGGTTTGTGGGTGAAAGATCACCAGGAGAATGGTCACACAAGACCTGTGAGTGATCCCCACAAAGAAATCCCCACCAAAACGCACTCAAATCCGACGAACGAAAAATCCTCCGAAAATCGCATAAAAGAAAAACGCTCGGGATTAAAGGATTTGGCACAAGATTAAGAGAAAGATTTCACTATGAATCACTTTGCCATATCCGGATACAAGCCACTCACAAGAATCACAAATCTTGGATGGCAAAAAGCTCAAACAAAGAGCCAACTCTCTCCTCTCTCCCTCTCTCCCAAGAGCACTCCCACCTACAAGCCAAAGAGTTGGCTGAAAATTCAGCCCCTCCTCCTATATATAGGCCCTCCGGAAAAGACCGAAGTGCCCCTACACTAGGAGATACAATACAAGCCCTCGTAGGGGTATTTTGGTCAACACATGAAGTTCACCATCGGACGGCCGCGCATCCATGGGGCTTTCGCGTCCTCCCGACGCAAGCACCTTGATCATGCCGCGTGCCGCCCGCCTCGAAGCTTCCCGACGCACCTGGATACCATCTCCGTTACGTCAGGCCCTCGGGCTCGGTTTTGAGGCCCAAACCGAGAAACCCTCCTCCTGATGGTTTTTTGGCCAAACCACCAAACCCCGCGTACAAGCTTTGGTCGTTAGCCGCTACCTTGCACCGGCTTGGTGTTGGTTTTGTGGCCAAACCAACAAACCCCGCGTGCAAGCTTCGGTCATTAGCCGCTACCTTGCACCGGCTCCATGTCCACGACTTCGTCTTGCTCTTCTTGCACCACGCGGCACGCACTTGATCCCGTTAGCCACCGGGTCCCTCGAACCAAGCCTACTTGTCTCTCCACTCCTCGTAGGCCACACATGCATAGACGTTTCGCGCTTGTTCTTCACCTACACCAACACAAACCAAGCTGCAACCAACACCTGCAATACTAGGCCAAGAGTCAGTCCACACAACGTTATCAACCACTCCTCACGATTGTATTGACAACACACCACATAAACATAGAAGGATACACAACCGACAACACAGCCCGACGAAACACACTCAACACAAAGCCTCAAAACATCCGGTCAATCGCTCATCATATACAAACCAAGGCACATATCAACTTGGTTTCTCAACTTAATTAATTTGTCATTAGAGATTGTTTATTGTAGCACACAATATTACCTAATTATGGTATAATTAGGCTCGTTAGATTCGTTTCGCGCATGGGTGTTCGATAAATCACAGGATGAATCCTTCAATCGATAGATAGTTGGTGAATTTTTTAGGAACTAAACGAGACCCGGTGTTGGACTCCTCTCTCTATTCTCCATGAGTTTTGTTTGAATTTAATAGATGGTCATGACATGTACCATGTAGTACTTTTTTATTTAAAAACTGTAAATAATAAAGGGCACTACCTTTATTCACCAATCGGAAAAAGTCCAAGTAGCCTTGACATGTACTGTATGCGGTGCCAATACAACCAATACAAGTCCAGCAACCAACTAATCCACCCACCCAAGTCAGGTTTCCAACCTTCTAACAAGAAGGGGATCCTCCATCCTCTGTCGTTTACCTTCACCTGGAACCGGAAGTAAAAGGAGAAAGCCTCCTTTGGGTGCCACGCTTTACCTCGAGGGGTGTGTTTAGAAGTCCGACTTCCTTCAAAATTCACTATGCAAAAAGAAGATTTTTCATCACATCAAACATCACATCAAAAATGTCGGTACATGCATGGAGTACTAAATGTAGATGAAATCAAAAACTAATTACACAGTTTGGATGTACTTTGCGAGACGAATCTTTTGAGTCTAGTTAGGTCATGGTATGACAATATTTACCACAAACAAACGAAAAGTACTACAATGCTTTTCAGTTCGGAACAGTACTTTTCAGCCTAAAATCTGTGTAAAATCCAGAATTTTGCATCTCAATTCAGGGAACTAAACACACCCGTGGCTGCGTTGCTTTTTCCACCAGGACCGGAGAGGGAGGAGCATCTCGAGGGAGATACGACGGGACCCAACACAAGCCGATCCGTTCAAAATGAACTGTCACAGGCTGATCCGTTCATCCAAATGTCAGCCAACTACCTCTCAAAATGCACCGCAAATCAAACTTGACAGATAAGGCTAGTCTCAGTGGTAGTATCATAGACACACTTACCAAGTTCGCCATATCAATTTTTCAGCATGATGATCATGTCACTTTCAATGCAAAGGGTTATGGGCACAATTTCATAGATAGAATGTAGCATTTAAATCTTGCATGTGTTGTGATCGAATGCAGTGTCATGGGCTCTCAGTGGAGGGTCGTGAGCATTGGTACCTGTGTCGACCTGGGGTCACACCATGACCCTGAGATCTTCTCTTCCTTCATTTATTTGGTGTCATGTCATAAAAAAACCTATGTGGCAGTCTATTAAATGTCGATGACCCTACCACTAAGATTGACCTAAGCTCTTCCATCCATGATCTCCAGGCCTATGATCTTGGAAACCACTGATCTGATCAGACCAAACTTTCATTCGCTCCCAAATCTCTAATTAATACAATTTCAGCGTTTCGATTCCCAACACAGTGCTCCCCAAGTATAAGAGCAACTTCACTAATGGCATGTAAATGAGTCTCTGCTATAAAGGGATGTTTGGTTGCCGCCGCAAACCACCACGTCACGTTGCGTCCCGCCACGGAACAGTCCGCCACAGCACAGTCAACTGAGTTAGCAGCAGAAACGTGTGGCGCCTGAAAGCCCCGCCACAGGCTGTGGCGCGCCACGGTGTGGCGTGACAAACTGTGGTCGGGAAGCAAACAGGCCCTAAAATTTAGAGTTTTGATCAAAAAAATCAACTCCAATAGAATCTCTAAATAGGATTGCATCTTTCATATCTATCCAAATTCCAGATCCAAACGTCAATTCCTGGAGAGTCTCTAATTTTCCCCTAAAAGTGTGGGTCCTACCATTTCTATTTTTCTCTCTTTTTTCCTTTTCTTTTCTCTCCTCCTCCCTGTTTGTCTCTCCCACGACACAAGTCATCCACAAAGGTTGTCAAAATAGGAAATCACGTTTGAAGGGAGTCCTATAATCACAATTTTTTCAGCAGCACGGTGGCCGCGCGCATCTCGGCCGCGCGGACAGACGTGATGATCCGCCTGAGCATCTTGAGGTCATCGCCGCACTTTTCCAGGACGCCCAACAGCTTCCGCCGCTTCTCTGCGGCCGTCTCCAGCGTTGCGGGAGGAGGAGGCGGCCGGAGCGGAACGACGACAGGTCGCGACGACGGGCAAGGGCGGCGCAGACTCCTCCATGCCCATGAGGCAGCCATGATGGCCGGCGACGACAGCCGAGGGCTGTCGCAGCTGGAACGCTGATGCTCCGGCGCAATTGTCGGGCTCCGCAGCACGTCCCAGGATCGCTGCCGCCAGAGGTTGTTGTTGCGGCTTTTGTGTCGGCTTCACTTGAGAAACCGCAGGTGATGCCGATGCCTTCTTGGTTGGTGAGGAGTCGCCGCCGCCAGGTCCAAGCACTCCAGGCTCGCCGCCGAGGCTGCCGACGTATTCGCCGAGGATTTGAGAGCTAATTCAAGGTCTATATTTTATATTTTTTTTCTAGTCTGTAAATAAGTTTTAAAGGTTTGAATTTGCAGGTCACTACAGAAGTTACTCTAATATCTGCAGCTACCAACTTCGCGCCTGCAAAGCACCCCCATATCATCATATACAACTATATAGATGGAATCCACTACAAGTCATGGATAGATTTATCGCAACATGGAAGCATTTCATGTCACCATCCACTATACACCACGTCACCATCCACTATACACCATGTCACCATCCACTAGATCATATATTTATGTCTTCAACCGATTTTTTTGTTAATATCATGTCTTTTGTGAGTATCATGCCACAAAATTCTCGTTATAAAAAAATTGTAGGATCAATAATTTAGAATTGTTCTCTCTTAATAAAATTATCATGCTTTTATGTATAATGTTGTTTAAAAAAAATGTTGCAATGCAATCATTTTAATATTACTACTTTTACATTGCATCTTAAAATTTTATTTAAAAAATTTTCGCAGCAACACACGGGATAACACTTTAATTGGGATAGTATTTGGCCCTTAAGCTAACCACGGAGCTGCGGCAGCGACGAGGGACTTGCCTGCACGCCGCCGCGTATGCCACGCGATGCGATGCTCCCAAACAGGAGAGCCTGCAGGAAGCAGACAAGGGCGCATCAGTGCTCTTCTTTCGACAGGAAACCTCAAAATCCAAAGAAAATAGTATTGCCATCCCATGATGAGACGATACACATATGACCAATGATTCACACGAAACCTCAAACCAGGCCAAAAAATTAAAAACAACAACAACAGGAATGGAATGCATATACAGTCACAAGACTTGCAACCCTGATCCACTAATACTAGGATCATCTGCCTTCCTAAACACTGCTATTACCGGTACAAATTTGCAAGTATTATTTGCATGATAATGACATTAATTTGCATACTGTTGTACGCAACCATGGACACAGAAAAGAGATTAAGCAGGTCAGGTGATGGACGAGTCAAGCTGCTTTTATTTGGCATGCCTCGCCTTGGCGCTGCCCGACGCGGCCATGGCGCGGTCCTCGTCGCCGGGCGCGTCGTCCTCGTCCCACTCGCCGCAGACGACGCTGCGCACGAACTCCATGAACTGCGGGAAGTGGTCGGGCGAGAAGAAGTCGGCGCACATGCGCTGGTAGGTGAAGTGGCATGGCCGCATTAGCTCGGTGGTGAGGATGTTGCTCCGGATGCGCGAGAAGCTGCTGGTGTGCGACATGGCGAGCGAGGCGTTCTCGCCGGCGATGCGCGCGCCGTGGCGGCGGCAGGCGTTCTTGATCTGCTTCAGCAGCTGGTCGGGGCTGGAGCCGGCGCTTTGGTGCTGCTTGTTCAGGCACACGTCCATGCCCGGCACGATCATGGTGCACCCGTGGCGCGCGAACATCTTGGCCACGGGGCTGTACCCGTTCTTCTTGTTGCTCTTGTAGAACCCCGCCGACGCCTCCGCCGGCCGCGACTGCGCGCCGTGCCACCAGTGCATGAAGGGGATCCTCGCCGACAGCTCAACCGGCTTGCCGCCGAACACGTCGCCCGCCATGCCCAGGACGCGGTCGCCGTGCCCCACCAGCTGCCCGGCGTACCACGAGAGGAAGAAGTCGCCGTAGGGGGTCGCCCAGGAGCCGCCGCGCTCCCGGAAGAAGCCGCACGAGTCCGGCGACTCGTGGTAGCGCGGCGCGTCGTGCGGTCCCCACAAGCCCCACATGGCGTTCCCGGCCTCCTCGGCGTCCTGCCTCAGCTGCGCCAGCATGTACTTGTCGTAGCACTGGAACTCCCCGACGCCGGTGAACTTGCGGGCGTCGCTACCCGGCGGGTACGACGGGTACCGGAGCACGCCGTGCACGCCCAGCCCTACCGTCACGTCCTGCATCAAATTGCAATGTGACAAGGCGGAGCGACACGCGTCACGTTCGTCCTCATATGTCATAGCAATGGACAGTGTAAAGCATCATCATTACGTACGGTGATGGTGGAGTCGAAGAAGTCGTCGAACGCGGCGGCGAAGCCGCGGAAGAAGGCCTCGTAGAGCTGGAGCGGGGACTTGCCGTGGAGCACGAGGAGCTCGTCGATGGCGAAAGAGAGGCATCCCTCGTGGCGGCACCCGGAGCGGTCGGTGAAGAAGATGTCGGGGTCGTCAGCGGCGACGCCGCTGACCCAGGAGGGCAGCGTGGGGACGCCGCCGCCGGGGGAGCCGTGGGCGCGGAGCGACACGCGGAGGCTGAGGCCCTCGGCGCGCACCATGTCCGCCACGGCCAGGTACCCGGCCCAGGAGAAGCGGTCCGGCGACTCCGGCTGCGCCACGGACCAGAACACGGGAAGCTCCACGCCGTCCGCGCCCAGCAGCCGGACGGCGCGGATCCCGGCCGCGACGGCCGCCGCGCTGTTGACCGTGGCGCCGTCCGTGACCGAGTCGATGGGCAAACCCACGAACAGCCTCGCCGGGGCCAGGTCGTCCTCTTCCACGTGGCTCTTGCTGCTGTGCTCGCCGGCGCCGAAGAACCGGCCGAGCCCGGATGCCCTCAGGTCCCTGCAGCCGCCACCTTGACGCGCCCGTCGGAACGCGACCCTGTCCGGCGAGGCGCGCCCACCCAGCACGTCCTGCCGGCGCCGCCCCGACGCCGGCGCGGCAGCGTGCTGCTGCAGCAGCATCGGCGCGGTCTCCATGGCGATCAAATCAAGCGATCGGACAGGGGAATGTCTGTTCGCGCACGAGCGCCAAACGACGGCAGAAAAAAGTGGGGGCACGTCGCGTTTACGCTGAGCGTTCGTCGTTGGTCGGTGGCCAGCTCGGTTGCGACGCTTCCCCGGCGAGGAATTTTATGGGCGAGGGACGGCGGCAAAAACGGAAGGGGGAAAGGGCAAGGGGTGGCAGCCGCGGAAGTCGGGCGGCGTGGACGGAGGTTGTCCGCGCGGCCGACGATTCAGGGCGCGTTTCGTTTCGTTTGGAGCGGGTGGCTGCCTGATTTGGTTGGGCTCCGGTGGGCTGGATCGTTGATTGCGCGGCCTTTCCTCTGTTATCCAAAGCACATCACGCCTCATGCGATGACCCTACTACTTGGCAGAGGACGTCGCAGAGCTTTGCTGAATGCTGATGCCTCATGGACAGCGAGGTTACACACCAGACAAAATGCCTGGGAATTACGAATTTTGCTATTTGGCGCAACTTTTTTAGGCATGTTTGTTTTCCATTTCCATTTAGAATCGCAGAATCTAACTCTCTTGTCGAAGCGGGAAAAATAGACAAAACCAACTTTTCATGATTTCATCTGATCTGACTAGCATAGATGCACGTGCGACACGCACGTGTTTCCGTAAACATATAAAAAGTTCTTATATTATATTTTTAATTTATATAGGAAAAATATTCATTGTATTTTCAAAATTTTAATATATTTTTATTCAATTATGCACATTAACATTATTCGATAATAATCATGTCATTTACTTCATTTGCTCGTCTGGGTTAAGACACTCACACATTGTTCTGCTCCGCATATCCGTAGTTTTTGAACGTACAAGGTGATTGTTTCTTAAGGTAGCTCATTGCCCTACATAATATAACATTTTTCACATGGGGTCTCATGCATACAACAACGAGTCCACAACGCCGGCATCGCCGGGGCCCGACAGGGATCGGGGATCCGTCTGGGTCGGCGCCAGGGGAACTTTTTGCCCCAATCTTTTTCGTTTTGGGGCCGGGGCGGGGATGCGATTTCGGGGATCGGGGCGGGGACGGTTTGGCTTCTCTCGGCTCTGCCACACCCCGTTGTTGCCATCCTGATTGCACCTCCGGCCAGGGAGGCGGCTGCACCGGAGCTCGCATCGCCGGCCAGGCAGGCCGCGGCGCCCGGAGCTCACATCGCCGGCCATGGAAACCACCGCGCCCGAAGTCCGCCCTCCATGGAGGCCGCAGCCTGAACCTCCGTGTCGCCGTCCTCGCGCGGCCGCCTTAGCTCGCGTCGTCGGCCGTCGGGAAGAAAGTGGCCGTCAGTATGCCATGGAGGAGAGCTCCGGGGTGGACAACGACGGGAGAAGTTTTTTCCGGGGAAGGAGATGTGGGTCCAGTGGGTACCAAGGACGGGTATGTGCGTAGTAGGCGAGAAAAATAAGTGATTTAAAAATATGATACATAAAGATTTATAATTTTTATAAAAGCAATAAGAATTTAGAATTATTTGCAAGTATATCTGTACATGAAACCACCACCTTATAAACAAAAATGCAAAAACGTTAATTTCAGAAATCAATAAAAAATATTATTAGATGTAGAATACCTTTTGCATATTAATAAATAAATTGTATACCGATGTATATAAACCATAAAACATGAGACAGGATTTTCACATACCTTTTTTTATCCTTATATGACATTTTGGTAAGTACGTCATTTAAATAAGGGTTTGCACAAAAATCATATTATTCCATGGCAACAAAGTTGTCTATTATCTGATGATTAAATGTATGCATTTTTGAAAGGTTCCACATCAGAAAACCTCCTCACTCCATGGCACAAGATCCTCCAATGGCATCATTGCAAACACGTTCTTGCCATATTTGCAGTACATGTCAAGAAGATAAGTTCCCCACCTTAGACAACCTGCTCCAACCTGCATCTAATATGGCATAACACCGTGCACCGTACCTTCAGCTCCCTTTGTTACACGAATATGCACTTTCTCAAATAACACTGATATGGGGATACGGTTAGGATAATTAATAATTATATATAAAATATCAAAAAATAATTGGAAAGGCTGGACATTGGCACTCAGTCGGACAAAATTTAGTCGAGCAAGCAGTCGATTTTATAAGTTAGTCTAATAAATCTCTCAAGTCACAACTCCCTTCTCTCAGCTCCCAGTCAATTTTATAACTGTGGAGTGCCAAGCACAAGCAGTCAAGCAGCAATAGCAGTAAAAGGAAAGCAGAGCAAGATGAGCAGCAAAACAGGGAAGGGGGTCGCGTGTAGCAGCATAACTGTGCGGGTCGGAGACTCGGAGACCAGACGAGAGGAAGGGCCACGCTAGGCCGCGAACCACCAGCGGCGGGGCCGCACGGCGCCGCCGCCGTGGACCACCAGAGCGGCAGAGGGGCGGTGCCGCACGGGATCGAGGAGCTCCTTGCGGGAGGGCCTGTGGGGCTGTGCACGCGGGCGTGGGCGCTCGGCGGTCCGTGGGGGCGACCGGCACGGGTGTGTGAGCGTGGCCCCAACGCGCCCCGCGCAGATGATGGGTGGGCAAGAAAAAAAAATTAACGTGGGACCTACGTGGGTACAAACCGGGTGGGTGAGAAAAAAATTTCGTTTTTGGTAGAAACGCTTTCCAAATTACGATTCTATATATGGGTCTACCACCCTATCCACTCCCCCAATTAGATGACGGGTGGGTCCGACGTGAGGGGCAAGACGGATTCGAATTGGGTGAGAAAGATTTTTGAAATTATTCGATCTTTATAGTATAGATATACCAACCCGCAACCTAGGAGGATACAAACAGCCTACATGTTTTGGCAAATTTTATTACACAATTACCAAAACTGAGAATTAGACAACGTGCTAGTTGAATTTCATGAAGTTGAAACTTCTCTCATCTGATGAAACTTCCCTTAAGTACCTTGCCAAATCAACAAAATTGAGTCCTTGAACAACCCAACTAGTGGTGAATTTTTATTTTTACCAATTTCCTCCCGTCTCTTTCCTAGCTAGCTACCTCTAGCTCACAGTCGGTGGGATCGCCCATTCGCCGCAAAGCATACATGCGGAATTGCCGGTCGATCAGCTGGCCTCGCCGGACTTGGCGAAGCGGCCCTTGATCCGCAGCCGGCCGTCGGCACGGGCCTTGCGCGACTCGTACCGGATCTGCTTGTCGAACCTGCAATGCAACGCGAGACGAAGCGACATGAGAACATGCACCGCCGGCGACGTAGTACGATCTCCGGCGTAGCTCGCCGATTAATTGCTCACCTCCTGTTCTTGCGCTTCTCCTTGTAGCGCGAGATCACCGTGCCGCGGTCTGGGTACGCCACGTCGTAGCCGCTCGGCTTCTTCGCCGGCGCCGCCGCGTCCTGCTGCTGCTGCGGGCTTGTTGCTTCCGCGGCGTCTCGCTTGCTGATGCTGCCGTTGTGGTCGACGTCACCGACGCTGCTGCCGATGGCGGCCATGCTGGGGCAGATCTCTGACATCGCCACGAACGACGACAGGGACGGCTCGGCCGGCGGGGCCTGGTCGTGCGCTGCGTCCTGCGCCATCCCGCACGCCGCGCCGTTGCAGGCGTCGGTGGTCGTCATCCACGCTTCCTGCTGTCACACCAGATGATGAGGGCGACATTGGACAAGAATACGTTCGTCGATCGAAATATCTTTCTACCACCGGCACGCATTTACTTTGCTACCACCGGCACTTCACAAAAATTTAATCCGTAAATCATACTGATTGTTGGACCCGCCGTACGCAATAAATTTGATGGTACCAGATCATGAGAACACCCTCAGTCAGTGGTAGCTGAAAATGATACTGTGCTTACTTGCTTGTAAATTACTACTAGATGCCAAGTTTTTTGAGTTTCGGGTTATCTTTCCTTTTGATCTCAAGTTCAGAGTTCATAAACTTTGATTCTTTTCAGGTTAGCTTTTCTTTTGATCTCAAGTTCAGAGTTCATAAACTTTGATTCTAAAATGAGATCCTATTGAATTAATTTGGGTTCAAATCTAGAGTATGTATACAATGTAGTCAGGTAGATGCAAAAAAAAAAAAAAAAGAGACTGGATGAAGCATACAGACCTCGCAAGAAGGGACAGATACGGACATGCTTGCAGCCTCAGTGTTGAAAGCCCCGAAATCGCCATCTCCAATGGCATACTCTGACGAAGCCCATGAAGGAAACTGCTCGGCTTCGGCTGCCTCCGCCGCCACCTCTGACTTGGCGAGCTCCCCCAGCTGCCGGATAACCTCTTCAGCCAGCTTCCCGCCGGAGCTCCGGTTCTTGCACACCACATCAGCAATCAGAGACCAGACGAGAAAGAAAATTCCTTTTTCCGGACAGTGAATACTGAACAATAGCTGTGCCGTTCTCGTTGCAAGGTTTGGTACCTTTGGGGAGGATGGCGTGAGGAGCGGCTGGAGACCATGGCATGAGGTGGTGGGCACGATCACGTCCTCTAGCCGGAGCACCTGGGGCTCCTCCCAGGCGGGCCACCACCCGTCCCCGGCTACCGTCGCCACCTTCTCTCCCCCGCCGACGCCGAGGACCGCGGCGAGCTCGGCGATAGAAGGGCACCCGGCGTACACTTCCACGGCGCCACGGTCGTGGAGCGGCGGCGGGTCGCCGTCCCCGCGGCGCCCCTCCTCGAAGTCGCAGTCGGCGCAGAGGAAGACGCCGCCGGCGCCGCGGCGGAACGCGGCCGCGGCCGCCCGGCACGCGGCGCAGAGCGGCGCCCGCGCGTGGCGGGTGGACACCGTGTTGGCGCCGTGGACGTGGCGGTCGCACGGCAGGCAGAGCCTGGCGGAGTCGGCCCGGCAGTACACCACCGCCGGCAGGCCCGCGCAGAAGTCGCACGCCGGCAGCGGCGTCTCCTCGCCGGCGGCGTCCGCGACGGACATGGCTCCTCAGCACGAGCGGAGGAGACAAGACTGGAGGAAGGAGAGTGCGAGCGGGCGGTTTAAGAGGAGTAAGAAGGCGAGTGCGATTTGAAGTGGGGAGTACAGAGGGATTGATGGCGCGAAAGCGAGAGGTGACGGCGAGGGGAGCGAACGAGACAGGCCAATGGCAACCGGCAAGACATTTTCGCGAGCCGAGAAATTTGGTTGAGGCGTAGAGCTCACACTCACTTCTTCACTACCTCACATGACTTGCGACCTGGTGTGAATCAAGCTCAAGGGCGACAGATCCTTGTCTCGCAAAACTACAAAACAAACAATTAGGCGCCACCGTGGAGGAGACGGCGCCAGAGAAGAGAAATGGGGACGAGGTCTCGCCATCGTGAAAAAGTTCATCTTCAGACAAGGAAGTTTCGAATTTTGTTCTACAGAGGTTCGAATTACCACTAAAACACGGGTGTCGGCGTGTCGTCGCCCTTGCCACATGTTCATGGCCAAGGCAGCAGGTATGATCATGGATCATTGTAACAATGACCAGATCACCAGATACAACAAGTTGATCAACAGTCAGTACAGGCTTCAGGCTGAAGCATCTGAATTGGGAAAGGAAGCAACTGCCTCTGAACATACTAGATGTAACTGAATCAGTAGGCGGAAGGACAATGCCAGGACACAGGAGCACTGAACGAGTCTGATGCATGTAACCTTCAGAAGAGATGGAGCCGTGGTACCCACTATACTGAAATAATAAAACCAGAAACTGATAGGTTGGCCCAGACGCTACAGAATCTCAATAAATCGTAACAGAAATCCAGCGAACCCATATGGGTCATCAAAGGAAAATTCATATGCTGGAGATCTGTGCCCAAATGATGGTTGATCCTCCCAAAATGGACAGGTCATTTTGCAGGTTTGCCATAGCTCTCATAATGATGGCGCCTCATTCTTTTCCCTACAAATTACCTGGTACTGTAATTGTTATCACCAGAACTGGAGTTCTAGAGAACAAATCTAGCACACATGTTACCGACTTTGCAGACTATGGTACATATTTGCTAACAGACAGATAAACAGGGTCATGAATCCTGTAACGCACACAAGTCACCAGGGAATGCCTCAAATCATATGGAATATCATAATGAGAGGCATGAAGCAAGCATACTTTAAGCTCAACATGCAAAATGATCTAAAAATAAGGGCACGCTGGCTAAAAGCTTTAGTTGAAAATGCTATTGATAACTGAATGATAGCTGAGCGTCACTCCATGCAATAACATATAAAGAGAAGCCCAAGGTTCATCCTAAAACTCACAATTTCATATTAACAACAAGAAATTTAAACAGATAGCTGTTGTGCAAACACATATGAACCTCCAACAACCAGCACAGAAACTACGGTGGTTGACATAACACACTACTATTTTAGTTTTAAGCCAACGCCCCAAGAGAAAGAATAATAATAAACATTAGCTATATGATGGATACTTAAAAAGGATACCCTGTAAGTTGACAAGAGGGGGTTTTCAAAAAAATGTTGACAAAGTACCTTTAGCAGGGACTTCCATAAAATGCAACAGGTGTTATCCTCGTCGCAAATCATTAAACCCTACCTGGTGACAATTCTATTTTGATCATAGTAGGGGGCTTTCTGAAAAGTCACAGTACATCCAATAATTGGTCCCAACTAAAAGCTGAAGCATTCAAAATCAGCACCCACTAAAAGGACACGAGTTCTATAGAGGGTAAGAGAGAGATAAGAAACAAATTTCACCCTCATGTAAGCAGTTTTGCACATTGGGTAATATGGTATGTCAGTTAAATAAGATTATGAGAGCATACTGGTAAAAAAATTAGCTTCAAACACTAAGGAGTAAGGATAGTTGACTGAACATCACCACACATAATGATATGATGAGAACACTGGGAATTCAACCTAGAACTACTTCACATTAATCTTTTGTACAAAAGAGGAAGGTAAACATACATCTGATGTGCAAACACAAATGATTCTATCGAAATATATTGCTAACACATGGATATCTTATAGCACCAGGGAAACTAAGGTGTTTGACACATACTGAAAGTCTGAAACTAACCTAGTTTTGAAATGTAAACAGACATATTTCGATACTTTTAGTCACCACATCAAGAGAAATAATTTGATAAAAACACTAATAATTTTATAATGAACATGCTTACACTGTAAGTTGACAAAACTCACATGCCTGCAACTATTTCACCAGGATACAGCAGCATAACACATTGCATGTTAAATAAAATGCAAAAATAAGATAACCAGAGCTATCCTTACCACAGCTTACTAAACCCTGTGTGCTGATAAGATTCTATTATAACCACATGAAGCAGCTTTCAGAGTAACAGGCATATATTACACGACTTCAACGTCAGCTACCCCATTAGGCCATAATACCAGAAAGACAGAAACATTACTAAAGTTACAGTACTCCAATAATTGGTGCTAATTAAAGCTATAGTCTTCATCCACCACTCACCTAATGTAACTTGGAAGACTCGATGAAGCACCGGAGTCTTTCTGAATCATGACTTTTGGCGCACATGCTTGAATTAGGCATTTGAGTAAACATCAATCTCGAACTGAAGTCAAGTTCCAGTAGTGTACAAACAGTACAAGCATGACTGGATCTGTGCTTGCAACCACCAAAACTGTACCACAGAAACCAAACCACTCTCTCCACCAAGATCTAAACTTTTGGCCTGCGGAATTCAAACCAGATCTCGTAGTGGTTAAACAACAAGCTATCATGAGTGTGCTTCCCCACATATTCAAGCCCCAATTTGGCAAGCTGCCGTGTGCACTCATCACCACCCAGTCTTGAGCAAAATTTAATGTTATGTGACACAAAAATCCGGCCTCTCT
Source organism: Cenchrus fungigraminus (assembly GCA_036936925.1). Lineage (NCBI taxonomy): Eukaryota > Viridiplantae > Streptophyta > Magnoliopsida > Poales > Poaceae > Cenchrus > Cenchrus fungigraminus. The sequence goes on along the minus strand of CM072781.1, from coordinate 3,238,191 downwards.
GCGGCCTCAGCTTCCCCGCAAGCCTCTCAAGCCCAGTCCAAACAAGCTTATCTGGGATATGGAGGAAAACAGCACTTGCGTAAATGAGATCATACATGACAGTATCCCCAAACTTGCTGAAATCCATATCCTCTCCTCTCACAATCATCGGCCGCTTATACAACAGCCCCTGTGCTGGAAGTTCATACCGGAGAGCAGCCATGAGAGACAACTCGTCCCTCTCCAGGCAATGGAACCTTGCAGCATCTAGATACCGAATGAAATGAAGACCGACACGAAGAGTCCCACACCCAATTTCAAGAACCTGGTCCGTGGACGTGAGTGCAGAGGCGTTAGCAAGGAACTCGAAGACATCCCGACCGCCGGCCCATGGTTCACCATAGTTGCTGTGGTGCTCTTCCACAAGGAGCTCACCGGGGCATGGCAGCGCAGTGTGATTGCTTGCCTCTTCTTCAGGATAGTGAGAGATCCCATGGTGCCTACAGTGTAGTTGCAATGCTAATAAGATGTTAATTTGACTTATTCCTATCCATGGACAAAATGCAAAGAGGACTAAATTGATCGTAGCCTAACATGGTCAATCTGAAATCGGTAAGGATGTTATCAATGTGCGATGGGAAAGAACTGAAATGCGGGGATCTGAAACTAATAGTGACCTTGGGATTTCTACCTGTTGATATCGAAGAGCTGCTGCTCTCGAGTGCGTGGATTGATGCCCTTCCGCAGGCGGTGCCAGGCGTCGTGGGAGGCCCCGGCGCCGCCGGCGAGGAGGGAGTTGGACTCGAGCTGGGCCTTGAGCCAGGCGACGTCCGCGGGGGAGGTGGTGACGGGCGCGGGGGAGGCGGTTGTGGTGGTAGTGGTGACGGTTGTGGTGGTGTGGGTGGAGGGGGGCGAGCAGGCGCAGAGGTGCCCGGAGGTGGCCGAGGAGGAAGGGGAGAGCGAGGGGAGGACGAGGAAGACGAGCAGCGCGGCGGAGGAGAGAAGCAGCAGCAGCGCCGGCACGGTGAGCAGCCGCAGCCGCGCCGCGGAGGCGCTCGACGGCAGCGCCATCGGCGGCGGAAGAGGGGCTCGGAGTAGTTCGCAAGATTGGGATCTCTCGTCTCGGTTCGCTGCTAGTCTGGTTCGACCAGCCACCGACCAAAAACGAGGGGCAATATGCAATTATTTGGGTCGCGATTAATAATCGCGATCCAGTTTAAGGGTCTAAATGTAATATATTGGATCGCAATTAATAATCACAATCCATTTTAGAGGGTAAATGTAAATAGTTGGATCGCGATTAATAATCACGATCCAATATAGGGGGTAAAATGTAAAAATTTGGATCACGACTAATAATCGCGATCCAATTTAGGGGGTAAAGTGCAAAATATTGACTGCGGACCTGCGGTCCAGACCCAGCTCGCAGCGGCGGTGGCGGCTCCCCGCCGGCCCCCAGCCGACCTGCGCTGAGATTTCTTTCTTCGCCGGCACCTCTCCTTGACTCCTTCGGCATCTGCTGCGGCTCCTCTCATCACCCCGAGCATCGCCCCGTGCGCGGTGCGCCCCCGATTCCTCCCCACCCCGGACGGAGTGGGTCCGTCTGCTGCGCCGGGAACGCTCCTCCGGCGATTTGAGTGGCTCATGCTTCAGCTGCGTAGGTGAGCCATTCCCTTCCCTCTGCCTTATGCGGTGCTTAGTCGTCCAGTGGATTAGGCGTTTTCTTGCCTTCGTTGAGTTTGCTAAATTAGCCTCAGGTTTATCTCTGTAGTATATTAGTATGGTGAGATTGATGAAAAAAACATCATAGACATGGTATAGCTGCATTGAAATGTGCTGGAAAAAGAAAAATGGCTGGATTGAGAATTTTGAGAAAAATATGTGGACCATTTCTTTGTCCCATTTTGCATTTCCTTGAAGCCTCAACAAGACAACAAATCCACACATGTAATCAGATGAAAATAGCAGTTTAGATGACCTGATACAATAAAAAATCACAATTGCAAGCAAGGTTCATACTGAACCTAAAATGTAAGCCCAAATATGGATAATGGATCCTGTATAGTGGCAACTCGCCTAATAATTTTATCTTGGACAAATTATTTCGCCAAGTTTGCTATATCACATATTGGCATATTGCATCCTTATCCTATGCATCTCAACTGCAGCATCTCTTGTGTATATCCTCTCTGCTGGTGTCGGCTTGCAACACATCATGCCTCCAAGCCTCCAACTTCAGATGGTAGAGAACCAACAAAGTTATCACTGGATAAGACCAGAGCATATGACAAGGAAGATAGATTATAGAACTCTTTTGGCAATGAGCCACTTAACTCATTGTTAAAATGTTGCTTCAGCTAACTGCTGCAGGTTCCAGCTTCACTAACCAATGCAACTATGATGTACAATCCAGACCGGTAGCTTGCCACCAGTTATAGGAAAGCTTTGCCCCAGCATTTTCACTGTTGCAAAAAACCATCTAGAGGCAAGCAGTGAGCAGGGCTGGGAATTCATGAAATTCTCAACAAATTGCACTCGGCTGCGAGCAATTGGCATTGGTTAGCAATTTGCTAAGCTTTATGTCCAACCTGTCAACACAACTTCAAATGTTGCATCTTGGACATAATGAGCTATCTGGGAAGATACCAATAGATATTGGCAACCTTATTGGGTTACATCAGCTGTGGCTCTCCAACAATAAATTTGCTGGTGACCTGCCAGATAGCATTGGATGAATGAAAATGTTACTAGACCTGAGGTTTGAAAACAACTTACTTTCAGGGATATTGCCTTCCTCTCTTGGAAACTTGACACAGCTGGGTCTTATCTATGCTCGTAACAATAGCTTCCATGGGCCTCTTCAATCAAGCCTCCGGAACGCTTCCTGTGAAGTGGTTTTCACCAAGTAGGAGGTACTGAAGTTTCGGTAGCTTGTCCCCCATGCCAGATGGTAGCATTCCATGCAATTCATTCATTGTCACACTGAAGCGTGACAGTGAAGAAAGGTTAAAGATGGTTCTGGGGATGGTGTCCGAGAGGTGGTTTCCTTGAATAGCCAGGAATGCAAGGCTACCGAGCCTTCCGAGACCCTTAGGAATGGGGCCGTTGAGGTTGTTGGTGTCAAGATAGAGTTCTTGTAGAGATGAAAGGTTAGCAAGTGATAGTGGAATGATCCCCGTGAAGTTGTTATGTCCCATGTATCCAGAGGTGAGTTTTGACAAGCCTCCAAGCCAACCTGGGAGTACTCCACTGAGCTGGTTAAAGGCAAGGTTGATGCTGGCAAGACTGGTGGTGCAGTTTTTAGCTCAGCTGTGATATTTCCTTGAAGCGAGTTGTTGTACAAGTTGAGTTAGCACTGCAAGTGGCCAAGGGATGAAGGGATGCCACCATGCAGTGCATTTGAGCTGAGATCTAGGCTTGCCATGAACATGAGGTTACTGAAGGATGGGTTGATGGTGCCAACAAGGCCAGCTGACGACAGATTCAGTTCCAGGACCCTTCGCTTATGTCTGTGGCTGAAAATGACACCAGGCCACTGGCAGAAATCATCAGTCGCATTCCATGAAGCCAGCACACCTGACCTGTAATTCCCTTTGATTGCCAGTAAACAGTCTTGGTCAGTCCCTTCATTTGATTTTGGTGCTGATGGGTGATGGCATTGCGCAGCACTCTTCGTTGAATTGAAACATTCAGTAAGTGGCAATCAATTTGCTATTTCAACAAACATTTTTTTGTAACTCAAAGCTCTAGTAGATAGATTCAAAATTTTAAAAAAGGTTGCTACAAGCTGACAAAATATAGTATACACCCACTTTGCAGTAAATTTATTGCATAACTCTGAAGCAATCTCTTGAAATGTTACATGCCTTTTTACAGTTGACTCATATTCCTGCTGTCCTATATTTTTGTGTCAACATATTAAAATTGTTTCTTTGGAGAATAAGGCAGGGTTGTGGCAATTCATATTAGAAGGGAATCCAAAGAGTTCACATACGACTGCCAACTCTGGTTCGCTAACCTAGATGACATTGCTCCTTCAGTGGCAGGTTCTTGGCGCTGATGCCTACGCAAATGGAGAGCAGTAGGAATTCACTGAGGTTTAGTAGCGGATGGTCATAAAGGTATTGATGATGATTTACAGGTGCAGTAGTCTAACTACAAGGCGGCCCCCATATATAAAAAAATACAAAATCCTGAAGTTGGCACTGCATATCAATAGTCAGGGAATGTTTCCAACAAGGGGGGATACTGCAGACCTAGGCGAATGTGAGCTCTCTGAATTGGTGTACTACTCTGCTAGTCTGCTACTCTGCTGCCACTGTGATATGAGATTTGAACAGGGAGGAGCGTCGCATACCTGTTGAGTTGTTGGTCAAAGGCTTTATAGATAGGTTGATTGTTTGGTGTTCGTCGATGCGTGCTGTACATATTTTCCCAGTGGCTACTGTGTATTTCCAGTGGCTTGAATTTTTTTACTTTGAATAATTTCTACAAGTCTGAAAGTGGGCCGAGTGACAAAAGCAGTAGGGGAGGGAACAAACGCGATTGGCCTGATTTACAACACTTGTGTTTTAAAAAACCTCAACTCCAGCGGTTCACCCTAAATTTTTTTAGATTAAGGATAACAATCCGGTCTCAACAGTCATGGAACATCCAAACACTACACCGGCAGCACGTAGACAGCAATCTCCCGGAAAAAAGTACACCCCTGTGATACACACTGAAAATAAAAACACAAAGAGGATATCCTGCTAACTAAGAGCACGGTACACTAGTTTTTGATTTGCTTCAAAGCATTCTAACCATTCTTGTTGAGGACTTCCAATGCTGTTGATTCCAAACGACGACAACCTCCCTTCAAAATACTCCTTTCCTCTTCTTTAGAGAGGACGGACCAACTCCTGATCCAGCACGCTCCCCTAAACATCACCTGCAAAATAGATTTAGATTTTGTCCTTTGAAACACAATCTCATTTCTACTGATCCATAGAAATTAGATTCTTTTGTTTACGTGAAAAGCTTCTACGTCAAGGACCAAAAAGATTATTTATACTTGCAGGCATTGTAATACTAAAAGTAAAACTTATTGCACTCCACACTAGTCTAGCTATAGGACAATCAAAAAAAAGATGTTGAATGGTTTCTTACTCACTACAAAAGCAACAACACGTGCATCCCTTCCACTGTCTTCTAGCTAGATTATCTTTGGTTAAGATTACTCCTCTTCTAAGATACCAGAGAAAAAAATTTATCTTTAGGGGGATCTTGGCCTTCCACGTGCTACAATTAAAGGGTACTCGTGTCCTCATCACTAGGTCATTATACATTCTCGTTACTGAAATTTTTTTGCTAGCCCTCCAGACGAAGGAGTCCTTGCATTCGTTAAGACGTACATTAAGAATACTCCCCCCCCCCCAAACGTAGCTAACTGGTCCAATTATCCCTCACTAAAGTTCTTCTAAAAGAGACATTCAGAGGAGTAGTTGTAACGACCCGGGTTTTCGGAGAGGAAAACCCGTCACCCTGTACCTTATGATAGTCCCTGGATCAAACGCAATCACGTATAGATTTTCATCACAGATAAATAACACAATCATACAACGGTAATGAGCATCCAAAAGTATTAATTTTATTACAAATCCATTAAAGGAGTACATCATTACACGCCTCTTGGCGGAATAACATGAATAAGAGTCTACGCAGCGGTAGCTAGCTTCCAGAAGATGTCTCCAGCTTCATTCCTATCACCCACAGGCATCCTTGAGCGTAGCGTCGCGCCCTTCAATCGTACCATCCATCGGTGTTGTTGTCGAAGTCTGACTCGTACCCTTCAAGCTCAGGGGCTATCCCCAAGGATCGGGATAGGTCCACGTCACCAACCGTATGCAAGCTTTAAGTGGCCTACTTCTAATGGTATAAAAAGGATCAAAGTAAAGGCTAGAGTTTTCCTAAGCAGCGGCAACAACATATAAAGAGTAACATCTCCAAAACCCACCATTTCCCAAGTCTCTCATCCACAAACGGCTACACCTGGTCACCCAGATCACCATTACCAAGTCCTATCTCCATCTAGGGTCGGTGCGAGAACTCCCACTCCTCGCACCTCAATGATCGCACCCGGATCCGCGAGGCAGAGGGAGCAACTCTCCTCTCCCCGAATGCAACCACAGCTCACCACACTCAATCCTATAAGGGGAGGTAGAAATCCCAAAACATGAGAGTCGGAGTAAACATCGGGCATGTCCATAACCGTAGACGCGGCTATACGTATAGATCTAAACTCCGCAGAGCATGTACACCTGTACCCAACTCGGAATGGCACCCGGCGGTGATCAGCCAACCAAGCCCATCCTACCGGACGAACACCTAGGAGTTACGATTCCACCCTGCATCCGGGTCTCGATGCAGTCCCCCGCAGAAGACCGCCCCAGAACTGTGAACATGCCCCCGTGTGGCCACACGGGGAGCGCCTGCAAAGGGAAGGGGTCCTCACCCACTTCCCTCCCACTGATACCCTCTATCCTACTAGCAGGTATGGAATCGCACTTGCCAGGGTCGACCCGGCCCTATCCCCACTCTCGGGCACTTGCACAGGCGCGGCCACACACCGCTGCAGCCACACCAGATCCCCGGGATCCTTTGCACCCGACCAATCTCTTAGCAGGTGTGGCTGCAGCGGTGTGTGGCTGCGCCTGTGCAACAAATCCCCCCTGTAGGGTTGGGACGGCCGCCAGGTGCTCGGCGAAAAGTGCCAGAGGAGTGGCGGCGCGGCAAGGCTTGGCCGGCGGCGAGCTTTCACGGCGGCTGGCACGATAGGTCAACGGCGCGGCTCAGGGAATCCTAGGGATGCATCTGGTGGTTAAAGGCTCGACCCTGGCCGGCTACAGGGCACGGCGGGCCTTATGCCGGCGGGAGAACAGGGAGCGGCGGCGCGGCGAGCGCAAACGTCGGCGGCGTGTTTCTTGAGCGGGTAGCAACCGAGAATGGCGATGGGGTTTAGGAGGTTTGAAGGTTGCGGCTGGTTAGGAAAAGGCTCGGCCTTGGGCAGTAGCGCGAGCAGTGGCGAGAAACAGAGGACGGCGGCACGACGAGTGCGCAAGTATGGCGGCGAGGCATGGCCATGACGCCGGCTCGGCTCGGTGGCTAGCAGGTGGCAACGCATGGTGGTTTTCAGTGGTGTGTGCGTGCAAAGGATCGGCGGCGAAGGCGACGTCGAGGTCGACGGCGCGTGCGCGATCGGTGTGGAAAAAGACCCAAAAAAGAGGGCTTTGCCTTCCTGTGCGTGTGCGCGCGCGTGCGTGCACCGGCGGCTCGGCCATGGCAGCGCGGCGATCGCGGCGGCGACACAGGCTGGCGGAGCACGAGGAAAGGGGACGGTCTGGCGGGCTTGCGCGCGCGTTGGTGTAGGCAGCGGCACCTGCAAATGTTTCGGCACGGTTCGAAGACCGGCGACACAAGCGACAGCGCAGCATTTTGCACGGCGGCGCGATGCAGAGCAACCAGAGTAGGGCGAGAACCCGGTTTCCCGGTCACGGCATCAACGTGACACGAAGGCCGGCTTCCACATCCATCAGGCAAGGGGAAAAACTCACCTGGGGCTTGTGGACGCGGCGGCAACGGCGGTGAAGAGGCGGAGCGGGGCAGAGCAGTGTGGAGGTGCGGCGGTGTCGAAGCCGGGCAGGGAAAGCAGGTCCACGGCGTCCTTGTCCATGTCGCGGGCGCCCTCCAGCTTCTAGCGTCGGGGACGGCTGCAGGACGACGGCGACGGCGAGTCCTCGACGTGGGCGGCCTCCGGCTTCTCCTCCCTCCTTCTCTCCTCCAACTGGTGGCGGACGGGTTTGGGGAAAATCCCAAGGGCGGCGGTGAAACAGGGAGAAGGCGGGGCGGATGGGTTCTTATACCCGTGGCTAGGGTTGGTAGCGCGGGAGCTTGCGGCTGGGATGTGCCGCGGGGACGTGGCGGCCATCCGAGGCTGCGGCCAAGGCTGGTCCCCCTCCGAGCTCGGGGATTCACCGTCCCCACGGCGTGCGTCAGCGTGGAGAAGAAAGGTGAGCAGGAGGCTAATGTGCGGGGCCCGCATGTAAGCGGCCGCGGCATGTGGTAGGTGGGAGGCAGACTTAGGTGGGCTGAAAGAGTTTAAGCGGGCCGGCGGATTTAGGTGGGCCGGCGGTCGTGCGAACCAGGGCTAGGAGTAGGAGGTGGTCCGGTGACTTCAACGAAGAGATAAGGCCCAGCAGAGGTTTGGTTGCTTTTCTATTTTCCTTAATCCTATTCCTTAAACAACTTAAATTCAAATAATTTTAAATTCAAATTTGAACCACACACAATTAAGATCCAAATAAAAGCAAATAAACTCCAAAATTATCACACTAGCATTTATAATTCCTAAATTTATATTTTGACAAAAATAAATCTAGGATTTAGAGGAGAATTCAAAGAAGGCATCCTTAATATTTTAATCATGCACTCAATTCCAACCAAAAATTTTAAAATCCACATTTTTGCAAAAACTAACATTCCGGAAAACTCCGGGATGTTACAGTAGTACTTAGTACTTGAGCCACCAAAACATTTTTCTTCCTCACTATGTTGTATAGAGACGGGTATTTTTTTCATCAGAGGCTCATTACCTATGCAAAGATCCTCTCAGAATCTAGTATGGGTTCCATCCTGAACTTTAAACCTGCCTCTTTCCATTACCAAACTCTTAACTTTCATTAAACCAGACCAAAAGTGTGAATCCCCTTTTTTTCTTTTCTACTTGAGAGAGAGTTTTGTCCTTAAAATATTCTTTCTTGAGTATTTCTTGCCACAAACCCTCCTCACTTAATAACTTAACTAGCCACTTACTCATCAAGCATTTATTTTGGATATCCCAGTCTACAATGCCCAACCCCAATACTTTTAGGCTTATGCAGAATACTCTACTTTGCAAGTCTATACTTCTTCTTATGCTCGTCACACTACCAGAAACATCTTGACCTGTAATAGTCTAACTTCTCAAGAACACCTTTAGGTATTCTAAAGAAGGACATCATGAACATTAGCAAGCTTGAGAGCACCAAGTTAATTAAGACCAGTCTCCCTCCTGACGAAAGCAACTTTCCTTTCCAACTACAGAGTTTTTTTCTGAAATTTTTCCTCAACCGCCCTCCAATCGTTATTTGAGAGCTTGCGAGGTGTAACACCCCACCCACCAAAGCCACACCGCCCAGCCCTTCCGTAGGGGCGAGCACACGTACACATAGCACCCTGCTTACACTTTCGTCCTCGCTTCGTGTAAAAGGGTTAACCCGAGGGTGGTATGGCTGGTGGACAAAGGCTTATAAGTTGACTCCACCCTTGCTCAACTAGCAATGTGGCACTAAACACGCACACCTGCGCTCATGGGCCACTCATGGGCCATCCAAATTGGGCCGGGTGTGACATTCACCCCCCCTCAAAGAACCCGACGTCCTCGTCTGTCCAACTCACCCGTCCAGTGCCGACCCATACGCCATGCCGTGTGCCCCATCCCAGGCCCACACGTGCATGCATATGTCCACACACTGACCCGAGCAAATGTCCAGAAACCTTCCCTCTTAGCGCACGACCGTACGTCCAGTGCCGACCCATATGCCATGCCGTGTGTCCCATCTCTGGCCCACACGCGCCATGCGCCCTATGCCCGCACACTGACCCGTACGCGCAACCGCGAGGGTCGGCTCTGATACCATTTGTAACACCCCGCCCACCAAAGCCGCACCGCCCAGCCCTTCCGTAGGGGCGAGCACACGTACACATAGCACCATGCTTACACTTTCGTCCTCGCTTCGTGTAAAAGGGTTAACCCGAGGGTGGTATGGTTGGTGGACAAAGGCTTATAAGTTGGCTCCACTCTTGCTCAACTAGCAATGTGGCACTAAACACGCACACCTGCGCTCATGGGCCACTCATGGGCCATCCAAATTGGGCCGGGTGTGACACGAGGACTCATCGGAATTCCTAAGTATATGAAAGGTAGTACACCTTCTTTGCAATCAAACAGTTCCACATACTCCGACGTCCTATCCTTTGTTTTCCCGAAGCAGAACAACTCACTCTTATGAAAGTTGATCTTAAGGTCTGATAACTTTTCAAACGCACATAGTACTAAGTCACCCTAAATAAATAGCAAAATATAAGGTGTCCTATGGGTTGCTTGTTAGCAAGTACTCAATCAACTTAAGTAAAAACTTGTCAAATATTCTCCTTGTTAGCTGTTACTCTAGCAATTCCTATTAAGCTAGGGTCAACTTAAGTACTCAATCAACTCTTGTAAAAACTTGTGAGCAAGTCCTATGGGTTGCTCTTCCTACTTTATACAAGCTTCATTTTTTTTGCACACGACTCCAGTAAGGGTCTTTACTCTTGATTCTTGAACCCCCTACTTATCTCTTTGTTTGAGAAAATGACCAGTAGGAAATTAATTACTGTAAACATGTCTATTGTGTACTAGTTGTATCTAATCTTTTTATATTTCTGTATAAATCTTTTATATTCTTCATAACAGAGTGGATCTAGTGCAACCCATGAGATTTGGTCATTAGCTTGACAAGGATGGGCCCCTCATGACACACAACCCGGTTCAGTAATAGAAGTCGTTTGACAATATTTAGGTCAAACATTAAGAATATAAATGATGAATAACTTTTAAGTCGTTTAGTTTGGAAATATGGAAATCATGTCAATAGATATGTCTTGGGAATTATTTTCATAAAAATATACATATATAATTTTTTAATAAATATTTCTATAGAAAAAAGAAGTCAAAGTTGTGTTTTAGAGACCGTATCATCGTCCTAAACAACTTCTATTACTAAACCAGAGGGAATAAGCACATATCTCTTGCTTGAGAAAAAGTATTAGCAGGAAATTAATTCCTGCCATTTATCTACCAGCTTACTATAGTGAATCCTTCTCTATTAATGGTAATTAATAGAGTGGTGGATCCAATGTAAAATATTTTATATTCCGTATAAAATCTTTTTATATTATTCGAGTGGATTAATTAGTTGGACAAATAAACCAAGAAATTTTAAAGTGTTGGGAATCCAATGTATGAGTGATGAGCACGGTAGAAACACAGGTAGGATTACAGCTGGTTGCCACGACAAGAACAGAAGAACGGAACAGCTGATATCGTCAGTGGCTTTGGCTTGGTACGTTGACCCACTATACCTTAATTTTGCAGCACACGTACAGGAAATCCACTTATCCACCGATCGAGAGAGCTCACAACCCAACCAGTGAGGATAGCTATCGGGTGCGACGGCACACTGTTGAACACATGACGTGACACACACACGATCGGGAAGCTGGAAAAGCTAAGCGGCGTGGCCAAATATAATGCCAAGCATGATGACGTTTCCCATGGTTGTTGGGCGAATATGTGCATGCGCTTGTTGTGCTGCAACTGGCAGTTTTAGGCAAGGGTGTCTCCGAGGCTAAACAAGCTAGCGTGCAACACTCCAGCTCGTTATCGTCACTATTACAATAATTTAATTTAATTCGCAACTCAAAAGACAGTAATTAACAGGACACACAAAAGAAAAAGACGACGACAGGTCGACAGCAATATAAAATATATCGCACAAGGATATCCACCGATCGAGCTAAGCTCACAACCCAACCAGCGAGGATAGCTCGATCGATCGGGTGCGACGGCACACTGTTGAACACATGACGTGACACACACACGATCAGGAAGCTGGAAAAGCTAAGCGGCGTGGCCAAATATAATGCCAAGCATGATGACGTTTCCCATGGTTGTTGGACGAATATGTGCATGCGCTTGTTGTGCTGCAACTGGCAGTTTGAGGCTAAACAAGCTAGCGTGCAACACTCCAGCTCGTTATCGTCACGATTACAATAATTTAATTTAATTTGCAACTCAAAAGACAGTAATTAACAGGACACACAAAAGAAAAGACGACGACAGCAATATAAATTATATCGCACAAGGATATAATTTATTTGTTTATCCAGATAAAGTTTATAGAAATCAAATGACCAGGTTTTCTTATTTGTTTACATCACTCGATCTGCTAGCTGGGGTTAACACCAGCTCACACACCACAACAACTACAAACATTCAAAGTTTACTGTTTTACCAACATTACATCATATCCACAAGCAAAGACAAACTGAAATACACAACTACTAGATAGGTTTATCGATCCATCACTTATTCAGCGAAGAAGAACACACTGGTAGTAGCTAGCTGGTACTATATCGATCTCCGGTTCACAACACACAGGATGGAGATCGATGATCCAAGAACCTGTCTGTCTGAATCCTGATGATGAGCAGAGAGAAACAACAAGATCGTCCATGCAGTAACTAGAATTTCACCATTGACAGATCGAGAGAGGACTTTTCGGCAGCCACGAACCCCGGCCGGTTGCTGAACCAGGCTCTCCTTGAACACAAGCCGTGTCATGAGAGAATCTGGTTTCGCCACGGAGCAGTCGACGACGGTCCTCACCGTCTTCCTCATCCTCACGTTGTACACCACTAACCCCTTGTGGTTACCCAGCATGACATTCCCTTCCCCGTCGCCGGCGGCGGCCACAGACTTCAGATCACCAGATACCAGCGGCCTTCCATCGATATCGCGGCCGGGCGATCCCGCCGCCGCCCACGGCGTCGCGACACGGTGCCGGAGCTCCCAGTTTTTGTTGGTGCCATGATCCCCAAGCAGGAACCAGAGGTCGACATGGCCGTTGGTGGTCAAGCTCCGCCGGCACAGCAGCCGAAACTCGCCGGACGGAGTGTCCAAGTAGAAGGCGGACTCCCTGTCCGTGTGGATGCGGCTGTCCTGCTCGGCGCGAGGAAGACGGGGAAGCTGGGCCCACTGCCTCGTCGTGGGGTTGCAGAGGACGTAAAACCCTTCGGCCTTCTTGAACAGGAGGACGCCGTCGGACGAGGCGATGAGATGCCAGGCGTCGGGGTAGCGGATGAAGTGCCGCCGCCGGCCCGCCTCGTCGGAGGAGACGACGGGGACCGCGTGCAGCTCGACGTCGACGAAGCGGCCGTCCTCGTCCCAATACAGCAGGCTGGGGGTCTGCGACGGCGGCGGCCAGTAGCCCAGTACTCCTTAGTGCACATGACGACGTCGGTCGGCCGGAGGCGTGCGTGGGCGGCGAGGAAGCCGGGGTCGGTGGTGATGCCGCGCAACGCCCTGCAGACGGCGCCGCAGCGGAGCACCGACTTGGCCGGCAGGCGGGCGAGGATGTCGCTGATGTTGTCCAAGGATAGACGAAACAGCGGGCCGGTGAGCTGTGGCTTCTTTGCACCCGCCTCGTCGCCCATGTTCGCTCAGATATTCAAGTGTACCGTGGGTGTCGAGCGATGCTCACCTCCAATCCATCAGGGAGGGTTTATCCCTAAATCGATCGGAAAATTTCCTCATTTTCAAACTTCAAAGACGACGGTGCTTTCACTGATCTACTGAAGCAAGTGAACTAGTGAGTGAACAAAATAAGAAAAAACAGCAGTTCAGCTGATGGATTTCGATCGGTAAGAGTCACACGACGGCTCACCTCTTTCCCTCCGTGGTTCGCCAGCCGGCGGCGCGTCATCGTCGGTCCCCGGTCGGAGCAGCCCACCAGCGGCGGCGACGAAGCGTACACGAACGCGCGCTACGACTCTTCGGCAGCGGCGAGAGCTCGTGTCGATGTGTGGAGACGGAGAGAAGGGACTCGCGAATCTGGAGGAGGCCGGAGGGGAGCTCGCGTCGGGGGATTTCGATCTGCTCTCGCAGGCCAGGGGGAAGAACCGAAGAAGGGGATGAGAGTGAGAAACATGAGGGGATGTGGGGTCCGCCCGTGCTAAATACAGCGGCGCCAGCATGCCCGTCTCGCGCTTCCCGACAGCTTACTTCGCGTGAGCACTCTCCAGGCTTTGCCAGTTTCAATTTCCAGGCCAACTGGACGGTGAGTAAGAGCTGGAGAGTGCTGGCCTTTGTTGTGGGTTCAAAGGGTTTAGAGCTGAGAGGAATGCTGCTAGGTGAGGTGGCCGGCGACCGTGGATGTGGCGGTCCGAAGAGGCGATGGTTGCGACATCGAGAGTGGGGAGCTAGCAAGCATCACGAGTGGTTAGCGACGGCGAGACTACGGTGGAGGAAGGAGTGAGGATGGTAGCGGCTACGTGGCGACGACACAGAGGCAAGGTTCCAAACGGGTAGATGGGTATGGAAAGGGCGGAGAAGTAAGAGAATACCTTGGTTAGCATGTGATCAGAAAAAGACATTACGGTAGGCGATCAGGAGAAGCCGGTAGACACGTGGAGGCAGTATGCCTCCTTCCCCGATTTTCAGAAGGGGGACGATTCCAAACCAAGGCGGGAAGGGTTCGGGCCGAGTTGTGGGTAAGTTTTCCTCGCACCACATTGCTCAATACATCATTTTCCTTGTAAATATTTTGGGTAATTGATTGTGTACATCATGTCTATATGCAGGATTTCTACAGATGTGAGATACGAGGAGCAGGCGGAGGAGCAAATTAACAAAGCATGTACCAAGCTCGTGACAAACATGGAGTACGAGGCGCGCGTCCAGACCGTCATCGACTACTACGCTTTGTACAAACCAAACCCTCGTTACAAGGTCGACAAAACTGAGGCAAGGACCATAAAGCTGACTGTGGAACAATACATAGAGGTAATTGTGATTTTTTTGAGATTAAGTACTTATAATTTCATCCTCTCATATGTCATACACTTATGCTGTTGTGTAGGCGATTCCTTCGTGGATAGCCCACCATCCGCGGTGCTAAGATTACTATGCGCGTATGTGGTGCACACCCGAGTGGTGGGAGAAGCACATTGCTTGCTGAGAGCGGTGTTTGATGATGCCAGGTCCAGCACACCATCAAGGCAGCAACACCCTCCACGTGTACGTGAAAAAATGGGTACGTCAAATCATTTGTTTTATTTATGCTGATGCTCAATCTGGAGTAATTTCTAATCATATTCCTTTTTTTCTTTCTGTCGGCGTCACATGGTAACCGGCCGTGTCCTCCGATGAAGGCATACGCTTTGGCCCACAAAGGTAAGGCGACGGCCGACATTGACTACAGCCCTGAGGATCCCCCCACGACGTATACCAATGCGACCGTCCATCCCCGCCTCACTGCTTACTCAGATATAGCAAGGGAGGTTCATGGGTTTGAGTTCGATCCGATCAGCGAGCTCATTCATGGAGTATGCGTCATGAGGTCGGGCGGAGGCAAGAAGCATGGGCGGTACATGGTTGTTGACAGCGCACTCCAAGAGGCCGATATTCCCTCTCTCCCTGTGATTCGAGCAAGGAGCTCGAGTGCTGACCCGTCCATACGTCCAAGGCCGATCGTTCAGCAGGTCCAGATGCAGACACTTCATGTTATTTTCTGTTTATTTATGGCTCGTTTATTTTTGCGTACATTGGTCTCTATTGTTACATTTGGGGTGAAATGCTGTAGGATGCTCTGGACGAAAAGAGGAGGCTTCGACATGAGTTTGAGGAGAGGGTGGCGACAGAACGGGCCGCCGAGCGGGAGCAAAATACGCAACAGATGCGGCAGTGGCATGAGTACTTTATGAGTCTCTCCCAGAGCGTGGGTGGTCCATCGCTACCGCCAGTGCTAATGCCTCCACCTCCACCCACAACTACTCCTGTGAGTCACTTGACAAACTTATTGATTCAGTTTGTTACTGAACGTGCATATTTCAGTGGTATTTTCTATCTCACACATGCAACCACTCCTTTGTGCAGAATCAGTCAAGATCATCACGTGTTGGTGATTCGGCTCAGGACGCGGACTTGTCGGCCAACCAACACATATTACCTACTCTGCCTCAGTGAGTGCCTATGTGTGCCGTATCTTGTGGATTTCAGACTTTGTGGTGTCTTGTGGATCTATCTATCTATATGAACTCCCTGTGATGTTTGTGGAGTCAATCTTGTGGATCTATCTAGACTATATGTATAAACTCCCTGTGATGCTTGTGGAGTCCAACTTGTGGATCTATCTATATGTATAAACTGCTTGTGATGCTTTATTGTGATATATAATGCCTGTGATGGATATTATGATGCATGTGATGGATATTGTGATATATATGATGCTTGTGATGAATATTATTTTTGGGTACGTTTAACACGACCGAGCAATAAAATAGGGGGCTGATAGGTCTCTTTGCCAAGTGTTTTTGACCAAGACACTTGGCAAAAGGGTCATATTCTGTCATTTTTCTTTTATGTTCGCTGAGTGTTTTTGACCAAGGCACTCGGCGTCTATGCCAATTTTCGCCGAGGGCCGTGGACAAAACACTCGCCCTATATGGCTCAAGTCGTCGAGTGTCTGCGAACGACACTCGGCGTCTCTACGAGAACCCGCCGCGGCCGGCCGCCTCGATTCACATGCCGCCGAGTGCCCTAGTCAAACACACTCCGGGAAAGGTCAACGTGTTGCTGACTGTTTTTGACTACGACACTCGGCGAAAGTCCCGCCGTCACCTCCCACCGTCAACTGGCAACGTCGGGAGGCGCCGTCTGTGGAATGAGGTTCGCCGAGTGTATAGGCTGGCACTCGGCATAGAGACGCCGAGTGCGCGAGGTTCGACACTCGGCAAATAATTGTTCGCCGATTCTTTTTCCGCCGAGTTGGCGACGCCGAGTACAACACTCGGCGACCTACTCACCGAGTGTATATAGGCCTTCATCGAGTGCTTTTTGCACTCGGCGTCTCCCGAGTTTCTCGTAGTGAGGGTCGCAAATAGAGGTGGGAGGGTGCATGGGATGAGGTGAAAACATAGATATTAAGGAAATGTGACGTAGCGAACACGAAACTGATTGAGGTAGAATAGGATGAGGTGAAAACATAGATATTAAGAAAATGTGACGTAGCGAACACAAAACACTAATGGAGGTAGAAGACGATTATTTGATCGTTGGATCAAGATCGGAGGGATAAAAAATGTCATAGGAAAACAAAAAGAAAAAACAGACAGATTGAGATTTATCACTATACTATCGTGCCCCACTATGGTCATGATGACCGTACTAGGTCTTGTGGTTATTGTCATGCGCTCTAGCGCTCCTCAACTTCACTATCATAATTGTCATGCCCCTGCTCGGGCACATTTAGACTGGCTCGACATTTACCACGTCCGATCCCCACCAGCTGATGTTTGATTGGCGGTGTGTTGTGGAATATTTGGAAGGATCATAATCGAATGGTCTCTTCAATGTGTCTTGTTGCCTCGCATGCAGTGTCCTTATCCGTCAGCAAACACATGTGCTTATATATATCTATGGAGCTCTCACTTCGCAACCTTGATGTAACTATTTAAACCGCGTACTATGCAAATATTGTGTGCCTAGACTGTGCATATCAATGAAATGTTCGAGATAGGAATAAGATCATGGTTGTTTTGCATATAAAAAGTGGTAGAATGAAGCATTACCCAAAGAAAAAGGCAGCCACACATTGATTTTAATTTGCACTAATTAACGTCTTTTTTCTTCATAAGATGTTAGAAGTTGTTTGTATTTTTTTTTAAATTTAACTTCCCTCAAGATGCACAACAGAAAAGGAAGAACAATGTTTGCAAAAGGACCACAATCACTTGGGCAAGATGGCCAGATATAGTTTTTGGGTGATATTGTTCACATGTTTTTATAGAAAGCAAATGACCATGTTTATTTTTGAGGTTACACAACTCCAAACATTATTCAAGTTTACATCGAAATTAGCCAAGAGACATTGTTTAATCAAGGTTTATGCTAACGATAACCACTTTCTCCGACCATGGTTTGATGATGATACAGCCTTTGCCTATCTATCCACAATTAATGTAGTCACCATTTTGCATTGGGGCTGTGGTGTAGTGAAGGATAACTCTATATTTGCCAAAGTATGGATATGACTAATGTTACCAATCTTTGAAAGATCTTATGAGACTTCACTAAAACAAACTCATCAAACAAGAAATTAATGCATATATATGTGGTGTGTGGGGGGTATCTAGTAGGCACATGAAATTAATCCATAAGCTTGATGTAACTCTTCAAACCCCCATACTATACTTTGCAGATATTCTATGCCTAGACATGTTGAGTTTGCACCAGTAAAGTTTTTTCCTTTCAGAAGATGTTAATCCTACACGTTTGTTGTACTTACAAAGTTTGGTCGTTTCATGAATCCTACACGTGTTCACAAACGGATCACAGATGGATGCCCAGAAATTTTTTTTGCCATAGTATTGACATACTTTTATAGAAAGCAAATGACCGTTTTTATTTAATTGTTGGGGTTACTACACAACTACTACCTCTGTTCTTAAATATATGACACCCTTGATTTTTTTTTGTTCGTTTGACTATTTGTCTTTTTTACACATTTTTTTACAAATCGATAAACCAACAAGTTAAATCTAAAATACATTGGATAATAGATATAATAATATACATTTTTACTTTAGTTAACTAATTTGTTCAATATATATTGATGGTCAAAGTTGGAGTACAAAGTCAACGGTGTCATATATTTAAGAACGGAGGGAGTACAAACATTTATTCAAGTTTACATATATCCAGATCACTTAGGGCATGTTCAGTTCGGTAGAAATTTTTGGAGTCCTCTTTCAAGGCCTATTAAGAGTATTAAACGTAGACTAATTATAAAACTAATTACATGGATAGACCGGAAATTGCGAGATGAATCAATTAAGACTAATTAAGTCATCATTAGAGATTGTTTACTGTAGCACGACGGTGTCTAATCATGGCATAATTAAGCTCATTAGATTCGTCTTGAAAGATTAGGAGGGTTACAAAAATAGATTTTTGCCATTAATTCACATTTAATACTTCTAATTAGTATTCGAAGATTGATATTGGAGAATTTTTTGCGAACTAAAAGGGCCTTAAGAGATAGATTGAAAGATAACTCTGAAGACAACCAAAACGTAAATTTGGCTGATTATCATTTCAGATCAACAAATCTCTGGGTGAACCTTGGATAACGACAAGATCCAAATACTTAAGCAGCTGTAAAATATCTCCAATTCACAACAAAACAACTGGAGCAAACCTTGAGCAAAAAGTTCATCGAGGATGACATAGACAGAGAGATCCAAAAGACTTAGGTGCTGCTAGCTGCAGCCTCTCCTTGAACACACATGCCGTGACAGAACAACATCTATCTCGGCGCTCCATGACGCCACGGGATCGACGGTCTTCACCGCCTTCCTCTCCACGTTGTACACCACTAACCCCCAGCATGATGTTACCTTCTCCGTCAGCAGCTGCAGCCACAGACAAGAGATCGTTGGGGTTTAGTGGCTTGCATTCCCAAGGCAGTTGACTGCGTCCCCACAAAATATATGTCAGTATCGAGGAACTAGAGGTCGATGTGCGCCTCCTTCCCAAAATCGGCGGCCACAAGCAAGCGGCCCTGCCATCAAGTGGAACGTCTCCAGTTATCCCGGCAGCCTCTGCGGCGGCTGTGTCTATGGGGCGTCGTGGAACGCATGTGGTCAGGGACTTGTTGCTACAACAATGCGATATGCATCTTAGATTCTTGTCAGGGTGACAACAATTGGATGTCTTGATTCAACTTTACGTGATGAATTGGTTGATAAGTTATACGTATTTCTTTCAAAACTCCATAATTGACTTGCGGGCACAATTCGCAGTAAGCCGAATCATCTCTGAAAGCTTACAACAATCAAAACTTTCATGCTAAATGTAGACATGATGATGATTAATAATCACCTTATAGTGCAATAGTAAGTTGGATGAATTTGTGTACAGTTTTACAAAAGGGAATCCTCTAATTTGAATTTTTTTTGCTGCTATTGGAACCCTGTAGAAACTCTAAATAATGAGCAAGCTCATGCTTGAAAACGGTTGCACAATGTTCACTTATGTTCCATGCCATCATACCAATAATCTCCACAAAGAAAGGATGATGAATTTGTTGCTTAGAGCTCTCCAGCACCTCAAAAGGCTGCATGTTTCCATTTAGGACTAGATGGACAATGTTCCAAAACTGCTGGGAGAATGAGCATTTAAGGAAAAGATATTGCAGTGACTCCACAATTTGACAAACACGAAAATAACTTTGCAGGTCCATGTTCTTTCTTAGCAGTTCCCTTGTCTTTAATCTAGGAACAAGTCCATTTTTAGTCATCGAACTATTGGCAAAGTTTGATTGTAACCACCGAACTCCTAAACCGGTTATATTTGGCCATTCAACTCTTAAAACTGTTCATTTTTTACCATTGGTGGTTTTGTTGGCTGGTTTTGCCGATGTGAACGCCACGTGGCTATAGGTTCCACATGTCAGCATCATCTCTCTCTCCTCACCCTCTCCTCGCTCTTTGACATCGGCCGCCGCCCTCTCCCGCGCCTCACCAGTGCCGGCAGCCGCCCTGCCCCTGCACCTCCCCTACATCGGCAGTTGCCTTGACCTTGCGCCTCCCCTACGCCGGTCGTCGTCCTCCCCTCGCACCTCCCCTCTGTTTTTCTTCCTCCACCATTCATCTCCACTGAGCACCCCATGGCCGCCGGCCAAATATGCCGAGCTCCGACTGTCTCCGTCAAATAGCCGCCACCCGAAATATTTTACGCACCGTTAGATTCTACGCACCTTGAAATATTTTTAGAATTTTTTCTTTTATTTTTCAATTTTTTAATTCAAATGTGAAAACACACAAAATTCTTCAGTGATTCGGTTTTTTTGTTCAAAGCCGGTTACCGCTCAAACCGGTCCGACTTACCGGTCAAACCGCTCGGTAAGCCGTTCCAAACCGTTTGCACTACGTGTTTTGATTTGAAATTTGAATTTGGTCGGTTTTTTCGATTTCCGGTCAAACCAGAGCGGTTTACCGCTACCGGACAGCGGCGGCTTGAGCCTACCGGGGGAAAAATAACCCTGGTGAGGAGAGAAGAAAGGGAGAAGGGAGATGGTGCTGACATGTGGGAAGCACCGCCACGTGGCGTCGACGTTGGTGAAACCGGCCAACAAAACCATCGATGGTAAAAAATAAACAATTTTAAGAGTTGAATGACTAAATATAACCGGTTTTGGAGTTTGATGGTCAAAATCAAACTTTGTCAATAGTTCGATAACAAAAATGGACTTACTCCTTTAATCTAATATGTTTCAGCAACAGCCAAAAAATAAATTAAGCTTGAGATAGCAAGAACATTTCCACAGGGAAACTATGCATAATTTTTCCAGTGGAACAATAGAATCCAAATTGCCACATCTTTTTTAAGGAAACAAAAGTTGCCAGATGCTAAAACAAAGTGACAATCATTACAGTTAACTGTTACTACGTTCTTCCTATCCACCATACCACTGGACTAGAAGTTCATCGCAAATAACCACCCCAAGCATTGACTTAGCTCCAAGAGTGGATCAATGGGAAGTCAGCAGAAGTTGGCGTGGAGAAGCACGTGTGTTGCACCGTGCTACCCTTGAACACATGCTTTGACACAAACACCCTGTTTTTCCGCTGCATCACCGAGTTGACCGTCCTCACTGTCTCCCTCTTCTTCACATTGTACACAATTAACCCATCATTGTTGCCGAGGATGATGTTGCCTTCATCGTCGCCTGCTACGGCCACAGACTGCATACCCCAATCATTACATGGCCTTCCTCCACTACCATGTTTCCATGGCGAGGCGACCCGGTGCCGGTGAACCCACTTCCGAGTGCTGTAGTCCTCAAGGAACCAGAGGTCAACGTGCTTCTCCCCAAAGTCAGCCGCAGCGAGCATCCCTTCCATCTCGAACAGCTTCATCATCTTGGGTGTCCTTGATGTCGGTCCCGGCATTTGGCAGAACATCTCTGACACCGTGTCAAAAGCTGTAATCCTTGTCTCGCCTGTGGCGCAGCGCCAGATCGGTGGCCAGTGCAGCTTGCCATCGAGAGCCACGGGCATCGTCGCCGTCGTGAGCAGGGGTCTGATGAATCGGGTGATCAGATCAGGCTCTTGCTTCAGTTTGAGATGCTGGGGTTCCCCGGCGCGAGAATTTTGCGATTATAGGACTCAAACAAACATGGTTTGCTATTTTGACACTGGACCCACAATTCATAGACACAGATGGACCCGTTTGTCATCCACAAAGGTTGTCAAAATAGCAAATCACGTTTGGAGGGAGTCCTATAATCACAATTTTTTCCCCCGGCGCCGGTGGAGACAATGTACCAGAAGCCACGCGTGAGGCTGCAGCACAAGAGCCGGAACTCGCCGGACGGCTGGTGGAAGTAGAAGCCGTACTCCGGGTCATTGTTGATGTAGAACTGGCCCTTGAAGTACTCGTTAGATAGCCTCGGCAGCTCGGCCCACTGCCTCGTGATGGGGTTGCAGAGGAGGTAGAACCCGATGTCCTTCTTGAACAAGAGCACGCCGTCGGACGAGGCGAGGAGGCGGCCGCAGTGCGCCGGGACGGTGAGACGCGTCCCAGGGTAGCGGAGGAGGCGCTGCCGGTCGTCCTCGGGGGCGGAGACCGGGAGCGCCTCCAGCGCGACGTCCTCGGAGCTGAATCCGGTCAGGAGGTCGCTGCTGCACGCCCATGGCGCCGCGTCCAGGTACGTGTGCGCGAGGATGGAGACCGGCTGCCGGCGGCGCGCGCGCGCGGCGAGGAAGTGCTGGGTGGTGGTGATGAGGCGCCAGGCCTTGCACGTGGCGCCGGAGCGGAGGATGGACTTGGTCGGCAGGCGGAGGAGGATGTCGGCGATGGTGTCCTCGGAGAGTCGGCGGATCGGCGTGTCTTCCATCCCCGTCGCCGTTCTCTTCTCCCCCAGCTTTGGTTCAGATGCGAGGCTGTTGAAAACAAAGATGAATCTTGGCTGATTCTTGCACGGCCAAGAAATCGACCAGAACTGATTGAAGTCTAAAAAGAAATCGACCTGAATCAGATCTGCGCTGCGCCGGACCCGTGCCGCCGCTGGCCTCCACCTCCCGGAATGGAACGGGGAGGAGAGGACAAGATTTTTAGGGCTGCGGTCTTGTGGATGGTTTGACGGATGGATCGGGGTCGATGGTGAGTGGACGGTCAGATGAAGAGCTGAGGGGATAGGATGGGCCGGTTGGGCCACCATCTAGTACTTTACTACTTGTACTTAACTTCGCCATGAATGAATTTTAGTTAGATGGGCCAATAGGCCCACCTTAATGGCCTCAACTTAAGGCCTTAAATAACCTTTCTTTCTAGCCGGAGAATTTGACTGGCCCGCATGACAGTAATCATGACTTTTCTGATTTTTTTTTGGCGGAATAGCCAAATTGGTCCCTGAACTATCGTCGAAAGCTCAATTTCATCCCTGAACTACGAGAACGGTCGTTCTCGTCCTCAAACTTTCGCAACTGGCTCAATTCCGTCCCTGAACTACGAAAACAGTTGTTCTCGTCCTCAAACTTTCACAACCGGCTCAATTTGATCCCTGTCCAGTCAGCTATGGTTGTGAATTACTAATTCTACCCCCTTAGCCATCTCTTTCAGAAAATATGTGATGCACAAGGATAGGAAGAAACATGAAGTAATCAGAAATAGAAGATAAAAAATCATTTTGATGAGAGGAGGGTAGATCAAGTAGGGATTGGTCAGGTATAACGTACGTTAAAGGTCTTAGTTATCTTATATATTATCAATAGCATTCCTGAAACACAATTATTAGCATGTAAGCACATGGTGATGTTCACGTACTTTGAAGGGATTGCATCCAGGAAACCAAAGCTTTGTGACCAATGGCGTAGCTTACTATACTCAAAACCGGGCAAGACTTTTCATAACTACACCACAGTTAAATTACATATATATCGCCAGACAACGAGCTTCTATGGTTTATTTAAAATGAATCAGGTGGAAAAAAGGCTGGGGAAAAATATGGTCAAGTGGGTAGAATCGGTAATTCACAACCATAGCTGACTGGGCAGGGACGAAATTGAGCCGGTTGCGAAAGTTTGAGGACGAGAACAATCATTTTCATAGTTCAGGGACGGAATTGAGCCGGTTGTAAAAGTTTGAGGACAAAAACGGTCGTTTTCGTAGTTCAGGGACGAAATTGAGCTTTCGGCGATAGTTTAGGGACAGATTTGGCTATTCCGCCTTTTTTTAAAAGTAAGAGTAAAGTGCATGACCGGTCCTTAAACTTATTTGGCTGTATCACTTAGGTCCTCATACTCTTAAAATGCATTTCTGCCTCTCTAAACTTGGGGTGTCATTTAGGTCAATATACTCTCAAAGTGCAGATCTAACTCCCTAAACTTGTCTTCATGTGTCATATAGACCCCTAAACTTGAAATGCATTATCATCTCACTAATATAATTAATATGATAAGATCAAACTTTATGTTTTGAAGCAAGCCATCATTTTCATTAGCATATTTTCTTACTTGTTTTATTGCTTCTTTAGCTTCACCCTTATAGTAGTAATTTATCTTAAAAATCCCTTATTTAAGTTTAGTAATGTGCAACCACGAGTTATTCAAATTTGAACAATCTTTCAAAAATAATTGAGGATGCCTGTCATGTGCACCTATATGATATTACCTCCTCCAAAGTAAAAGAATATCAATCTTTTTGGATTCATCATATCAATATTCTACAGATACAGTGATTTGAATCACATTTTATTTTACTATAGTTAAATTATATATGTGTAAAATTAGTTTTTATCAATTTACTTGAGATGACAATACATTTAGAAAGTAGATGGACCTAAATGACACCCGAAGCCAAATTTAGAGGGATAAATATGCACTTTAAGAGTATATGGACCTAAATGACATCCGAGCCTAAGTTTAGGGAGCCAAAATGCATTTTGAGAGTATGGAGACCTAAGTGACACAGCTGGACAAGTTTATGGACCGCGAGTGCATTTCACTCAAAAAAGTAATCATGATTTTTCTGAGGTAAGGTTTGTCAGCATAATCCTATTTCTTTGTTTAGCATTTGCCTTAAACTACCGTGCTTGTTGGTACCTATCTTTCTGCAGGCCTTGTTCAGAGTTCTAAGGATGAAGCATTTGAAGTCAGAGGCACCGCTGGAGACTTATTACAATCCAGCAGCAGTTTTAGTTCTCCCCGAAGCAATACCAAAGAATTCAGAAGTGGCTTCAAAGAAGAGGAAGCATCAGGACGTGGACACTGCACCACCTGCAGAACAAGTGGAGGCAACTGAAGAGCAGGACAAATCCAACCAGCAGATTCAACACTTTGTGCTGGATTTCTTGCATCGTCTGGTATAATTTTTGAACGATATAATCACACCAGAGATCCTTTGACTGGTTAGCAGTAATTGGTCAACTTCAGCCTGGTGTTCAACCTATCCAAGCAGAGATAGAACGGAACCACACCCACTAAAAAAGGATGCTAGGTGACTGGATCCAAGCAAGTCAAAAGGGACATCAAGCGCGGTAACCCTAGTTTATGGTCTACTGCGCCTGAATACTAGATCTTTAAGCATCAGCAGTTGCAGCACGGCAACTACTCCATGATGCAAATCCTGCAACTGCCATTGGCACTTGCACACATCGCTGAACCAGACTAGTGATTAGTTGTTGTCTTGCTGAATCAATCAATCTTTGGTTTTTCTTTTTTCTTTAAGAAATCCAGCCATCCAATGTACTGTAACCCAAGAACAGTTAGCCTGACAGATCCCTTTCGTTGCAGCAGTTGGCCTGAAAGGAGGCTGGAGTCAACCGTGAGGATCTAAGATCTGGACGACCAGAAGTGGCCAGAAAGCAGCTAGCTACCACTGCACTGGTGGTGCAAATGGAGGGTTCAACGTCAGAGGTAGGAAAAGGCCGGGTAGCATGTGTGCGACAGTGCGTGTGCCTAGGGCCAGCATGTCAGTCACACTGTGCTGTGGTTCAGTAATCAGTCCAGTTCGATCAGTTTGACTCCACGGCTCTGTTAGAAGCCAGATTTCCCCCAAAATTCACTATGAAAAAAGAAGATTCCTCATCACATCAAACATCACATAAAAAATGTCGGTACATGCATGAAGTACTAAATGTAGATGAAATCAAAAACTAATTACACAGTTTGGATGTACTTTGCGAGACGAATCTTTTGAGCCTAGTTAGACCATGGTAGGACAATATTTACCACAAACAAACGAAAAGTGCTACAGTGCTTTTCAGTTCGGAACAGTGCTTTTCAGCCTAAAATCCGTGCAAAATCTCGGAATTTTGCAACCAAATTTTGAGCTCTAAACACACCCCACGCCAGTTTGGCTGAAGGTGCCGTAGAATATACCCGGGAGAAAGTGACAATGGAGGAGACGAACAGATCAATCATACGTTTTGATTTAGCCATTTAGCTTCTTAATAATCCAACTAGGACTAAACTATGATGCGCCAAATTTCGCTATCAACACGTGTCAGTGAGAAAATTTTTAACACTGTTCATGGTACCACCAGTGTATCATCATCCATTATGCACAGTCAATCACACAGATGATGGCAGCACCATTTTGCGTTTACAACCTTTGGAGTTGAACTGTGCAATTTGAAGCAGTACAAAGTTGCCGTTAAATCCCTCTGTTGGGAACAAATGACTGACACATGCATCCTGTGGAGACGTGCAACGGCCAACGAACAACGGGTTGCAGTAATTCCAACTTCCAAGAGGTGGCGCTGTACGGCCGGGGTAGAAGCGGCACGGCGATTCGCTTGCCTAGTGCAGTGCAGACATGAAGGTTGTTCGACTGGTAGAATGAATAGTGCTCGGTTGATAAAATGAATAATATTGTGTGAGATGGAATAAATCAAAACCAACCAGCCCAGCACTGTTCACCTGACCAGCTGAACAGTCTCATGTTCGTCTCTTCCAACGCATCTCCGTCCAGATCTCCTCTCCTCGGGATTCATCTGACGCCGCAGACGAATTTTCACAGCAAGGACCGGATGAGAGAGAGACCTCGCATGGTTCGTCATTTTCTCGTTGGACCCTTCTCGCTTTCGGCAGCACTACTACACAGGCTCCTAACCTGGATTTTTGTTCTCAAGTCAATTCGCATCTTCTTTCGTTATCGTCTAACAAAGAGCCATAAACATATGTTTTCAAGTATGACCGAAAGCGATTTGTTGCGTGATGAAAGGGATCAGGCAGTTGTTTACTTTCAGCTCTTCTACATCCTTCAAAATTTTTTTTTGAACGATGACTCTATCATTCCATTTGATTATTTCAACGGTGACAGCAAACTACTCCAGTTTTATGCGTGCGTGGTGGTGTGTGTATGCACGCGGAGTTCATGTAACATACTCTTTTCGTCCTAAAATAAGCACACATCTTGTTTCTGGAGCACTCAAACAATTTTAAATTTTATTAGGAAACTATATTTGTCTCAAACAATTTTAAATTTTATTAGGAAACTAAAAATATAAAAAGTATTATTAATATTTGTCTCTCCAAATAAATTTATTAGGAAACTAATCAAATGATACTTTTTATACATCATAAATACTAGTAATTTTTGTATAAATTCTGGTCAAATTTAAAATTGACTAATGGGGAAGTCAGATGTGCACTTATTTTGCGACGAAGAAAGTACTCATCATAAGCAAAATGAAGCACACAACATACGGAATATACTTTGTGGAAATAAAATTACATTTGTCCAATTTCGGTTGAAAGGGGCATGTGCTCAAAGCGCATAACAATCCTGCTAATTGTTCCCCTTTTGTTCCTTTCGTAGTTTGATAATCCCATGCATTATAGGCACTCTGTCTCCTTCCCCATGAGACAAAACCCAAAAGGATCTATGACCTAGAATATAAATACCAGGGGGCCTCCTGTGAGCCCTTTGCTTTGTTCTTTTCATGGCTGTGGTCACATCCCTAGACAAAAAAGAAATGAAGAGGATAACATCTCTCAAGAACCCAACAGAGAATGCAAAAACAAAAACACAGCACAAAAAAGCAAGCAAACAAATTATCACATCATTTTGAGAGAGAAAAACATCGAAGGAAAAAAAAAGAGAGCCCGCAATAGCTAACTTCACCAGTCATCAAATTATATGCAATTTTTTTGTTTGTATTCCTATTTTTTCAAATAAATGTTTCAAGTTTATTACCTTTTCCAATCAAAACACACATTAAATGCAGAAAGAAAAAGATGAGGAAATAGTGCAATTACCATCCTGCCCTTGCCAAATTTCCGCATTAGGCGTAGGCACATCAGAGAGGACAAGATGTGCAGAGACCCGTCAGAGTCAAAGCGTTCCCGTTCCGTTCCACTGCCCACCAGCCCCCGCCGTGCCTTCCCCTTCTCCTCACTCGCCGAGGCCGCAGCCCGCAGCTTTTACTTTACTCGCCCCACCACCACCTCGCCTTCCGCTTCCCACCCGCCCCCTTCCCCGCGCCGCCGCCTCCGGATCGCGGCCTGCCTCCCTCCTTTCTCCGGCGAGGCCTCAGCACCATCCCATGCCCCGCCGCCGGTGACCTCCGCCCCCCGCCATGGGCTGCGTGCACGGCCGGCCCTCCACCGCCAGCCCCGCGGCCCCCGTCACCTCCTCCCGCCGCCGGGACCACCCTGCGGTTTCCCAGCCGCAGCAGGAGGGGGTCGACTCCTCCGACGCCGCCGCCGCCGCCGCCGCCGCGACGGTGGAGGCTGGCGCGGCGCCGGAGCAGCAGGCGCCCGAGAAGCAAGAGAAGCCGGCGCAGGTGAAGAGGGAGCGCCGCTCGCGGTCGTCGCGCTCGGCCACAGCGGCGGCCGCCGCCGCGGCCCACGCGGACGTGCGCCTGGGCGGGAGCTTCGCAAACAAGGCGCGCGGCGAGCAGGTCGCCGCCGGCTGGCCAGCCTGGCTCTCCGCCGTCGCCGGCGAGGCCATCAACGGTTGGACCCCGCGCCGCGCCGACTCCTTCGAGAAGATCGACAAGGTGCCCCCCCCCCCCCCCCCCCGGCTCCTCCGCATCCCAAAGCTTCGTGATCCATGCCGCGCGAACGCCGAGGTGAAAAATTGCATCTTTTCCCTCTCTCCCCCCAGATCGGCCAGGGCACGTACAGCAATGTGTACAAGGCGCGGGACTCGATCAGCGGCAAGATCGTGGCGCTCAAGAAGGTGCGCTTCGACAACCTCGAGCCCGAGAGCGTGCGCTTCATGGCGCGCGAGATCCTCATCCTGCGCCGCCTCGACCACCCAAATGTCGTCAAGCTCGACGGGCTCGTCACCTCCCGTATGTCCTGCAGCCTCTACCTCGTCTTTGACTACATGGTGCACGACCTCGCAGGCCTCGCCGCCAGCCCCGACATCAAGTTCACGCTGCCTCAGGTCAGGATCCCGTCTTGTGCAGACACCATCGCTCTCGATTATGATAAATGCTGCTGATTGAGGTGTTTATGTGGGGCCAGGTCAAGTGTTATGTGCATCAGTTGTTGTCAGGGCTCGAGCACTGCCACAACCGGGGAGTGCTGCATCGTGACATCAAGGGATCAAATCTGCTTTTGGACAACAACGGTGTCCTGAAGATTGCAGATTTCGGCCTAGCATCGTTCTTCGACCCCAACCATAAACAACCAATGACGAGTCGGGTGGTCACACTCTGGTACCGGCCACCGGAGTTGCTGTTGGGTGCGACAGATTATGGAGTTGGTGTCGACTTGTGGAGTGCTGGATGTATACTTGCTGAATTGCTGGCTGGGAAGCCTATTATGCCTGGACGGACTGAGGTGAGCTGCAGAATGCTTGACTGCAAAATTGTTCATTACTAAAGCTAGGGTAGCAGATTCCTAGCTCTGGGTAGCAGATTCCTAGCAGATCCCTCATGGCAAAATCCTATTCACCTTTGAAAGAATCAGTTGAGCATAGCTCTGGAATTTTTCATTACTAAAGCTAGGGTAGCAGATTCTATTTAGTTGTGACCCTGCTGCAGCACTGTACTTGGATTTTAATCTCTCATCCAAGCTATATTGTTTGTGTTATTTGTTATTCTGCTAGACAAATTTGTTGGATAGCTTAACCTATTCAATGCGGTTATCATGCAAAATGATATTGTTCATGAAAATGGTATTTTATGAATAATAGGTGATCCTATTTAGTTGTGACCCTACTGCAGTATTGCACTACTGTCAATGTGTGGGCAAACCTTCGAATTTTCAATTTCTCACCCAAGCTATATTGGTTTTGCTATTATGTTAGACAAAATTGGGCAATAAACCAACCAAAGTATATTGGTGTTGCAAATTGGCCTTGTTGATGAACATCATATTTGTACAAATTTATATAAGAATAAAAAAATGACCTTGCTGACTGTTCATCAGTGTTAATAATTATTCTGCGAATGTACTGCTTTGGCAATGCGGAATCGTACATGATTTGTGGGAAATTGCAATTTTGCCATACGTTAAAATCCTGAATCCCACCCGATCTCAGATGCTGAATTATTGAATTATTGTTCGCTCGAAGCAATTCAATGGAATCATTTGGAAATACAACTGCCCCTTTCTTTTTAAGATTTTAGTGATGGTCATATGTTCAGCCACATTCAGTTTAGTCTATTGCTCCTCTCAATGTTTCGTCTTTTGATTGTATGTCTTTTAGGTGGAACAGCTGCATAAAATTTTTAAGCTATGTGGCTCTCCGACGGAAGAATATTGGAAAAAATCAAAGTTGCCTCACGCAACTATATTTAAGCCTCAACAGCCATACAAAAGGCGAATAGCAGATACATTCAAAGATTTCCCTCAATCAGCACTACGACTGATTGAAACACTACTTGCAATTGATCCAGCTGATCGTTTAACGGCAACGTCTGCATTACAAAGTGATGTAAGTTGTCTGGGTTATCATTCTGTTCCTATTTTCTATATAAATGAAAACACAGACGTTACTTGATGGATTAGTCTCCTTTGAGGATGACATTGGCGGTACGATACTATTTACCTAGAATATTTGCACCCAGAGGCTGACTGTAGTAACGATCAATTTTCCTTAAAGATCGCATTGGTTTTCTCAATTTGATTTTCAGAAGAGGTTATATAGCAGCTAGTTGACTGCAAAATGTTCGATGTTAGTCCTAAAGAGAAAAAGAAGTGTTCATTGCTTGCAGATTTCTAGAGGGCAACAATAGTTAATTTTTTACAGGACAAGCATAAGATTGTTAACCACATCTTTAAATTGCTGCCTGTCATATTAATCAAGATATTGCCATTAAGCCACCTTGATCTATAAAATTTAATTTAGACTGAACAATGTTGTTCTGACTGAGTCCAAATGTTAGTCTTGTTTAGATTTACACGATCACTACATGTTCTTATTTGAATTTATGTGAGTAGCTTATCTATCATGCTGTTGTTATCATGAATAATTCTTTTTTAAAACAAGCCCCCTTATTTTCACAATACAAGCAGTTCTTTACAACGGAGCCTCATGCATGTGAGCCATCAAGCCTGCCTCAATACCCACCGAGCAAAGAGATGGATGCGAAACGAAGAGATGAAGAAGCTAGACGGTTTGTCATGCCATCATTCACAAAGTTCTATCTATATATTGCTTTTGTTGTTCTGGATGCTCGTATTGTCATCTATGCAAGACAGTGTGCTGTGTTTGCCTGAGAAAATTTATGATTCAGTTGTGTCAAGTTGTCAACTTGAGTTGAGGCTTGATCTTACAGCAGCACCCTGAATTCTATAGTTCATACTTAGCCTACTTATGCATCTTCCATGATAAATAAAAACTCGGGGCAACACTATTCATATTGATCACAGGAGGACATAACATGACAAAAATGTGTTCAGCTTATGAACATTTTATTTCCTTTCTCAAAAGTAACTTTGGTCCACTGCAAGGACTAAAGTGAGAGTCTTGACTGTCGTGCCAAGATTCCAGGATTTCTGGGAACTTGTTGAGAATAATGCTTAGACATCATCATGGAAAACTGCTTACACATCATGATGAGTCATGCAACAATTTGTCTCCCTGCTTTTCTGTTATACTTTGTCCTTGTCCTTCCCATTATTCCCCAAGAAGTATTTTTTTATTTCTTAATACACCGTTTCGTAGCATTCTGGTTGCTTGCTGGCTGATTGGCTTATTTATTTGATGAACAACAGCTTAAGAGCTGCTGGTGCTAGAGCTAATGGAGATGGAGCAAGAAAGACAAGGACACGAGACCGGCCTAGGGCTGTTCCAGCTCCAGAGGCAAATGCTGAACTTCAAGCAAATATTGATGTATGTTAATCTTTATTTACTCAAGTTGCTTATTGTTCATTGATGCGAGCTTATTTGCATATACTGTGTTGCATAGCATCTGTTAAGGGTGCAAATTTTAGTTTATTGGCTAACACAAATATTTTTTTCTCTACAGAAAAGAAGGTTAATAACACACGCAAATGCGAAGAGCAAGAGTGAAAAGTTCCCTCCACCGCATCAGGATGGTGCACTTGGATACCCCTTGGGCTGTTCAAATCACATGGAGCCGACATTTGAGCCTCCCGATCCTTCTTCCTTCAGCACTGTATTCCCTTACGAAAAAGGCTCGGTGCCTACCTGGTCTGGACCATTGGCCGACTCTGCAGCAGGCAACCAGAAGCGGAAACACAAGTCTGGCCGCTCATCAAAACAACCGTCAACTGCCCGTGCTAGATGATATATCCTGTCGTGCTTAGTGCAAAAGAAGCCTTAAATACTGAAAAAGAATACTCTGCAGCGGTTCCTACAAACTAAGAGATCTGAGTTGGAATCGGGGGCTGCAACAGTGAATTGTTTTTTCTCAGATCCATTCATGTACGGATTTTTCCGAACATCGGTCAGTGTATAGGCTGGAGAGGGAGCTCAATTAGTCAATTGTGTACATTAGGTTCTCTTTTCTATTCTTTATAAGCAGCAATATGCTATGTTAGATTTATTTGAGTGAGGAATGGAACTGTTAGGTCTACTTAACATGTCACTCTACATAGCTTACTTCCAATCAATTGAATATTTTTTATCTGCTATTCCCTAACCAGTTATTTTATGCGTTTTCATTCATTAAAAAGAGCTTCAAACTAAATCAAAGCATAGTTCAATTTAAAATCCTTCCACTGTTATACTCTTCAACCCACTTTACAAGTTGTATTGCAGAACTGTTGTAATTTTATATTGCTATTAGCGTGGCCTAATGCGCGGCCGAAGGTTGTATCTCTTTGAATCTGATGTGGTGATGGTGTTTTCACCGATCTGTTCTAGTAAAACACCATTTTTCGGGTGAATTTCTTGCGGCCGCGGCAGCACGAAGTCTGGATCGATCCTGCTGTCCACTTCGTCTTGTAGCTCGTCGAAGATCCAGGAACAGCTGCTGAGGCTTCCATCACTCTCTGAGCTGTACAGATCATACGCCATGTCTGCTGGACAAGAGAGTGGGTCCAAAAATTTTGGTCAGAAATTGTACCCGTGTAGTATGACAATTACACGGTGGTTAGTCGCAAAGGACACGGAAAAATGTTGGGACATTTTGGTCAATTTTGCAATAGCACGATGGCTTTGGCTAAGCCATTGATTGCAATATGTAAGGTGCTCACCGCCGCCGGCATTGCCTTCAATTGCCCGTACTTTCTCCATCAGGGTTTGGAGCAGAAGATGGTTCAGAACATCATAATCCCTGCAGCAAAATGGGTTACCGAAACACCGAATTATGCAGAAAGAAAGTGATGTGATTATGTCATGATGGTCGTCTTACTTGTATGTGAAAATGGAGCGCAGGATCTGAACGACAGTGGCGGCAAGGAACACTGATCTGACCAGCAACACCTTGGACAGGATCCGGAACTGATTGTTGAAGTTGTCAGCTCCGAGCTTGATCACTCCAATCTCCAGCATAATTGTAACGCAAAGACCTAGCGAGAATTATGTTAGCAAATGCCGATTTCAGAATTCAGAACAAACTGTGGTGAACATTTTTGAATTCAGAGTAATAAATCTGAATGGTATTGAACGAACAGTCTGAAGTTCGTAGCCTGAATCTTACCGAGATAGAGCTTGCCCCTGATGTCGAAGGTCTGCTTGGCGCTGGTGAGCATGTAGATGAGGAAGGCGATGCAGCAGTAGAAGAAGAAGGCCTTGATGAACCGGGACTCCACGAGGATGGCGTTGTGGAGGACGTAGAGCTTGTCCAGTGCCGCGAAGATGTTGGCCTGCTTCGCCCTGAACTCTTCCTGCGGCAACAATGGCGGATGCATCAGAGATCTACAAATCCTAGCAAATCGTTGGGAAAAAAATTCTTTTTAACGGTGAAGAAGATGAAGAGAACAACAACCTGAGCTTCCAGTATCGAGTGAGAGTTGTGGATGAGATGTTCGTGAGCGTTCCGGATCTCCTGCCGTGCCAGCAGCTGCTCCTGCTGACGCTGTCCGAAATACGCGAGGTTCTGAATCGTCTCCCTGCTCTCTTCGAGCGCCCGTGCCTGGAAGCCATGGAGCTCGTTGAGCCCTCGCAAGGCCTTCTCCTGCCCATCCAGCAGCTGCACCTGGCTCTCCAGCGACCTGCCGGCCACGCTCCCGATCTCGTCGGCGGCGCGCTGCAGGCCGTCCATCCTCGACGCCATGGCGTCGCCGAGTACCCTGACCCCTCTCTCGACGCCCGCGGCGTCCTCCCTGAGCCTCTCCATCCCGTCGCCCAGGGTCCTGTAGGACTCCTCCACCCGCTCCATGCCGGCATCCACGGCGCCCCTCATCGCGGCCTGCCCGTCCCTGAGCTCCGCCTGCGCCGCCGCGATCTCCTTGGACTGCTCGGAGATGGCCCTCGAGTGGTCGAGCACGTCGTTGATCTGGGCCCCGGCGGCGATGGACGCCGCGGTGAGGCGGTCGGTCTGCGCCGCGATCGATGAGAGCGAGCTGTGGATGTTCTCGGATTCGCGCAGGAGGTGATCGGACCTCTCCTCGATGGTCTCGAGCTTGTCGTGCGCCGACTTGGACGTCCTCGACAGGTCGTTCACCAGCCTCTCCGTGCTCTTTTTGAACGCCTCGGCTCTGCAGGAACGAACAGAGAAGATCATCGTCAACAATGGCATGGAAATTGTCATCATAATCATCAGAGTAAAAAAAATGAAAAGAACATACTGCAGCTGGTGGCAGAGGGTGTTGGTCTCGAGGAAGAACTCGAGGAAGACCTTGTCCTCGGAGTCGGAGAGGTGCTTGCGGCAGTGGATCATGGCGGAGCGGTCGTCGCAGCCGGGGAGCGGCGGGCGGCCGGAGTCCTCCTGGAAGCAGCTGCTGAGGTGCCAGGCGAGCCTGGACTGACGCTCCTTGTCGACCATGATGTCGGCGCAGCTGGCGAAGAGGCGGGTGTACGCCTGGCTCCAGCAGGCCGCCGCGTCGATCCGGCGGCGCGCGTTGTCCATGAGCCGCGCGCCGCGAGGGTCGTTCCTGGCGCCGTCGATCGAGAAGCCGGCGGCCGTCGCGCCGTCGTCCAGCTGCAGCGGCGTCCCGGCACTCTTCGACGACGACCGCGAGAAGGAGGAGAAGAGGCTCCACGAGACGGCGCTGGTTGCTGAGCACAGGAGCATGATCGAGATGACGAGGAAGCGAAGAAGCCCTGCTGCACTCCTCATTTCTGCAACGACGAGAGTCGTCTCGATCACTCGGCGTTGCAGAGAATGTTTACCTGCATCAGTACCAATTTGCCGTCAGCAGCAGTGGTTGGATCAATGCAGGTGGTGATCACACATTCACACATGGCAATACGATCCCATATACAATTTGTTTGTTGTTGTTTGGGGTTCGTGTGAACTAGCCTGATCACAAGAGTGCAAAGTTGTGAATGGTAATAATTATGTTACCAGCCCATGTAAACGCGGTATTACTTCACCAAATAGTAAAGTTAGCAGCATGAATTGATTGTTCATAAGCAGGCTGCCAAGAACAGCACGCCAGATTATATTGGCATCTGAAATTTCAGTTACGGCGCAATGGCCTCCGTCGACAAGACAATCGTCGATGGAAGCAGCACTGCAGCAGCGACCAGAAGACCAAACCACAAACCAAACCAATTGGGACGCACGCCACCTGCTGATGCGGTTGAGTTGAAGGATCTGAAGCCCAACAGGGAGATGAGAGGCGGCCGGCGGTCGACGACGACGGCGGTGTTGGTTGGAATGGCGGCAACAGAAACAAGAAGCGTTGGCAGAGTAAAATGGGGGCGTTCTGACTGGAAATGGCCACTGGCCGGGATGCCGCCGCTGGTTCGCCAAAGGGCACGCCGTATCACAAGAACTGAAGAACGTCGTCGTGATGCCGCGTTGCGGTGCGACGAGGAGGCACAGCACGCCGTTTCGTGTTCGTGCCGACCGCCCAGGCCAGCCAATCGTCGCCCTCTCGTTTGAGCAACATTACTGTTTTTTAAAAAAGCAACTCATGAGCATATTATTATAGAGCACAATAGAAAAATGGAATCAATATTCAGTTCTTCAGACGCGCCATATAAATATTTCGATCTGGGGAAGTATTCCTTTTTTCAGTGGAAGAAAAAAAAAGATTCTCCATACACAACAGGGCAAAATTGCATTACATTATTACAATTTTAGAATCCAGGAAACGAAATTTCTCCTAATAGGAATTCAATCTTGGCACAATGCAGCAGCTGCATGTGTTCGCACCCAAAATTGGCAGGTCTGGGCGAAACCGATCAGACCGCCCCACCAACCCGGTTAGACCGCCCTGGTCAAAGTTCTCAAAATGCAATTTGGACTTCACCATTAGATAAGTCTCGTCGAGTAGATCAAGATTTATATGTGGAACGTCCAAATCGGAGTCCGGATGAAAGAGATATGACTTATGGAAGATTTGCACGTCGCCAGGGCGGTTAGACCGCGTGGTCTAGGCGGTTAGACCAGGTTTGGGTTGTGTAAACCGAGTTGAAGTTGTATTTTAGCACGAGATTTGTTAGGACTTTGACTCTAGCAGAGGCAAGACCTCCCCTCCCTGTAAATATAAAGGGCCACGGCCGATTGAAAGGATCACAATCGAATCTATCAAATTTATCTTTATCGTATTTACCTTTTTTCCTTCTTTACCCTACTTTTCCAACCTGATGTTCCGTTCCTCTACTACCTCTGCGGCATGAGAGGATGTCCTAGCTGGCCTGTCGAGCCTAGGACAGCCCAAGGTGCGCCTGCCCTGACGGGATCCCTCCCGGGCTGGCGTTCGTTGGTTTCTCGCCGGTGAACCCGGCGACCCTGGTCTGACCGCCCCTCGGACGCGATATGACCGCCCTACGCAGAGGTGTGGCAAGGAGCTCCTCTGCGTGCTTGTTGACTCCGGAAAGGCATCAACAAATTGGTGACTCCGCTGGGGACGAAATCAGGTCCAAGCAATATGGCATCATGTGAAGATCTACGCAAGTTGCACCAACCATGTACCTTCGACATAATGATGAAGATGTACTCCTCAGGTAACTTATCTGGTGCTATATCCGTTATTGAGAATTTTCGTCTCAAATCTTTGATTAATAAAAAGGATAGCGTAGATTCAATTCGTGTTGTTCAAAAGTCGGATATTGAAAAGCCGGCTATTGATATTATTAATCCTTGCAAGCCTTTGCCAACTTGTGATGTTATTGGTCAAGAAACAAGTCGGCCGTCTCTAGCTGAAATTTTTGACCCAAATCCCCTAACAAGAGCATAGAGACTACATCTAGTACTTTGACGCTAAGAGGCAACAAAACAAAGGCAACGGTGTCTGCTGCGCTGTGACCGGTCTGAACGGTGCCCGAACCGGTTTGACCGGTGCCCAAACCGGTCTAACCACGTCATCTAGGGTTTGGTAAAATAAATCTAAGCCAAAGATGGTTAAGTCTAAAAAATCCGAGATTGGTGTTTGGAAAACAATTGAATATAAAGGTCGTAAGCATCGAAGAGAAAAGCCGAAGCTCAATGAAAAACTTCCGGCTAAGTCTCAAAGACAAAATAATGTCAATAGTGCTAGTCGGTCTAAAAATTCTAAACACCCAAAATCTTCTCCTAGGGAGAAGTTCCATAACCAGAATCGGCAACGAAGTAATTCTCACAAATCAATGCCATTTCCTCCATATGGATCATCAATGCCTATGCCATGGGAAGGTTATTTTAATATGCATTATTTTTGTTCTCCATGGTTTTATAATTCATATATGTCATCTGCTTCTAGTTACTTCCGATCTAATTGTATTAATTATAGAGAGTCGATAATTGATGAGCCATCACCTATACGTAATGACCGTTTTGATCAAAAGAATCGGTCAACCCAAAAAGATAAGAGCAAGGTGATCAAACAAGTCTATCATGTCAAAAAAATGGTAGATTAAATAAAAATTCAGATTTGACACTAGATATAGAAAAAGCCGCATATTGAAAAAACATCAGCTAGTTCTACTAATCAAATTATTCCTGAGGATACATATGTTTCGAAAAACATAGCCGAGCATCAATCTAGCTCGGCTGGGGGGGGGGCAAGCAGCTGGTTCTGAAGGAACCGGTCTAACTGGTGCCCAACCCAGTCTGACCGGCTTTGCCAAAAATTCTGGTGTTGCTGCAAATTTCATGCCAAAGAGTAAGGTGATGAGAAAGAAGCCAAGCTTTGATGAGTTGCTGCATAAGTATCAAAAGATAGCCGAGCTAAAGCAAAACAATCGGCTAAGAGATGATCAAAGTAGGAATTCTTCATCACCAAAAGCAAAGAAGCATCGACGGTCATCACATTGGTCTTCGTCATTTATCCCATCGATGCAAGTGCCATGGAATGCTTATTCAGGTATAAACAATTTTAATTCATGGTTTTGTTATAACCCTTGGTCTTCTTTTTGCAACTATCAATATTATGCTTGTGATGCACCAAGGAGCTACGGTTGGCCGCCATGGTCACACCAGGACTTCAGTTGTTAGATATGTTATTTTGAAGTTGAAATATCAGTTTTATACATGTTGCAATTGCTAGAATTTTATTTCGGTTACCATAGCATTCATAAAGAGTCTAGAATCCATCATATGAGCAATATATTGTTCATTATCGTCTCTACATGATTACGACCATTGAGAATGTTTGCTGGCACACAAGCTTTACCAGAAAACAGGAGGGCATGTGTTCGCACCCAAAATTGACAGGTCTGGGCGAAACCGATCAGACCGCCCCACCAATCCGGTTAGACCGCCCTGGTCAAAGTCCTCAAAAGGTAATTTGGACTTCACCATTGGATATATCTCATCGAGTAGATCAAGATTCATATGTGGAACGTCCAAATCGGAGTTCGGATGAAAGAGATATGGCTTCTGGAAGATTTGCACATCGCCAGGGTGGCTAGACCGCGCGGTCTAGGCGGTTAGACCGGGTTTGTGTTGTGTAAACCGAGTTGAAGTTGTATTTTAGCACGAGATTTGTTAGGACTTTGACTCTAGTAGGGGCAAGACCTCCCCTCCCTATAAATATAAAGGACCACGGCCGATTGAAAGGATCACAATCAAATCTATCAAATTTATCTTTATCGTATTTACCCTTTTGTTCCTTCTTTACCCTACTTTTCCAACTTGATGTTCCATTCCTCTACTACCTCTGCGGCATGAGAGGACGTCCTAGCTGGCCTGTCGAGCCTAGGACAACCCAAGGTGCACCTGCCCTGACGGGGTCCCTCCCGGGCAGGCGTTCGTTTGTTTCTCGCTGGTGAACCCGACAACCCCGGTCTGATCGCCCCTCTGACGCGGTCTGACCGCCCTACGCAGAGGTGCGGCAAGGAGCTCCTCTGCGTGCTTGTTGACTCCAGAAAGACGTCAACAACAGGTTTTTACATATAGCAACATAAAAAAAGAAAAGGAATTGCAGATTTCGCACAACTTGCCAAAAAAAAAATAGTCACATCCAAAAACATAGCGCGCCGTCAGCAGCAGGAGGTGGAGAAGATTTAAAAAAAAGGAAAAAGTCTATTTTACCTACTACACACACAAATCAGCTTTTCCTCCCTGATCTACAAAACCAGACAACTTTCCTCCCTGAACTCACCAAACATGTACAAAGTACCTCCTGCTGGTTTTGACTCCGGTTT
Organism: Cenchrus fungigraminus; assembly: GCA_036936925.1. Taxonomy (NCBI): domain Eukaryota; kingdom Viridiplantae; phylum Streptophyta; class Magnoliopsida; order Poales; family Poaceae; genus Cenchrus; species Cenchrus fungigraminus. The sequence goes on along the minus strand of CM072781.1, from coordinate 3,198,206 downwards.
TGACGCGAGCCTGACATATGGGACCCATATGGCAGGGAGTCGCTTAGACCCAAACGGCAAGGTCGTCCCTCTCCTCTCTCCCGACAGAAGGGGTGCTTGAGCTTGAGCCCCCAGAAGCGCTGGACGGAATGGCCCTCGTGCTCGTCCTTCCCCCGGTAGCGAAGGGACGCTATAACTCGAGCTCCTGCCCCCGGCGGCATGGACAGGAAGGCCCACAAGCTCGTCCTCTGGCGGCAACGGAAGGGGCAGCTCGTCCGCCTCGAGACAAAGCTCTGCGCGTCGGCTCGATTCACTGAACTCTAGCCACCCCACATCGATTCACTACTCTCGCACTCTTGCCACCTCCCTAGCTCCTTCATCGCCCAGTCACCACCGCCAACCGTGCCTCCACCGGCCAGGAATCTGGAAATCTCCGCTCGCCGGAGCCATGCCACCCAACTCGAACCGCCTGACCGATTCGCCGCTACCATATCACCACCTGTTGATTCCTCTCGTCTATACCTTCGTAACCCTCTAAGCTACATCCTCGACCTCAGAGTTCCGCCACTGACCAACATTTGGCCGGAAATTCTAGTCTTCACACCCGCCATTACCGCCTCACCCCCAAGCTCCAGCCGCACACTGATGACTCACCTTCGGTCGTCCTCCGCACTAACCACCCACATAAACGGAACCACAGTGAGCCCCTAGTGCCTATGCGCTCAACTCTTTGCCTTCCTATCCTAGTTTCCGTGCTCAACCTCGAGGCTCGCCGCCTATGTCTATGTGCGCTACCGCTTGGCTCGGGTAGTCTAGAAATAGGGTCAAAATTTAGGGGGTGGATGCGCTTATACGAGGGCAAGCGCCCGAAGTAGTTGTTGGAGAGGGATGCGGAGCCCACATGCCGGCGCCGCTCACGGGCGTCGGGCGTGAAGCGGAGAAGGAAGAAGAGGAAAAGGGTGATTTTGTGAGAGAAAAGGAAGTCAGGATGTTATGAGTAAAATATTAGGAGTTAAGCATAAGATTTGAGGGGGCCCACATGTCAGGTTCGTGTCAAAACAGCTGTCAAAACCAGCGGGGAGGAAATTTGTATTGGGTTGTGAGTTCGGGGAGGAAAGATGTATGGTTTTGATCAGGGAGGAAAAGCTGACTTGTGTGAGAAATGAGGGAGGTAAAATGGACTTTTTCAAAAAAAAGGAAAGAAGAAGAAAGAAAATAAAGGACCCTGCTGGTCCGGCCCACTCTCTGTCGTACCACCGCCCTCGTCTCTGTCCCTCACAGCGCGGTGGTGGTGGTGTCGGGAGCGACGTGGGGCTGTGGGCAGTGGAGCAGGGAGGAGCGCGGCGGCGGTGCCAGCGGCGAGTGGAGGTACAAGAGCGGCGAGCGCCGAGTAGAGCGGCCGCAGCAGCGGCGCGGTAGGGTCTATTTCCCCTCCATTCTTCCCCTCCCTCACTCCCTCTTGCTGCTTTTTAGCTAGGTGACCAGGACGCCCAGGATTGTTGGAGCGCCTGGAGTGGAAGCCTAGGCGACACCTTTGGAACCCTTCGTCGAGCGACGGGCGCTTCGCCGGCGACGAACATCCGACAGGGGTATGCCTTCCTATTCCCCTCATTTCCCATTCTGCTATGCGAAATCGAACACCCAGACCCCTAACCTAGGTATTTGTATTCGGATCTGACCATGATTTTACATACTAAATTCGATCTTTTTGCAAGCCTGATAATTGAAGACAATGGCAAGATTGCAATTAGGTTTCATCTTCAAATAGTCGTGAGGGAAGCTTGGTTGTGATGATCCGATGGTTGGAGAAAGATACACGAACCTCAAAGTTTTTGAAGTTTTGTAGGATAAGAAATTCAAAGTTCTATAGCATTTCCGCATTCCGGCGAGGGAAATCCTATATATCTTCAGGAGGGTAGAATGAGTTGAACCTATAACCCAATAGTAGCACAATGACAACCTACGACGGCTCAAAACTACAAACCCTATCTGATTCCGCCCACCTCTGCCTGCCTGCCGCCGCCCGGTGCGGGAGCTCACGCAGCCTCGCCGCCGACCGACGTGATTCCCAGCCCTGTCGTCGGGTGCGTCACCGCCCTCACGGCCTCTGCTGTTGGCTAGCCACGGGCACGCCGGTGTCGTGGCCCTGTGGGGGCTCGTTGGCCACTACAACCCCCGTGCGAGCCTGCCGGCCGTGGGGGCTCACCAGCCGCCGCCGTTCGCTAGGGCTCGTTGGAGTTGAAGAAGAAGAAAAAAATGTTAGTCCTGAAAATTGTTAAAAATATATTAGTCTAACATTTCATTGAAAATGTTGAAAACTGTTATTCCAATATTTCCTGAAAAATTGTTAGTCTAACATTTTCTAAAAATGTTGAAAAAAACACTAGTCCAACATTTCATTAAAAAATATTGTGAAAATGTATGTCCAATATTTTTTGAGAAAATGTTGGTGCAACTTTTGTTGAAAATTGTTGATCCAACATTTTGGTACGAAAAAGGTTGGCAATCTTTGTGAAAAATGTTGGTCCAATATTTCAAAAAATGTTAGTCAACACTTTTTAATTTGTTAAAAATGTTGAATGAACCCTCGCTATTTGAGTCAATTGTCGAATAGCCGCCGTGCACTTTTGTAGTGGGGTGAGGCCTTGTCGACCGAGCGCATCCACCCTCGTGGTGAAGTAATTTGACCACTTGCCTAATCCATCGACGATGCGTAGGAATAATGGCTTAGACATCCGAAACCTTCGGCGAAATATATCAGGTGGATAGAGAGGATTATCAGAAAAATAATCATCTACAAGACGTTGATGATACTCCTCCCGTGGCCTCTTGATATACTTCCTCGGATGGAATCGATGGTCGGATGCCTCTTGTGCAAGATCTTCGATGCTTCCCTTTACCACCACCAGTGCTTCGTCGACTAAGTCATCTATCATGTCTTCCTCAGCAATGAACTCTTCAAAAGAGTTTGCTGCATTTTGATGATCTTGTAAATTCCCGCCGTCATCATCATGCTCATCAGACATCTGTGATCATCATACTCCTCAGTTTATACAACATAGATACACAAGGCATGCAGAGTATATATCTTCAGTTCGGAACAGGGGAAAATTGTGGAGACTGTTAATTATTAAAAAAATCATAGAGACATGGATATTGACAGATGCTGCAATAATCAATATCTCAACAATTTCATGAACTACTGTGCAATATTCATCTTTAGTTGGGATCAGGGGAAAATTGAGGGGGATCGGGGAATATACAACATATATACACAGAGAAAAGACAAAGTAATATACATAATTTGGTAATTTACCTTCAACCTTCAACGCAACCTGAAGCTAGAGGAAACAGAGATGCAGGAGCACATGTGCGGCAGGAAAGAAAGATATGCACATGAGAAAGAGATGGCTATGCGTGTGTGTATATATATTGATGAATCAATGTGAAAGAGATGCACACAATAATAAATTAATGATCATCACATGGATCAGTTTCACATTGCCGTGGAGCAGTTTCACATTGCACATGGAGCAGTTTCACATTCGATTGAACTCCACATGGAGCAGTTTCACATTTGCATTCACATAGCATTAAGGTAACCATTCCACTCCAAGCATATTAAGGTTCACATACGGATGTCCACTTGCAGCCAAATATCTTATAATGTCCACTACTGAAATAGTACTAAGTGAAACAAATAACTATTCAGTGCTGGTTTCAGACCAAAATGTGCCTGCAGATAACTAAAAAGATAATTGTTCACTACTGAAACAGAAGACATCAGCCTGCAGATAACTAAAACCTTCCAGGTTCTCCAGTGGATAATGCACCATCCATCATCCCACCACCTGAAAATATAAACCCCAGTAATGTATCATGTACCAGTCAAAACAGAGGACTACAGAAAATATAAACCCCAGTAATGTATCATGTATCAGGTAAAAATTATTTTACACCTGAAGGGCATCAAATAAAATCTTTCTTATTTCTCTCTATCCTTAGGAGTACAGTGGCTGGTACATTATTTCACCTTCTGTCCGTTGAGGTGATGCATCTTTTTCACTAAATTCAGGTGACTTATCTGATAATAACTTTGGATGTCTGCCAAGAAGAACAGAGACAGTCACAGAAAACATAAAAAGGGACACCAAAGTTGAGGAGGAAGGCGTCCAAATTTCAATAATAAAAATCATTACGTAATAAAAAAATTGCCTCAAGGTTCAGATATCTAACCTCAACAATCCTCATCAATACCAAATAGCTTCGTCTCAATCCTCTGCAATGTCTTCTCTACTCTAGCCTTCTCTTCTTGCGGCTTGTTGCTTGTATCCTTAGCCAATAGCAAATTATAAGCTTCAACCCACTTTGCTTCCTTTTGATCCCTTGCAATATGAAGATGTGACTCTGTCATTTTTTCACGATCCTTCTTACGCTCTTGAGTAAGATCAATTATTTTGGTTACACTATCTCCAATCCTGGAAATACCATCTAAAATCTGGTCTGCCTTCCGCTTGCCTTTGCACTCTGCCTTGGCTGCTTCGCTCCCAATTGGACGTGGCACATCTTTGTCATCAGTAGCATCCACATCTATACTTTTGTTTTTTTCTTTTGCTGATTGAGCAACATGTGTACAGTGTACACCATTTTGGTTCGTTTCTTAGGATGTTCCACCTGTGGACCAACCGAAAACGTTTGGAAAGCTTCTTCTGATACATTTGTTGTGCTTCTTCCATTATTTGGTCATCAGAGTACCCACTCTTATTCATTTTCATGACTGAATTCCAAAAACCATTGAACTCGTTTATCGTCCTGCTTAGGCGTGACCAATGTATCTTCAGTTGGTTCGTATCTCTAATACGGTCTGGCTGGCTGTTCTTGTTATATTCCTCAGTGATTTGACCCCAGAATAAATCACTTTTCTTGTCATTTCCATGTATGGGGTCTTTAGAAATATTTAGCCAAGCACTTGCCTGCAACAAAAAAGAAGAAGAATTAGTACAAACCTACTTCTCTGACCTGCAAAAACAACATCAACAAAATTGTAGAAATAAAGAATTACCAATCTAACTTCCTCGTCATTTGTCCAATATCTTTTCTTTACTGACTTATTTGCCTCAACACCGTCATCATCGTCAATATTAATGTTGACTGTCTTTGTCTGAGTCCATTTGTCATTTGGTTGAGGTGCTGGAGAAGGCGGGCTCAAGTTACTTGCAGACCCAACAAAATGAGAGTTTTCACCAAACGGCTGTTCCATCAGCGGCAGAGGTGGAAAGTGTGGTTGCTGCAAGTAATTCAAATAGCCACCGCTACAATGTGCACACAATTCACAATTAACTAATATAGCATTTGTCTCTAGTAAAGAACATATATCCAAGCATAATACTTCTGTACAAATACAATTAGCTTGAATTTTACTACTGTCAACAGCTACTGGCAAGAGTACCTTTTGATCAATTAGCTTGAACATAAAGATGCACTGAAATTTTCCTTATGCCTTGCAGAAACTGAGAACAATTAGCTAGATTTTACTACTGTCAACAACACTGAAACTTTCCTTATGCCTTGCAGAAACTGAGATCAGTTTTTAAAGACATAGGAGTGCATTAACAATAATAGTGGACATACCAAGCTGCTAACTCTTTCTATTGTACTAGCTATGCAATTATAGTTGTTATATATATTGTCAATACAAAAATATAGCTCACAAAACTTTATACTGTTACATTTTGTCAACATGGTCCAGTAATGCAAGGTAACAATACCATAACCATATATTTTTTGTCAGTATAACCTCATGTCATATTCTTGTAATTAGGATAGATCCACTATCATTGGAACAAATAGAATGTAGAATATAAGGTGGCATAATGTCCAGACCAAACAGGACTTCTGATCCCTAGAATTACAAGCAGGACTCCAAGCTAACTTGCCTACTTGTGAACTACACATCAGATTGCACCTACTGATTTGCAATAGTAATTACTGTCATTCTGTCAACTAGATTTCGTACTCTAATGCTAAATGCATCAACCAAGCAAAACTAATCTAGATGTCACAAACATCATAAAAAAACTCGAATTTACCATGGATTTGACTGATTTCCAAACGCAAACCTCTGGCCGCTGCTACCTCCACATCCAGGCAACCATGCAGCAGTTGGCACTTGGGGTGGTGGGGATTCATACCGCAATAGGCCTGCCGAAGGAGGAGTTATACCTGTTGCTGAACCAGATGCGCCGCTGCTACTGTTTACCTAGCCGTCGTCGTCGCCGCCGCCGCCGCCCTTTGTCTGGCCTCCGCCGCCGCCGCCGCCGCCTCCACCCTTTGCCCAGCCTCTGCTACCGCCGCCCTTCACTGAGCCCCGTTGCGACATCTTCACTGAGCCGGCGCAGGAGATGGAGAACCAGTTCACCGCCGTTGACTTCGCGATTTATAGGGGAGTGGCAGCGCACGATTTGCATGGGAAAAGAAACGATTTGGCGCGTGATTTGGAGAAGAGCGGGAGCGCGGGAGGTGGGGCGCGGGGAGGTGTGAGGGCACGGGAGGCGGAGCTACAGCAGATCCGGCGACGAAACGGAAGACGCCTCAGTGGGGAGCTACAGCAGATCCGACGAAACAAAACGGTACTTGGTCGTCGAGCCGATAGGGTGTCGTGGGCACAATACGGGAACGAAACGAGAGGCTTATCTCTCCTATTTAAGAGGGTGGTAAGTCAGCAAATTGCTGATGCGGCCGAGGGAGCCGGGGAGGCAGCGGCCGTCAGCCCGCTGCCCGCCAGCTTGGCTTGCTACGCTACACGGTGTTTTCAGTCGTACTACCAGCTAGCACACCGTGTTTTCAGTACTTTAGAATGAGTTGTATTCGGTTATGATTGCTTGAGTTGTAACGTGATTGTGTTCCTGACCGAGTTGCTTAGAGATAGATTAATTGTTGCAACCGAGTCCTAGATGAACACAACACATCTCATGTAGTACGTGCTTTTGCCAATCTCTGGCCTATATAAACAAGCAGCCGTGGTGCCAAGTTTGACCGGTAACCACGTTTTCCTCTCAACTTTACAGACAAAATTCCAACGCGTGGTGCATTGGTACGTGCAGGGGAAGCCAGCCAAGATGAAGAGGCTCGCAGCCGTCGCTCTCCTCCTCCTCGTCGCTGCCGCTGCCTTGGCACCGGTGCAGGTGGCCACCTTCAGATTCACGGAGGAAGACCTGGAGTCGGACGAGGCTTTGTGGGAGATGTACGGCCGATGGGCTGCTCACCACGAGGTGGAGCGCGAGCCTGGCCGCTTCGCGACCTTCAAGGCCAACGCCCACAGGCAATACAGCAAGAAGAGGATGGGCCTCAACGTCTTCGGTGACAGGTCCTTCAGCGAGTTTAAGCCGTGCGTGATTGAGGACACGGATGAGCTTGAGCAGTTGCCCGTCTTCGAATGAGAGTGCGATCTAATGCATGTGGCACTATAAATTGTATACAAGTTGGCCGGGTTTAGTTTTGTTGATTGCCTCCTTAGTTGCAAGTGCAAGGTGCTACTGTAATTTGGAGATCTCAATAAAAAGTAACAAGAAAGAGAAACAACTTGGTTCAGTTCAGATTGCCAAAATAAAATCTGTCCAAAGATGTCTAGCCCAATGCCAATTTATATTATGATCGCAATTCCGTATGTACTTGAGTGTGCACTAATTCGATCTGTGCTAAGATTCGGTGGCAGTTCCGTCATTGTTTGTGTGGTACAGTATTATATTATTATTATAAAATCTCTGTCTTTAATCTCTGCCGTCCGTCCGGTAAAAAATCGATTGAGTGCAACCAAATCAAAAAAAAAACTATGTTAGATTTATTTGAGTGAGGAATGGAACTTTAGGTCTACTTAACATGTCACTCTACATAGCTTACTTTCAATCAATTGAATATTTTTATCTGCTATTCCCTAATCAGTTATGTTATATGCTTTTTCATTCATTAAGAAGAGCTTCAAACTAAATCAAACCATAGTTTAATTTCAAATCCTTCCACTGTTATACTCTTCAGCCCAGTTTACAAGTTCTATTGCAGAACTGTTGTGATTTTTATATGCTGCTATTAGTGTGGTCTAATGCGCGGCCGAAGGTTGTATCTCCTTGAATCTGATGTGGTGATGGTGTTTTCACTGATCTGTTCTAGTAAAACGCCATTTTTCGGGTGAATTCCTTGCGGCCGCGGCGGCACGAAGTCTGGATCGATCCCGCTGTCCACTTCTTTTAGAGTTTTAGGGCCTTGACCCCGTCTTACTTAAACAAGAAAGACCGTTTAACGGTTTACAGCACAGCATCAGCGCTAACCAGCGGCAACCCAGGAACATGCTCCTGCCACTCACACACACCCACTGAAGAAAGGAAGGAGACAGCTACTAAAGTTCGGGCCACACCCACACACAGAAGGATCTACGAACCGCCTGGCCTCTTGTTGTCGAACTCAGAACAGAGCTTTGAGGTCCACCCACTTGTCTGTGTTCTGACCATCTCCAAGCGCTTTCTCCTGTGAAAGCCATTTCTTCAGTTCATCTGGGATTGTCTTCATCTCCCAGTTAGACGCGTGTCGTGGATGAAGGCTATCAGCTTGGTATCCCATCTTGATTTGGCCAACGCAGCCTCTCTGGCCTGTTTACAAGCTTCTCTAAATCTGATGTGAAGGTCTTCAGAGTGTTTCTCTTGTCTTCCGGGCACAGAATTGTCCAATTCTGCAAGAGCCCAACCACTCTTCCTACTAACTCCTTCATATCTCTCCACTGCACACTCTGAAAACACAAGTTATTTCTATTTTCCACAAGGACCACAGGCCTGCAGAAGTAATCATGTTAACTACAAGATATCTTTTGTTACTCAGCCATTTAGTACCAATATTCTCAAAGCTACTCCCTATTTCAACACCAGCAGCTTGGGAAATTAAGACCCACAGCTTGACAGCCACAACACATTCAAAGAACAAGTGATTGCTAGTTTCTAACTCATTGCAGAAGAGATAGGTTTTGTCACTAACCTCCCTTCTTTTTTGTAGGTTGTCTCTAGTAAGATTCTTATTTTTTGAGAGGAGCCATAAAAAGAAGTGAACCCTGGGAGGAACTTTCAGGCTCCACACTGCTGACACATACACAGGAAGGACACCTCTATGATTAATAATTTTGTATAAGGACTGTGAGGAGTAAACCCCATTTGTGTTGAACTGCCACACCAGGCTATCTTCTTCATTAGTGAGGATAATTGTGGATGCCAGCTGTTTGACTTCCAACCACATCCTCTCTAATCTCTCACCTATTGTTCTTCTAAGGGTGCATTTCAAGTTCACACCATCCCAAAGATCTTCTATAGAGGAGCCTAGCCAGTTATCCTCCCAGAATTTGATCTTCCTCCCATTCCCAATTTTCCACCTAAAGCCCATTTTGGCAGCTCTTGCTGCCCACGTAAACCCTTTAAAGAACTGAGAGGCTTTGGTGTCCTTAGTGTAGAAGATATTAGGCCTATCTGTTTTGTATTTAAAATCTACCACTTCCTTCCAGAGTTTTCCATCATCAGCTTGGTATCTCCTAATCCAGGAGCCAAGTAAACTGATGTTGAGGTCTCTAAGGTTAGGTATAGCTAGCCCTCCATACTCCTTACACATACTAACAACATCCCAATTTACTAGATGGTATTTGTGGTTGCCCTCACTGTCATTCCAGAGACAATTGGCCATGTGAGTGTTCAGTATCTTAATGGCCCACTTGGGGAACTTAATGAAAGAAAGGAGATAAGTAGGTATACTAGCTAAACAGGTCCTAATCAGGGTTACTCTGGCAGCATGTGAGAGGAGCTTCCCTCTCCATCCTGCAGCATGTGAGAGGAGCTTCCCTCTCCATCCTGCAATTATCTTAACTATCTTATCAACAAGGGGCTGCACATCTTCTCTTCTTAGCTTCTCATGGTGCAGAGGCACCCCCAAATACTTGATAGGCAGCCCCCCTATGGGGCAGCTGAACATCTGGGCTATCATCTGACTCTCTTCATGCTCTACATTAATGGGGATTATCTCACTCTTATGAAAGTTGATTCTCATACCTGAGATACATTCAAACCAAACTAAGCAACACTTAAGATTTCTAAGGTGATAGTTTTCTGTGCTGGAAAATAAGATGGTATCATCAGCATACTACAAAGAGATGATCCCTTCATGTCTAAAGTTGGTCAGCAGACCTTTTATAAGACCCTGGTTAGCTGCTCTCAAAAGCATTCTGGTGAAAATATCACCAACTAAGTTAAAGAGCATAGGAGATATAGGGTCTCCTTGCCTGAGACCCTTTCCAGTTTTGAAATAGGAACTCTCTTCACCATTCAAGCAGACACCAACTGACCCTCCAAGTGTAATGTTTTTTATCCAACCTATCCATCTAGGTCTGAAGTTCCTAGCTTGGAGGGTTTCTAAGAGGAAATCAAGGTTGACCCTGTCATAAGCTTTTTCATAATCTAGTTTCAGGATCACCCCCTGTTCCTCCCCTTTGCTTACACTATGTACCACTTCATGGGTAGTGACCACACTTTCTAGGATATATCTGCCTTTTATAAAGGCACTTTGGTTTTTTTGTATCAGCCTATCTGCAATGTTACCTAATCTAATGGCCATAACCTTGGAGAAGATCTTGAAGCTATAGTTTGCAAGGCTAATAGGTCTAAAATTCTTCAAATTCCTAGCTTCATTTACTTTTGGGATTAGGGTCAGCATGGCAAAGTTGAGTCTGTGGAGATCTAGGGTGCCAGAGTGGAAATCACTAAACATGGCAACTATATCTCCTTTCACTGTTTCCCAGAATTTTTGATAGAAAAGGAATGGGATGCCATCAGGGCCAGGGGCTCCTTCAGCATAGCAACTACAGATAGCATCTTTGATTCCCTTCTCTGTAAAAGGAGCTGTCAGGAGGTCATTTTCCTCTTGGGTGAGGAGATCCTCACTCCCCCAAAAGGAAGGATCTAAAGTGATGTGCTCTCTGGGTTCTTTAGCAAAGAGATTTTTGTAGAAGTCTCTTGCTATCTGGATCATCTCTCTTTGGGTTTCTACTAGGCCATTGGGACCTTCTACGCAGTCTATGGTTTTCTTCCTACTCCTCTGGTTAGCTATGGCATGGAAGTATGCAGTGTTTCTGTCTCCCTCTACAATGTCTCGGTCCCTAGATCTTTGCCTTGCTTTAATTTCTTCCAGAGCCCAGATGTTGCTCAACTCATCTGCTACTGCTTTGAGTCTGGCCAACTTCTGAGCAGATAAGCCACTTTGTTCAGCTTCATGGTCCAACTGGTTAGATTCTATGGCTAACTCTACTTTCTTCTTATTCATGGCTGCAACTTCATTTGCTGCCCACCCTCTAACAAGTCTCCTAAAGGTGCGTATTCTAAACAGCCATCTATCTATGCTGCTCTGCTCATTACAGGGGGTGTTCCAGGTTTTTTCTACAACCTCTCTGAAGGATAGTTTTTCCAGCTACCATTTTTCAAATCTAAATCTTTTCTTCCCATAGCTCATATTACATCCTGCTTCCAGAAGGATGGGGTTATGATCACTGGGAAGCCTGTTCAGGGCTTTAATTCTAGCCAAAGGAAAGGCAGATTCTCACTCAGTGGAGATAAAGACTCTATCTATTCTAGCCATCACCAGATTTTCTTGATTGTTTGTCCAAGTGTATTGTTTGTTATGCAACTCTAATTCTAGAAGCACCCACTTATTAACCCACTCATTAAAGGCATCAGCCCATCTGTGATTAATTACTCCATTACTTTTATCTGCAGCACATCTTACTAAATTGAAATCACCTCCTATAAGAGTAGGCCCTTTCCAGGATGCCATAGTCTTATGGAGTTCATCTAGGAAATCTTGTTTCCCATCCTCATAGGGAGCACCATATATGACCACAAGTTTCCAGCTAAAACCTGTTTTAGTATCCATTAACATAACAGTAACAGAGAACTTTAGAATATCTCCTACTGTCATAAAGAACTTGTCAGAGTTGGCACCTACAAGGATTCCTCCTGCAGAGCCTTTGGCAGGTAAAGAACACCAAGAGAAAGGTGTATTACCAGTTAAAGATCTTAGGAAGCCTGGACTAAAAGCCTCCTTTTTTGTCTCAACTATCCCTACAAAGTCAGCATGGTTATCCCTAATCTTACTTGTTAAAGCAGGGATTCTACCAATTTTGCCCAAACCTCTAATATTCCAAAAGAGCCCTATCATTTAAACTTTTTCTTTGTTTTCTTCCTACCCACTATTCTAGCTAAGTCAGTTACAACCTCCACTGCTTCTTGGCTATTATCACTATGTATAGCCTCAGATGGGGCCCCATCTTCTGCCCTCTGATCTTGACTACTCACACTCCTGTTTGACCCTTGTGATGAGTTTCCACTCTGGGTCCTAACATTTCCACTTGCACTATTAAATCTAGCTCTCTCTTTTTCCTCAATTCTTTCCACTACTTCCTTATGAACAGGATCTCCATCCTTACTAACAATCCCTATGACAGATGCAGTATTAATAAGATCATCTCTGGAAATACAAGGGTTGGTGAGGTTCTTGTTACCTTTTGGTGGGTCCTGATGCCATTTCCTCTTTATATCCTGGGCCCTGGTGAGCATTGGTCTTGTATCATTGGCATTTCTTGCTGATTTCCTTGTAGTCTGAACCGGCCCCCATTTTTTGTTCTTGTCAGCTTTAACTTCAACTTTTGCCCTATCCTGAGTCTGTGACTTTGACTGTTCTGTTATCTCTGTGTTTGCCCCAAACCCTTATTTTTCCTTACTGGCATTTGAAGTTTTGCCTTCCATATCTGCTTGTCCTTCCATCAGGGTATCTTTTGCCTCAATGTATGTCCACTCTTTTGGCAGCAACATTAGCTCATCATCATCTTCTCCTACCTCATTCAGCAGAGTTTGGTCTTCTTCATTTTCATCAATCTCCATTGCTTTAAGTAGGTCAATGCAATTCGGGATTTCACCCACTACTTCCACAGTCCTGTCATTGGTGGATATTCCAACTGTCCACTTCGTCTTGTAGCTCGTCGAAGATCCAGGAATAGCTGCTGAGGCTTCCATCACTCTCTGAGCTGTACGGATCACACACCATGTCTCCTGGACCAGAGGGTGGGTCCAAAAATTTTGGTCAGAAATTGTACCCGTGTATGACAATTACACGGTGGTTATTAGTCGCAAAGGACATGGAAACATGTTGGGACATTTTGGTCAATTTTGCAATAGCACGATGAATATGTGTAAGGTGCTCACCGCCGCCGGCATTGCCTTCAATTGCCTGTACTTTCTCCACCAGCGTTTGGAGCAGAAGATGGTTCAGAAAATCATAATCCCTGCAACAAAATGGGTTACCGAATTATCCAGAAAGAAAGTGATGTGATTATGTTGTGATTGTCTTACTTGTATGTGAAAATGGAGCGCAGGATCTGAACGACGGTGACCGCAAGGAACACTGATCTGACCAGTAACACCTTGGACAGGATCCGGAACTGATTGTTGAAGTTGTCAGCTCCGAGCTTGATCATTCCAATCTCAAACGCAAAGACCTAGCAAGAATTATGTTAGCAAATGCCGATTTCAGAATTTAGAACAAACTGTGATGAAAATTTCTGAATTCAGAGTGTTGGAACCTTTTGGAGCCAACAGCACACAAAGGCAGCTGTCGCAGCGCCTCTGCATCGACACCGGTCAGACCGGTGTGGTGGACCGGTCAGACCGGTCGCCGGCGAGATTCCGGCGGTAGACCTCCGAACGTCGCCCGGACAGGATCCCGTCAGAGAGACGCACATAGGGTTGCTCTAGGGTCGGCAAGGCCACCTAGAACGCCTTCAGACGTCGCGGAGACGAAGGAAGAACAGCAGATGGGATTGGAAAAGCTAAGGTTTGGAGATAAAAATAAATACGAGACAAATAAAGGTAAATAGATTTGATCGATTGGATGATGAACTCAATCGGCCACGGCCCCTCATATTTATTGGGGTGGGAGGACTTGCCCTGCAAGGAAATCCTTTTACAAGTCTAATTCTATCAGGACTCCTTGTTGTAACTCGGACACGGGGAGCACCGGTCAGACCGGTTAGGCACACCGGTCTGACCGGTGTGGCGTGCCGGACCGGCTACAGGAACCATGACCGGTCAGACCGGTGTGGGGGACTGGTCAGACCGGTCTTGTCCTGCCTGGTCGGCTAGGTGCCAATTTTGAGTGTCAACATATGCCTCCCCTGTTTTTTGGCAAAGGATACGTGGCAAAAAATATCTTTCTAAACTAAAAAACACTTAGGACGATGTTTAACAAAACAACGGCCGTATACATATTTTACTCAAGTCGAGGATGACGCCTACTTCGGTCTCCACTCCTTCCGGGTCCGTGTTGGCTTGGCTGGCTTCTCTTCAATCTACTGCTCTATTGCTCCTCGCTTGCGTAGTCTTTGCGACCTCCTTTTTTGAGTGTGGGACAAGCCTAAGGGACACCACCTCGGCTGCATCTCCTTAGCATTTTTCTTGTTGCTATTCTCACCTTGCTTAATAGTAGTACACACATTATTTTTGACCAGATTGCTATTGCAAACAATCGGTCTTTGTAATGCATTATAATTTGAGTATGCAACAGGATATTGAATCATATATGAATTCATGTACATACTACTATAATCAGCAGGTGAATAATAGCAAGGATAATACCAAGATGATGGCATAACAGATCCAACAAAAGGATATTGTGAAAAGTTACCTCGTTGGTGATGAATACCTTTATGTCTTGGTGGTGCTTTTACGCCCTTAGCACCGTTTGGCTGATTACTTCGATCCTTAGTAGCTCCTTCCCTCTTATATTTGGCCAGGAGCTCATTAAAACTCGGCCTTGCTTTTTTCTTAGGCTTGGAGCATCTTGAACCTTTCTGGAGGCACCGGTCAGACCGGCCTAAAGCACCGGTCAGACCGGTCTGGGCACCGGTCAGGCCGGTCGACGCAGTACCGGTCGTCTTGATCTTGTCTTGCCCCCCAAGCGTTGAAGTCGCTGAAACCTTGGGGATCACCTCCAGAGGCTGCCTCTCGTCGTGTCTTTGCTCTCCAATGATCACATTCTTCCCTTTAGCGTTTTCGGCTTGATCCGGCCGAATAAGCACCTTAGGATTTGATAACTCAAGAGTATTAACAAAAGCACTATTAGGGAAAGGATTTTCGTCGACTTGCATCTCATGGAATTTCAAACGACCTTCATTAATGGCCGATTGTATTTGCCGACGAAAAGTATTGCAATCATTGGTAGCATGAGAAAAAGAATTATGAAATTTACAATAAGCACGTCTTTTTAGTTGATCAATAGGTGGTATAGTGTGAGACATCTTAATTTTACCCGACTTAAATAATTCATCAAATATTTTATCACACTTAGCCACATCAAAAGTAAATTTCATTTCATCCCGACTCTTATGAGCCGGCTTAAGAGAAGCACAAGTGTTTGCTTTATCATTAGGTAACCAAGTAAATTCAGCAGCACATAGTTCTTTACTTTCATCGTCCGATGATTCATAATCTAACATATGTATATTAGGACGATCAGATTTGAGCCGAGTATCTTTGCTTCAGCTTTCATGAGCTAAAGCTCTCACTAAGACTTGGGCAACATCAATAAATTCATGACCCTCTAACTTTTCTTTAATATGGGATCGCAAACCATTAAAAGCTAATTCAGCAAGATCCCTTTCGGAGATAACAAGATTATAACAACGGTTTTTGGTTTCTCTAAACCTCCTAATGTAACTAATAACAGGTTCATCATGCTTTTGCTTAACCGATGTTAAATGACTCAACCTTAACTCATTATCTCCGCTATAAAAGTGGTCATGAAATTTTTGTTCTAATTGTTTCTAAGTGCGAATAGAGTTAACAGGTAATGAAGCAAACCATGAAAAAACATTGCCAGTTAAAGATAAAGAAAATAAACGCACTCTTATTTCCTCTATGGCACTAGCTTCTCCTAATTGAGCAAGATATTGACTAACATGCTCCCACGTAGTTTTGCTATCATCCCCATTAAACTTCACAAATTCAGAACAACGCCAACCAATAGGATAGGGAACCGAATCAAAACTAGAAGGATACGGTTTTCTATATGAAAGATTTTTATTTTTCACTTCTATCCCATAGTCATCTTTCATTTGTTTAGCAAGATTAGCATTAAACCTATCGATGACTTCCTGGATGGTGGTTGGCATTGGCGTAGTGGAAGCATTCGATTGCCCCACATTCGGCTGTGTGTATGAGCCAGAAGTGTGATGTTGCAAACGACTATTAACTTGGGGATTAGGTGCGTAACCATACCCAACGCCTGTCTCAAACGGAACCATAATTGGAATACCTTGAGCTACTGAAGTATTTCCACCAGATCGGCCAGAAGCAGCCTGAACGGGAGGAATAGTAACTATAGATTCCGGAGACGAGGGAAAAGGCACCATAGCACCGGCACCGGTCTGACCGGTCGGAACCATCGGTCTGACCGGTCTATTCTGACCAAACGGCGGCGGTGGTGTTTGTCCCGCAAAATAATTCAACGGCATACCATATTGAGGATTAATTATTTGTGCAGCCGATGAATTAATAGGTGGGGTCTGAGGTGCCACAGTTTTAGAACTAGATGCAATATTATCATCACCCTCTACCCGTTTACCGAGACTCTTATCTACCATGTTTTGCATATTTTCAATCATAGATAAACGAAAGCTATCCATCACGGTAGTAAGATCATTAACGGTAACAAAAGAGGATGGAGATGATGATGTGCTCACATTGGGTGGTACCTCAGGTGTTGGAGTGTCGAAGGTGATGTCTTTGATATTCTTCACCTTGCCTTCGCGATTCTTCTTGAAATGCGACAAGTAGTGAAGTCGATCATCTTCAGCCTTCTTCTTCATGCGCTCTTCTAATTCTTGGCGATCTTTTTCGGCCTTTTGCTTCATGAAGTCCTCCATGGCTTGACGATCTTCAGGTGAGAGCTCTTCATCCGTGAAGTCGATGATGTTGCCCTTGTTTATCTCACACTAAGACATGTCGCCGGAGTTGGATAGATCAGTTAAAATAGTCAGATCTTCTTCCCCAGCGGAGTCGCCAATTTGTTGGAACCTTTTGGAGCCAACAGCACGCAAAGGCAGCTGTCGCAGCACCTCTGCGTCGACACCGGTCAGACCGGTGTGGTGGACCGGTCAGACCGGTCGCCGGCGAGATTCCGGCGGTAGACCTCCGAACGTCGCCCGGGCAGGATCCCGTCAGAGAGACGCACGTAGGGTTGCTCTAGGGTCGGCAAGGCCACCTAGAACGCCTTCAGACGTCGCGGAGACGAAGGAAGAACAGCAGATGGGATTGGAAAAGCTAGGGTTTGGAGATAAAAATAAATACGAGACAAATAAAGGTAAATAGATTTGATCGATTGGATGATGAACTCAATCGACCACGACCCCTCATATTTATTAGGGTGGGAGGACTTGCCCTGCAAGAAAATCCTTTTACAAGTCCAATTTTATCAGGACTCCTTGTTGTAACTCGGATACGGGGAGCACCGGTCAGACCGGTTAGGCAACCGGTGTGGCGTGCCGGACCGGTTACAGGAACCATGACCGGTCAGACCGGTGTGGGAGACCAGTCAGACAGATCTTGTCCTGCCTGGTCGGTTAGGTGCCAATTTTGAGTGTCAACACAGAGTAATAAATCTGAATGGTATTGAACGAACAGTCTAAAGTTCGTAGCCTGAATCTTACCTAGATAGAGCTTGCCCCTGATGTCGAACGTCTGCTTGGCGCTGGTGAGCGTGTAGATGAGGAAGGCGATGCAGCAGTAGAAGAAGAATGCCTTGATGAACCGGGACTCCACGAGGATGGCGTTGTGGAGGACGTAGAGCTTGTCCAGTGCCGCGAAGATGTTGGCCTGCTTCGCCCTGAACTCTTCCTGCGGTAACAATGGTGGCAACGCATCAGAGCTCTACAGATCCTCGCAAAATCGTCTGGAGAGAAATTCTTTTTAACGGCGAAGAAGATGATTAGAACAATGAACAACCTGAGCTTCCAGTATCGAGTGAGAGTTGTGGATGAGATGTTCGTGAGCGTTCCGGATCTCCTCCTGCCGTGCCAGCAGCTGCTCCTGCTGACGCTGTCCGAAATACGCGAGCTTCTGAATCGTCTCCCTGCTCTCTTCGAGCGCCTGTGCCTGGAAGCCATGAAGCTCGTTAAGCTCTTGCATCTCCTTCTCCTGCCCATCCTGCCATCCAGCAGCTGCATCTGGCTCTCCAGCGACCTGCCGGCCACGCTCCCGATCTCGTCGGCGGTGCGCTGCAGGCCGTCCATCCTCGACGCCATGGCGTCGCCGATTACCCTGACCCCTCTCTCGACGCCCGCGGCGTCCTCCCTGAGCCTCTCCATCCCGTCGCCCAGGGTCCTGTAGGACTCCTCCACCCGCGCCATGCCGGCGTCCACGGCGCCCCCAATCGCGGCCTGCCCGTCCCTGATCTCCGCCTGCGCCGCCGCGATCTCCTTGGACTGCTCGGAAATGGCCCTCGAGTGGTCGAGCACGTCGTTGATCTGGGCCCCGGCGGCGATGGACGCCGCGGTGAGGCGGTCGGTCTGCGCCGCGATCGATGACAGCGAGCTGTGGATGTTCTCGGATTCGCGCAGGAGGTGATCGGACCTCTCCTCGATGGTCTCGAGCTTGTCGTGCGCCGACTTGGACGTCCTCGACAGGTCGTTCACCAGCCTCTCCGTGCTCTTTTTGAACGCCTCGGCTCTGCAGGAACGAACAGAGGAGATCATCGTCCACAATGCCAAGGAAATTGTCACCATAATCATCAGAGTAATAAAAAAAAGAAAAGAACATACTGCAGCTGGTGGCAGAGGGTGTTGGTCTCGAGGAAGAACTCGAGGAAGACCTTGTCCTCGGAGTCGGAGAGGCGCTTGCGGCAGTGGATCATGGTGGAGCGGTCGTTGCAGCCGGGGAGCGGCGGGCGGCCGGAGTCCTCCTGGAAGCAGCTGCTGAGGTGCCAGGCGAGCCTGGACTGGCGCTCCTTGTCGACCATGATGTCGGCGCAGCTGGCGAAGAGGCGGGTGTACGCCTGGCTCCAGCAGGCCGCCGCATCGATCCGGCGGCGCGCGTTGTCCATGAGACGCGCGCCGCGAGGGTCGTTCCTGGCGCCGTCGATCGAGAAGCCGGCGGCCATCGCGCCGTCGTCCAGCTGCAGCGGCGTTCCGGCGCTCTTCGACGACGACCGCGAGAAGGAGGAGAAGATGCTCCACGAGGCGGCGCTGGTTGCAGAGCACAAGAGCATGATCGAGATGACGAGGAAGCGAAGAAGCCCTGCTGCACTCCTCATTTCTGCAACGACGACAGTCGTCTCCATCACTCGGCGTTGCAGAGAATGTTTACCTGCATCACCATTCACCAATTTGCCGTCAGCAGCAGTGGTTCGATCAATGTAGGTGGTGATCACATTCACACATGTTAAGACGATCCCATATGTAATTTGTTTATTGTTGTTTGGGGTTCGTGTGAACTAGCCTGATCACAAGAGTGCAAAGTTGTGAATGGTAATAATTATGTTACCAGCCCATGTAAACGCGGTATTACTTCACCAAATAGTAAAGTTAGCAGCATGAATTGATTGTTCATAAGCAGGCTGCCAAGAACAGCACGCCAGATTATATTGGCATCTGAAACTCAGTTACGGCGCAATGGCCTCCGTCGACAAGACAATCGTCGATGGAAGCAGCACTGCAGCAGCGACCAGAAGACCAAACCACAAACCAAACCAATTGGGATGCACGCCACCTGCTGATGCGGTTGAGTTGAAGGATCTGAAGCCCAACAGGGAGATGAGAGGCGGCCGGCGGTCGACGACGACGACAGTGTTGGTTGGAATGGCGGCAACATAAACAAGAAGCGTTGGCAGAGTAAAATGGGGGCGTTCTGACCGGAAATGGCCACTGGCCGGGATGCCGCCGCTGGTTCGCCAAAGGGCACGCCGTATCACAAGAACTGAAGAACGTCGTCGTGATGCCGCGTTGCGGTGCGACGAGGAGGCACAGCACGCCGTTTCGTGTTCGTGCCGACCGCCCAGGCCAGCCCATCGTCGCCCTCTCGTTTGAGCAACATTACTGTTTTTTTTTAAAGCAACTCATGAGCATATTATTATAGAGCACAATAGAAAAATGGAATCAATATTCAGTTCTTCAGACGCGCCATATAAACATTTCGATCTGGGAAAGTATTCCTTTTTCCAGTGTAAGAAAAAAAAATACGGTTCTCCATACACAATAGGGGAAAATTGCATTACATTATTACAAATTTAGAATACAGGAAACGAAATTTCTCCTAATAGGAATTCAATCTTGGCACAATGCAGCAGCTGCAGGTGTTCGCACCTAAAATTGGCAGGTCTGGGTGAAACCGATTAGACCGCCCCACCAACCCGGTTAGACCGTCCTGGTCAAAGTCCTCAAAAGGCAACCATTGGATAGGTCTCGTCGAGTAGATCAAGATTCATATGTGGAACGTCCAAATTGGAGTCCAGATGAAAGAGATATGACTTATGGAAGATTTGCACGTCGCCAAGGCGGTTAGACCGCGTGGTCTAGGCGGTTAGACCGGGTTTGGGTTGTGTAAACCGAGTTGAAGTTGTATTTTAGCACGAGATTTGTTAGGACTTTGACTCTAGCAGGGGCAAGACCTCCCTTCCCTGTAAATATAAAGGGCCACGACCGATTGAAGGATCACAATCGAATCTATCAAATTTATCTTTATCGTATTTACCTTTTTGGTCCTTCTTTACCCTGCTTTTCCAACCTGATGTTCCGTTCTTCTACTACATCTGCGGCATGAGATGACGTCCTAGCTGGCCTGTCGAGCCTAGGACAACCCAAGGTGTCTGCCCCAACGGGGTCCCTCCCGGGCGGGTGTTCGTTGTTTCTCGCTGGTGAATCCAGCGACCCCGGTCTGACCGCCCCTCCGACACGGTCTGACCGCCCTACACAGAGGTGCGACAAGGAGCTCCCCCGCGTGCTTGTTGACTCCGGAAAGGCGTCAACAAATTGACGACTCCGCTGGGGATGAAATCAAGTCCAAGCAATATGGCGTCGTGTGCAGATCTACGCAAGTTGCACCAATCATGTACCTTCGACATAATGTTGGAGATGTACTCCTTAGGTAACTTATCTGGTGCTATATCCATTATTGAGAATTTTCGTCTCAAATCTTTGATTAATAAAAAAGATAGCGTAGATTCAATTCCTGTTGTTCAAAAGTCAGATATTGAAAAGCCGGCTATTGATATTATGAATCCTTGCAAATCTTTGTCAACTTGTGATGTTGTTGGTCAAGAAACAAGTCAGCCGTCTCTAGCCGAAATTGTTGACCCAAAATCTCCTAATAAGAGCATAGAGACTACATCTAGTACTTCGACGCTCGGGGGGCAACAAATGAAAGGCAACAGTGTCGGTTGCGTTGTGACCGGTCTGACCGGTGCCCGAACTGGTCTAACCGGTGCCCAAACCGGTCTAACCGCATCATCTAAGGTTTGACAAAATAAATCTAAGCCAAAGATGGTTAAGCCTAAAAAACCCGAGATTGGTGTTTGAAAAACAATTGAATATAAAAGCTGTAAGCATCAAAGAGAAAAGCCGAAGCTCAATGAAAAACTTCCGGCTAAGTCTCAAAGACAATAATGTCAATAGTGCTAGTCGGTCTAAAAATTCTAAACGTCCAAAATCTTCTCCTAGAGAGAAGTTCCATAATCAGAATCGGCAACGATGTAATTCTCACAAATCAATGTCGTTTCCTCCATATGGATCATCAATGCCTATGCCATGGGAAGGTTATTTTAATATGCATTATTTTTGTCCTCTATGGTTTTATAATTCATATATGTCATCTGCTCCTAGTTACTTCCGATCTAATTGTATTAATTATAGAGAGCCGATAATTGATGAGCCATCACCCATGCGTAATGACCGTTTTGATCAAAAGAATCGGTCAACACAGAAAGATAAGCGCAAGGTGATCAAATAAGTCTATCGTGTCAAAAAAGATGGTAGATTAAATAAAAATTCAGATGTGACACTAGATATAGAAAAGCTGCATATTGAAAAATCATCGGCTAGTTCTACTAATCAAATTGTTCCCGAGGATACACATGTTTCGAAAAACATAGCCGAGCATCAATCTAGCTCGGCTGGGGGCAAGCAGCTGGTTCTGAAGGAACCGGTCTAACCGGTGCCCAACCCGGTCTAATCGGCTTTGCCAAAAATTCTAGTGTTGCTGCGAATTTCATGCCAAAGAGCAAGGTAATGAGAAAGAAGCCAAGCTTTGATGAGTTGCTTCATAAGTATCAAAAGATAGCCGAGCTAAAGCAAAACAATCGGCTAGGAGATGATCAAAGTAGGAATTCTTCATCACCAAAAGCAAAGAAGCACCGACGGTCATCACATTGGTCTTCATCATTTATCCCATCGATGCAAGTAGCATGAAATGCTTATTCAGGTATAAACAATTTCAATCCATGGTTTTGGTATAACCCTTGGTCTTCTTTTTGCAACTATAAATATTATGCTTGTGATGCACCAAGGAGCTACGGTTGGCCGCCATGGCCACACCAGGACTTCGGTTGTTAGATATGTTGTTTAGAAGCCGAAATATCAATTTTATACATGTTGCAATTGCTAGAATTTTATTTCGGTTACCATAGCATTCACAAAGAGTCTAGAATCCATCATATGGGTGATATATTGTTCACTATCGTCCTTAGATGATTATGACCATTGAGAATGTTTTCTGGCATGCAAGCTTTACCAGAAAACAGGGGGGTAATGTTCGCACCCAAAATTGGCAAGTCTGGGCGAAACCGATTAGACCGCCCCACTAACCCAGTTAGACCGCCCTGGTCAAAGTCCTCAAAAGGTAATTTGGACTTCACCATTGGATAGGTCTCATTGAGTAGATCAAGATTCATATGTGGAACGTCCAATCAGAGTCCGGATGAAAGGGATATGACTTATGGAAGATTTACACGTCGCCAGGGCGGTTAGACCGCGTGGTCTAGGCGGTTAGACCAGGTTTGGGTTGTGTAAACCGAGTTGAAGTTGTATTTTAGCACGAGATTTGTTAGGACTTTTACTCTAGCAGGGGCAAGACCTCCCCTCCCTATAAATATAAAGGACCACGGCCGATTGAAAGGATCACAATCGAATCTATCAAATTTATCTTTATCGTATTTACCTTTTTGTTCCTTCTTTACCCTACTTTTCCAACTTGATGTTCCATTCCTCTACTACCTCTGTGGTATGAGAGGACGTCCTAGTTGGCCTGTCGAGCCTAGGACAACCCAAGGTGCACCTGCCCCGACAAGGTCCCTCCCGGGCGGGTGTTTGTTGGTTTCTCGCCGGTGAACCCGACGACCCCGGTCTGACCGCCCCTCCGACGCGGTCCGATCGCCCTACATAGAGGTGCGGCAAGGAGCTCCTCTACGTGCTTGTTGACTCTGGAAAGGCGTCAACAGCAGGTTTTTACATATAGCAACATAAAAAAAGGAATTGCAGGTTTTGCACAACTTGCAAAAAACAGTCACATCCAAAAACATAGCACGCCGTGAGCAGTAGGAGGCAGAGAAGATTAAAAAAAATGAAAAAGTCTATTTTACCTCCTACACACACAAATCAGCTTTTCCTCCCTGATCTACAAAACCAGACAACTTTCCTCCCTAAACTCACCAAACATGTACAAAGTACCTCCTGCTGGTTTTGACTCCGGCTTTGATGCGAGCCTGACATATGGGACCCATATGGCAGGGGTGCTTGAGCTCGATCCCCTAGAAGCACCGGACGGAACGACCCTCGTGCTCGTCCTTCCCCCGGCAGCGAAGGGGCGCTGTAACTCGAGCTCCTGCCCTGGCGGCATGGACAGGAAGGCCCACAAGCTCGTCCCCTGGCGACAACGGAAGGGGCAGCTCGTCCACCTCGAGACAAAGCTCTGCGCGCCGACTTGATTCACTGAACTCTGGCCACCCCACGTCAATTCACTGCTCTCGCACTCTCACCACCTCCCCAGCTCCTTCATCGTCCAGTCACCACTGCCAATCGTGCCTCCACCGGCCAGGAATCTGGAAATCTCTGCTCGCTAGAGCCGTGCCACCCAACTCCAACCGCCTGACCGATTCGCCACTACCGTATCACCACCTGTTGATTCCTCTCGTCTATACCTCCGTAACCCTCTTAGCTACATCCTCGACCTCAGAGTTCCGCCACTGACCAAAATTTGGCCGGAAATTCTAGTCTCCGCACCCGCCATTACCGCCTCACCCCCAATGTGGGGACCACCCTATAGGGGTGGGCCCGAATGCCTTTACATATCATTCCCTGGACCACTAGATGATACGAGCACTTTGCACAAAAAGTATCACAATAGTACTTTGTTTATTTATTCAGATATTTTACATTAGGTTGAAAAAGAGAAAAGCACACTCTATACAAGTGGGGCCGTAGCCTCAACCTTATTCAAGCAGCGGCGATCTACGTAGCGGACTCACACCTCAGGCATCTTGACTCCTAGCTCGGACCCAGGGGATCCTCTTCGTCATAAGCTTCGGGTTCCTCGTATGGTAGAAGGGATAGGGGAAGCAAGAGTGAGTACCGGGTAGGGTACTTAACAAATTCCACAGCGGACAAGACCAATACGGAGGGGATTCGGCCACTAGTGGGCCTAAGCACACATCCAGGGTACTGAATGTAAAGTACAGATTTTAAGTGCGTAAGAGAGAGGTATGTAATGCAGCAGTATAAAGTAGTTTTGGTCCTGGAGGGCATTCACTTCCCTACCAGTCCCCTGATTATATAAAATCTACCCGGGTTCCGTCAGGGATAACCCGATCGAGCCTTATGCCATACTCGGGCTCCACTTAAGGACAAACCCGACTCAAGATCAAGTTAACCTTAACCAAAAACATCTCTAGTATCCTAAGGTGTATACTAATCAATGGGAACTTTTACCAAGTGGGCTCATAACTGCGAGCCTCGGCTATTCAAATAGATTCATAACTCTGGCCAGAGGGGTACGCTTTACCCGCACGGTCGATCAGCCCATACCTTGTACGGGGGCGGTACTGACCTACGAAACCCGTACCCGCCGGCGTCTATTCATGGACTACATTATCATCCAATCCTAGACTATATTCCCTAGCTCCACCCACGTCTACACTGGGATCTAAGCAAGGGTCATTCCACCACCATCCGCTACGTGGATCCAGTTTCCCGGGAAAAGATGCATCAATATAAAATGTGGTATACAATACCATCGTGTCCCCTGACGCCATAACATATCTGATGACCCGTGCCAACCAGACCTGGGACTATGCGAAGGTCCTGCTCCAGCATATCTGTTGCCCATCATGGCCCATTGGGGTGGTTTATTAGGTGCAGTGGCGGGGTGTGGATTAAGTCCTCACATAAGTAGGCATTCCCGAAGGCTATGCCTTTTTGGCCCGTGCGGCCGTACAAAACACTAGAAAGACTCTCCCATGAACCAGACCTTATACGACCGGAGTAAGCATGGACAATACCCTTCACTGAGGTTGCCCCCATACTCCCAAGTCCATCCTTAGGGGTTCTTTTACTTTAGTCCAATTCATGCAACTACCATATTCCTTCTAAAAGTAAATTTGGTCAAAAGGTAAATACTAAATGTAGAACTTGGTAGTATTTAAGTAGGAAAGCATGATGTTGACGGTTCGAAACCGTGTTCAACTTCACCGCAAGTACACGGAGTGACTTGGTGCCTTTTTCACCAAGGGAGGGGACCCCCAAGGTTGTTGTCAATCCACGGAGCAAGGGAATTACTTGCGTTTAACCTAACACTAACTTAGTTGATTAAGGACTTTATGATGTAAAGATTAATCTATAAAGTAAAGACAAACTAACCCTAGATTATGTTAAAGAGAAAGAGAAAGGTGGTTCACGAGTATGAAGAACGTATGCCCATGGAGTCTAGGTACTTGAGATGCAATCACCCAAAACATGATAAAACCCCGATCCAATCTATCTAAGCATGTGGACAAAGAATTAGGCGTTTCCCTTCCCTCGTACATGTCACTACGCGAAGGTAATCGTCGCTAACCCTAATGAGCACGGTATGTTGACGTGATCTACGGGAGCAACCCCGAAGGCAATGGTAGCTATCCTTAAACATTAAGCATCATCAACAAGAAGATATGATAGATATAAGATCCAAACGAGAGTGCGTGACTACATATCAAGATCCATTACAACTCCATAGACAAACGATTACTTTACCCCATCAAGACGCTAGGCATGGCACCGTTGAACATGGTGGATGCCCCCGATGGAGTTCGTCTCTCGATGTCCTTCAACTTCGGCGGCGCCGTGGCAAGGCCTCGACGTCCTCCTTCCTCGTGGTGGCCTCCGTTGACCTTGGTGATGATCCTCTTGAATCTTCACCCTCTCGATCAACCCTCTTCCTTGTGTTTGATCTCTCGAGGCTTCTCTGGTCGTCTTTCACGAATGTCTTCCTCCTCCAAACAATTAAGGTTCCACGAACTTATCACCGAAGAAAGGCGGCGGTGAACCGACCTGGAATGGGGGTGGGCCGGCCGGCTTGGCCCATTCCTGACCCGGTTCATCTCCGTCTTTTGCCACATATCATTTCTTGCACTTTGGGGTTTTTCCTCCTTCGGATGTGGGCTTTGGACGTCGTTATCCCTGCGACCAAGTTAAGGGGTCTTTACGCATGATCTTCTGGTCTTTTAATCTTGGTCCTCGGAGGTTCTTCATTGAAGCACATTGGTCCTTGCCACCTTTGGAGTCAAGTTCACGCACGGTCGGAGCCTCTTGATCATCATGTAAATCGTCCTCCGAACCGAGTGCATCTCTTCTCATTTAGTGCATGAATTCCTCTATAAACATTATACTCCAAAACACACATCCAACGATGAACTTGTTATATCATTAGTATGCCTAGTGGTGGGTTAGTTCCGAAATGAAATCCAAACTATAACATAACAAGTGTTCTTGGTTGATGAAAATTGACCGCCAACATCCCCCCGTGCTTAGATCTTGCGCGTCCTCGAGCAAGTTGCTCAAAAATTGTTTATCCACGGAGTTGAAACATGCTTCGTCGATTCTTTCCTTTCAAGTTAGTCAATCATTCATCTTTAATATAAGAGACATGAAACAAAGATCATAATGTAAACATGGGCGTTTAGAAATTACCAATTCAAGACTTACCCCACAACTCATACCTTTTCACTAGAGATCTTCGACTTCATCTATACTCGCTTTCTTACTTTCATCGGAGGGTTTTTACAAACTTTTATAAATAAAATTCCTGCACAAAGCATTAGACAAAGTCCTTCTCCAAGTTCTCACATGTCACTCATTTAAAGTGGCTATCCTAGATAATTTCATAAACTCTCACCTCCCACAAGTCTCTCATTTATAATGTAGGGTGGAGCTATAGGTGTGGCTAGTGAAGCTAGCACAAGTATTATCAAGCTAGGAAAATCCTTTAGTGGTTGTTCACCTCCCAAGCCAATGATCATGAGAATTAAACCATAATGTAAGGGTGTCAAGGATGAGAAGATTTAGAATGGTGGACATGTGCAAAGGGAAAAAGAATAATGACTTCAGGGCACTAATGATGTCCTCGATGTCGGATTGCACATGGTATGGAATGTCAAAGATTCGTTCTCAACATCGTCGCATCCTTCCTTGCACTTCTTTTGATCTTCATTTGACCTGTCATCCCTCACTATACCTCTCTTGCTTTGCCTTGGATTTTCCTTCTTTTCTTCTTCTTCTTCTTCTTCTCTTTTTTTCTTCTTTTTTTCTTTTTCTTCCTTTTCCCCCTTTTCTAGTGTGCGCACCACACACACACACACACACACACACACACACACACACACACACACACACACACACACACACACACACACACACACACACACACACACACACACACACACACACACACACACACACACACACACACACACACACACATATATATATTTATTCTTTTTTCGCATCTTCATCTTCTTCTCCGAAGCTTTTCGCTCATCTTTTGAATATGAATACCAATCTGAATTTTAAATAAAATCATGCCTAGAAATTGAACAAATCTTCGAACATGGGTTGTGTTCAAGGAGTAAGATGATAAAAAGATGTTTATGGGTTTGGGTATGGAATCCGGCGATGTACGGGGCATTCAATGTGAAATTCCCGTTACCGAATGTATGACGAGGCTAGCAATAAAAGATATACATCAAGGACATGATCATTGCTCGAAATTAGACCTCCCAAGAGAGTAAAATCCTGACCCAATTCATCATGCTAAACAACACTTATGGTGGAGCATATGTATACAAAGGTTTTGTATAGGATAGATATTACCTCTCAACTTGGAGAAAGAGATCGCTAACCTACATAGCAAGGTGTGAAGGACCGGAACGGCGAACCAGAGAGGGGGGAGTGAATGGGAGCCGATAAAAATTCTACTCAAGAATTCGGCCTATGAACCCAAAATCACTCGGACACCTCCGAAAGCTTCTCTTGCCAAATCCACGTAGCCACTGGAGTGCTACTGGACCTAGGAGCAAGATCCAACCAACAGCAACTCAAGACACGCAGCGGAAAACAAATCGAAACACCTGCTGGCAACCAAAATCGGTCAGGCCGATTTCTGAAACCGGTCAGACCGACCTTCTGGGACTTAGCCTCTTACAGGCAGGGGAAACCGGTCAGGCCGGTTTGGCAAATCGGTCAGGCCGGTTTTGTCCAGGAAATCCCCAAAAGACCTTCGAGACCCAACCTGGCCAAAACACCTCAAGAACCCTTCAACCCTTGAACAAGAAAAGCCATAGCATGAACGAGACCCTCATGTTCAGAAACTCCTCTCGACAGCCCACAGGGGCCAAACCGGTCAGACCGGTTTGGGAAACCGGTCAGACCGGTTTTGCCCAGGCAGTCGGGAAGAACTCAGCCCGCGGGAAAAACCCAAACTTCACCTCGATCGATCTCCCAATTCGTTCCACGGATTCAAGTGAGACTTTGGGGATAGCTAGGGTACCTCATGGGCTACCTTTGGCTAGAAGCTCGGTCCCCAAAACCTACCCAATCAAGAGGAATCGGGAGTCAACCCTCAAGAACACCTTCCCAAGAACTCCACCGAAAACCACCAAATCGAAACCGTTTCGGAGGGTTTGTTGGAGCAAGATCACCAAGCAAAGAGGCACAAGGTCCTCATACGTGACATCCAACAAGAATCCCTCAAAGAAACGCTCCCAAATCTTCTCCACGGAAATTCCAAGAAAAGGCTCCGAAAATCACCAAAAAGGAAAAACGGGAAGAACACAATCAAGTCTTGAGGAACCACGCCAAATCATCTATACATACCAAAGAGGTTCATACAAGGTCTAGCTTGCCGCCCGATCATGCTTCCCTCTCACAAGATCTCACCATGAAGGTCTCAAGCTAGTCCTAAGAAAATCCTAAGGAAAATAGGAAGAGAAAATAGGAAAGCAAATGAGCTAGGGTTCAAAGAGATGGCTGCCATCCTCTCACCACTTGAGTTATATGGAGGCAACCGAAAGACGAAAATACCCCTAAAGCCTAAACTAGGATACACACCCACCAAGGGCACTTTGGGAATTTGTCTTCGTAACACCATCGGACGGATGCCCGGCGACCGCACTTCGCTTAGCCTCGACGCAAGCCTTGCGATCCCGACGCGTGTTCTCCGCTTCGAAGCTTCCAGCGCCCTGCGACCCCAAACCGGTCAGACCGGTTTCCCAAACCGGTCAGACCGGTTTTGGCCTGACAGCCACGCCCGGTCTTCGGCCTCGGTTTTGTGGCTCAGCCGAGTAACCCAGTGGTTTTCTGGTGAACCACCGCAAACCCCGCGAACTTGATGTAGCCTCCGCCAATCACCACTCATGACTCGGCTCCCGCAAAGTCCCGGCTCGACCTTGGTTTTGAGGCTCAACTAAGAAACCGTCCACGACTTCATCTTGCCGTTCTTGCCACCATGCGGCCCGCACTTGACCCCGCTGGCCACCGGGTCCCTCGAACCAAGCCTACTTGTCTTCTCCACACCTGGAGGCCTCACCGGCAACGACCTTTCGCGCTTGTTCTTCACCTGCACCTGCACCAGTCAAGCCGCAACCTGCACCTGCAATACTTAGCCAAGAATCAGTCCACACAACGTTGTCAATCACTCATCACACCAGGAAGCGACCATCCACCGGTCCTCGAACCACACATGGTCCTCAAGGTGTTTTTCTTAATTTTCAGAAATTAAAGCCTCCAATGTTAGCATTACTAAAAAGCATAGATGAAGCAAAGTCCTAGATCAAAGTTTGAATATGGGTGCTTTACAAAAGTAAGTTTCCACTAAGCACCACGGTAAACGATTAATCACCAAGTTCATGCTCAAATAAGAAAGATAAAGTAAAGACATAACAAGAAAAGAAACAAGAGACTTGCATAAGACACTTTTTATTTCTTTTTCTTAACTCAACGCTAAATTAAGACACTTTCGAGCTAAAAAAAGATTAAGTTCATTTGTGTATAAACACATGCATGTCGCACGTGCATCTATGCTAGTTAGGTAAAGAACTAAGTAGACATATTTTTAATTGAAAAAGGCCTCAAAAATCTAAAAAATAAAAAAAAATGCACAACCGCGGTTGGCAAACGGCGGTTGCATCCACCGCCGCATCAAATGGTTGGAGCCTGCCCGCCAACCGCGGCCTAGGAGCGCAGACACCGACCGTGGGCTCCAACCGCATTTCAAGCGGCGGTTGGTTCCTATCACCGTGGGAAACGGTGGCTGGTCCCCCAACCCGACGGCAGCGGTGGTCTAGTTTAGAAATTTTCTTTTTTGACATTTATTTTTGAAAAATTCTGAACAAATATATAAATAAATTTCTTCGTTGGTGGGAAGGAAGTGGGGGCTCCTATATGTCTAGCGGAAGATGGATAAGCAAATGAACTTCCAGCCCACCTAAGATGCTAGTTGCTATTTTTTAGCAATCCATTAGTTAATTAAAAAAGTCATCAATCAAACAAAAAATGTTTCCCAACATTTCAGAAAAATGTTGGCCAACAGTTTTCAAAAATGTTGGCCAACAGTTTTCAAAAATGTTACAACATTTTGTTTTCCAACATTTGTAGTCATTTTTTGTCAACATTTTTCGAAATGTTACAACACTTCGAAAAATGTTGGAACATTTTTGGGAATTGTTCCAACATTTTTGCAAAATGTTCCAAATGTTGCCCAACATTTTTCAAAAATGTTGCTCAACATTTTTCAGAAATGTTACAACATTTTGTTTTTCAAGATTTTTAGTTATTTTTTGTCAACATTTTACAAAATGTTCCAACATTTTTTGAAAATGTTGAAATATTTTTGGAAACTGTTCAAACATTTTTGCAAAATGTTCCAACATTAGTTGGGAAAAAATCAACATTTTTTCCTACTCTTTCTTCCACCTCCGATCGCAGGCGGCATGGCCGCATGGCGCCAGCGGGCTCGCGCGGTGGCGCACCGGGGCGGCGGCGGCGTGCTCGCCCGGAGGCGTGCCGGGGACAGCGGCGGCAAGCGCGCGCGGGGGAGCGCCGGAGACGGTGGCGGCGAGCGCGCACCGGGTAGCACCGGAGACAGCGGCGGCGAGCTCGCGTGGGGCGCACGACCGCGGCAGCCAGTCGAGCACGGCGGCAGCGGCACAGTCGGGAGGGAGGAGGAGGAAAGAGGGTGAGGCTAGGGTTTGGTGGTGGGATCGAAGGGTTGTGGTTGGTTGCACGAATCTCAAACATTGGAAGTTGATTTGGAAAAAATCTTCCAGAAGATATATAGGATTTCGGAGAAGGAAGTTTGCCGGCCTATTTTTTTTTTGAGCACACGCCGGCCTGTTAATGATTAGAATGTACCTAGTGGGCCGAACTAGGCTTACCGATAGGAAGGAAGGGCCTCTTGCTTGTCCTGGTTCGGTCTATTTACACCCTCAAAGGGGTGCCACCACATCGGTGCCGTCAGGTTCTAGGGTTTCCCCTCCCCATATCCATCCAGAGCCGTGCCGTCAGGTTAGGGTTTCCCCTCCCCATATCCATCCAGAGCGGTGCCGATCCAGATCTACGGTTTCCTCCTCATATCCAGAGATGCGCCCCTCGCTGCGGCCTGTAGATTTGCCTGCGCCATCTCGCGTGGCGTGCGAGATGGAGAATCTGTCGTGGGAGTTCCTTTCCCTTTGGAAGAATGAGGAGGAGGCTCTGGATCAGGAGGAGAATCGCGAGGAGGATGATGATGCTGATGATGAGTTGTTTCTGCGGGAACTAAAAGATGATTTGAAGCTTATAGAGGAGCGTTCAGAGAGGTTGGCAGATTTGGAGGAGCTTTGCAATGAGAAGGTTCTTCAGGAGGATCGTGAGGTATTTCCTCTTTCCAATAAGGAGGAGTGTCAAGAGGAGGCTACTCATGAGCAACAAGAGGAGTGTCAAGAGGAGGCTACTGCGGAGCAACAAGAGGAGTGTCAATAGGAGGCTACTACAGAGCAACAAGAGGAGGCTACCGCAGAGGCTCGCCAACAACAGAAAAGGAATCACGAGGAGGAGGAAAGGAGGGTGGGATGGAAGCGCTCGGAGATGATCTTTTGTCGGATATCTGGGCTTTGGTAACTGATAAGTAGATGAATCAACATGAGGAATTATATGTAAAGGAGCTGGCTCTCCTTGAAGCTGAGAAAGAGGATGTGGATTCCCATTTGATTGAGGATATGATTTTGGATAAATGGCATCTGGTGGAAGATGACAAAAGGATTGCGCTTATCAATATTTTGCGTCAAAGTTTTGTGTATCCTGAGTCAGTTCGGGCTCTATGTCCTGACTTGATCCCGCGCGTCTTGGACGTGAAGTCCTTGTCCTACTTCAGAAGGAACTTCAATGATTATTATAAAACCCGAACACTGTGGATTGCAAGAAATCATGGCGTGGCATTGGAGGACATCAGTGAGTTCTCATACATCATTTTGTTTCCAGCTTGTCGTATCATTAGTCTCATCTCCTGCCTATTACTCGCACGAGCTGAAAGTGTTGATCCTAATGCATTCGAAATCTCTTATTACCTGTGTTGACGGTTCGAAACCGCGTTCAACTTCACCGCAAGTACACGGAGTGACTTGGTGCCTTTTTCACCAAGGGAGGGGACCCCCAAGGTTCTTGTCAATCCACAGAGTAAGGGGATTGCTAGCGTTCGATCTAAAGCTAATCTAGTTGATTAAGACAACCTTTAACTAGAGATTAATCTAAGAGCAAACTAATCTTAAAACAATGAGGTGTGTGAGGCGAACTAGATGTAGAGGACACTTGCCCATAGGGTCTAGGATACATGAACATGCAACCGCCAAGGAAGATAAAAACCAATCTAATCTATTGAAGGTGTGACTGCGGCTTCACCCTTTTCCTTCTCTCGCACTGTCACTACGCGAAGGCAATCAAGGCAAAACAACGAACGATCACGGTGTGTTGAAGGGATCAACGGGAGTAGTGAGATCTATACACCCGAAAAGCATGGTGGCCAAACCTTAAGCATGAAAGCATCATCAACATGAAACCAATAGATTGAAACCATAAACGAGTCAGCGATTACATGACATGATCCGTTACAACCCCATGGACAAATGAGAAGATTACCCCATCAAGACGCTAAGCATGGCATCGTTGATCATGGTAGATGCTTCCGGCGATGTGTCCTTCAACTCCGAGGGTGCCGTGGCAGCGCCTCGACGTCCTCCTTCGCTTATGGCTGCCTCCTTGGACTAGATGAATGTTTCTTCCCGAGTGCTCTCCTCGAATGTCTTCCGATTCAACCTCCTTTTTATGAATGGATCCTCTCGGGTGTATTTATCTCTGTTTTTGATGAATGGCAGCGTCGACCAATACTTAGGGTTGAATGATCTTCACGCACAAGAAACCGGGGGCCGAACCGACACGGGAAAGGGCTAGGCCGGCCGGCCTGGGCCCTTCCCGACCTGGTTCAGTCGCCCCTTCCTCCGAGTGGCCCGTCTTGGAATTTTGGACTTTGACCCCAATATTTGTGTCTTTTTGGCGTCATCAACCCTGCGATAAATATAGGGGGTCTTCTCGTATGAAATCCGATCTTTATGTCTTGGTCCTTGGAGATGTTTTGTCGTAGCACCTTGGTCCTTGCCACCTTTGGGAGTGAGTTTGCCTTGCACTTGAACATGAATGGGACTCCTCATTTACTCCTTTGAACTCGATGTGACTCCGTCCCTTTAGTCCATGTTTTCCTACAAAAACATCACACTTCCAAATGCACATACAAAGTTGAACTTGTTATATCATTAGTGTGCCTAGTGGCGGGTTAGTACCATGATGAAGTTCAAACCAAAGTGTAATGAACATGTTTGGAGCACCAAAATTCACCGTCAACATCTCCCCCACGCTTAGATCTTGCTCGTCCTCGAGCAAGTTTCTTGCAAAAGAACACTTGTCCATGGAGTCAAAACTTGTGTCATAAGTTCCTTCCTTACAAGTTAGTCAACCTTTCATCTTTGATATAAGAAACATGAAAATAATAAACACTATATGGATCATGGGCATTTAGGAAATTACCCAATCAGGTCTTACCCCACAACTTATACCTTTTTGCCGGAGGTCCTTTATCCAACCATACTTACTTTCTTACTTCCGCCGGAGGGTTTTGAGCTTTTTCAAAAATAAAATTCCTGCAACAAGTATTAGACAAAGTCTTCCTCCAAGTTCTCACATGTCACTCATTTAAAGTGGCTATCCTAAACAATTCATGAGCTCTCATCTCCCACAAGTCTCTCATTTAAATTTATGGTGGAGCTATAGGTATGGCTAGTGAAGTTAACACAAATATTATCAAGCTAGGGAAGTTCTCTAATAGTTGTTCACCTTCCGAGCCAATGACCATGAGAATGAAACCATAATGTGAGGGTATCAAGGATAAGAAGATTTAGAATGATGGACATGTGCAAAAGGGAAAAGAAAATATGACTCCAAGGCCCTAATGATGTCCTTGTTGTCGGATTGCACATGGTTGGAATATCGAAGATTCGTTCTCGACAACATCACATCCTTCCTTTGCACTTCTCTTGATCTTCACTTGACTTGTTATCCCTTCTTATACCTTTCTTGCTTTGCCTTTGAATTCTTCTTTTTTTCTCTTTCTTCTTTATTCCTTTTTCTTTTCTCTTTTTTTCTTCTTCATTTTTTTCTTTTCCTCACTTTTTCTTCTCTTTATACCCTTTTTTCTCTTTGCTTGACACCTTTATCTCTTCTCCGAAGCTTTACTCTCGCCTCCTAGGCGTGGAAATACAATCTGAAATTTAACCAAAATCCTTGCTAGAGACGGAACGAATCTTCGGGCATAGGTTGTGTTCAAGGAATAAGGTGAATAAAAAGATATTATGGGTTGGGTATGGAATCCGGTGATACATGGAACTTTTGATGTGAAAGTCCCATTACCGAATATATGACGAGGCTAGCAATAAAAGATATAAAGCAAGGACATGATCATTGCTCTAAATTAGAACTTCCAAGAGAGAAAAGCCCTAACCCAATTCATCATGATAACAACACTTATAGTGGAACGAATATACAAAGGCTTTGTAAAGGATAAGCTCGCTCTCAACTTGGAAGAAGAAAATGCTAACCTTTATTGCAAGGGTTTTTTCATGTAATTTTCAGAAATAAAAACCTCCAACTTTGTAATAATTGTAGCATAGCTAAACAAGGTTCTAGCTCAAAGTAAAGTATGGATGCTCTCACGGGCAAGAACCCACTAAGCACCACAGAAACTTTCGTGCTCATTGCTCATGATTGAATATAAAGATAAAAGATAGATAAACAAGAAAGCAAAAAAGATAAAACACACGAGACAATTTCAAGACTCTTTCTTCTTTTTTTTATTGACTCAACGCTAACATTAACACACCATCGAGCTAAAAAAAGAAAAACTTCAAACCAAACCAACCAAACTACTAGGGCAAAAAGTTTTTGGAACTAGCGCTAGTTCCTCCCCCACGCTTAGACTATACGACGTCCTCGTCGTATTTTTTATTTTATTTTTTACAAAAAGAACATGAGGGGAAGAACAACCGCTAAACTGAATATAAACCCTTGTAGAAGAATTGGCACAGTAAAAATTCACAAAATACGCTAAAAAGAAATAAAAACTAAAATATATACATGTGACGTACCTTGTTTGTCGTCCTAGGCTCGACACTCGGGTTCATCCTCTATTGTGAAAATGTCAACATAGTGTAGGGGCACGACGTCGGGTTCAATATAGACCTTTAGCCACTGACCATTCACCACGTATTGGTCACCTTTTGCATCCATGATAGTAACCGCTCCATTGGAGAACACCGAATGTACCACATAAGGTCCGTCCCATTTGCTTTGTAACTTCCCTTTTCCAAAAGTTTTGAACCTTGAATTGTAGAGAAGGACCTTATCTCCTTCCTTGAACTCTTTTGCTTTGAGTCTTTTATCATACCACCTTTTGATCCTCTCTTTGTAAATGCTTGCACTTTCATAAGCCTTCAACCTCATCTCTTCTAGCTCGCTAATTTGGATTCTTCTTTTCATCCTTGCTGCATCTAAGTCGAGGCTCATCTCCTTTATTGCCCAATATGCCTTGTGCTCTAGCTCAACAGGAAGATGACAAGCCTTGCCATATACAAATTGGTACGGAGTCATACCTATCGGTGTCTTGAATGCCGTCCGATATGCCCACAATGCTCCATCTAATTTCTTTGACCAATCCTTGCCTCCCTTCTCAATAGTCTTATTGAGGATGCTCTTTAGTTGCCTATTTGATGTTTCCGCTTGTCCATTGGTTTGTGGATGATAGGCCGTAGCCACTCCATGCTCGATTCCCAATTTGGACAAACACTTTCGAAAGCTATTCCCGGTGAAATGAGTCCCTCCGTCGCTTATCAAGATTCTCGGAACACCGTAGCGAGGAAAAATGATATTCTTAACCATTGAGATGGACTCCTCCGTTGACGCCTTACGACATGGTATAGCCTCCACCCACTTGGACACATAATCAACCATGACAAGTATATGCTCATATCCATGTGAGTTTGTAAATGGTCCCATGAATTCGATACTCCAAACATCAAATAAATCGATTTGCAAATTATAGTTCAAGGGCATGACATTC
The DNA here is from genome assembly GCA_036936925.1 of Cenchrus fungigraminus. NCBI lineage: Eukaryota > Viridiplantae > Streptophyta > Magnoliopsida > Poales > Poaceae > Cenchrus > Cenchrus fungigraminus. The sequence continues at coordinate 3,160,953 of CM072781.1, read as the reverse complement.
CTTTGAGAGATGTTACCGGTTCTTTGGCATTCGGGGCAAGAGGCAACATACCTTTTAGCATCTTCATGCATTTACGGCCAATAAAATCCGCTGGCCCATACCTTTGCTTGAGTTCGGAAATGCCCATAATGTCCTCCGTATTCCGCCGAGTGACACTTCCTTATTATTTCTTGCCTCTCTTCCCTTGGCACACACCTTCTCAATACTCCATCGGCTCCAAGTCTAAAAAGGTAAGGTGAATCCCAAAAATATTTTCGGCTCTCGGAGATTACCCTTCTTTGTGCATTCTTATCTAAGTGATCGAGTGGCATTTTTCGGATCGCCCAAATGATGTCAATCATCCAACTATCCTTATCGATTACTCGATAGAGGTGATCATCTCTCATCTTGTCTTCAATGGGCTCTTTATCATCCTCACGATACATCCTTGATAGGTGGTCGGCCACAACATTCTCCGACCCCTTTTTGTCTCGAATCTCAACATCAAATTCTTGTAATAGAAGGATCCATCGAATTAACCTTGGCTTGGCATCCTTCTTTGACAAGATATACTTAATTGCCACATGATCGGTGTAGACAATCACCTTGGAGTTCACAATGTATGATCTGAATTTTTCGAAGGCAAACACAACCGCAAGCAACTCTTTCTCCGTTGTTGCATAATTTAATTGAGCTCCATTAAGAGTTTTACTAGCATAATATATAGCATGTACCTTGCCTTCTTTTCGTTGCCCCAAGACGACTCCAACGGCATAGTCGCTAGCATCACACATTATCTCGAATGGCTGACTCCAATCGGGCGGTTGAATGATTGGTGCGGTCATGAGAGCTTTCTTTAGTGTCCGGAACACCGCCAAGCACTTGTCATTAAAATCAAATGGCACATCCTTTTGAAGAAGGTTAGTTAATAGCTTGGTGATCTTTGAGAAGTCCTTGATAAATCTTCTATAAAATCCCGCATGGCCCAAGAACCTCCTCAAAGATTTGATATCCGTCGGTGGTGGAAGCCTCTCGACCGTCTCAACTTTGGCTTTATCCACCTCAATGCCCCTTTCGGATATCACGTGTCCCAACACTATACCTTGCTTCACCATAAAGTGACATTTCTCCCAATTGAGCACCAAGTCAACCTCCGCACATTTCATGAGAACCTTGTCCAAGTTGCCTAAGCAATCCGTGTAAGTTTTCCCATAGACGGAAAAATCATCCATGAACACCTCGACAATCTCTTCAATGAATTCCGAAAACACAGCCATCATGCAACGTTAGAAACAGGCTGGAGCATTACACAAACCAAAAGGTATCCTTCTATATGCAAATGTTCCATATGGGCAAGTAAAAGTTGTCTTGTGTAGATCTTCCGGGTGAATAGGAATTTGCATGAACCCCGAGTACCCATCAAGAAAGCAAAAATAGGAATGATTTGCTAACCTCTCAAGCATCTCGTCGATGAACGGTAGGGGGAAGTGATCCTTCTTCGTTGCTTTATTCAATTTCCGATAATCAATGCACATCCTCCATCCGATCACGGTCCTTTGCGGAATTAACTCATTCTTCTCATTCTTCACCACGGTCAAGCCTCCTTTCTTTGGCACACAATGTACGGGGCTCACCCATTCACTATGCGGTACTGGGTAAATGATTCCGGCGTCCAATAACTTGATCACCTCCTTCTTCACCACCTCTCACATGGCATGGGTTAACCTCCTTTGATGGCTCACTATGGGCTTGCATTGATCCTCCAAAGGTATGCGATGAGTACAAAAGGCTGGGCTAAGTCCTTTGAGATCATTTATTGAATACCCGATCACCTTCTTGTGCTTCTTCAATAAATTCAGCAACATCTCATTTTCTTCGGGGCTCAACTCATCACTCACAATGAAGGGATAGGTCTTGTCCGGCCCCAAAAATTCATACCTCAATCCCTTAGGCAAAGGTTTGAGGTCCACCTCCGGCACTTCTGGCTCTTCGGGCTTAATTTCTCCGATATCCTCAAATTTCTCCTCCTCCATGCTTCCATCTTGTGGTTCTAGTCCTTTAGATGCTTCCTCCAATTCTTCATCTTGCTCATCATTAGGTTGATTCTCCATTGGTCTATGTAGTGGATCCCTGAAAGTTTCAACAAAATGAAGACTTCCTACCTCTTCGTCATCAAGAGGTAGGGGTAAGGAGTTCCTAGAATCGGGAAGAAAATCATATGTATGTTTATCTCCATCAAGATTAATCGTTACTTTCCCTTTTCCGGCATCTAAAACAACATTAACCAACTTTAAAAAGGGTCTACCAAGAATTATGTGATCATGTTTATCATAGTAGGCATCAACAATAAAGAAATCGGTTGGTATGCATTTTTTAGAGATGACAACTTCAAGATTGCAAGAAATTCCAAGAGGCCTAACAACTCTACCATCTCCCATGATTAACTTAGTTGAAGATGGGACTAGGTCTATGGTATGATTATGAATCTCATCATAAATTTTAGAGGATAAGACACTTACTTGTGCTCCGATGTCACATAAAGCTTTGAATTGAATTCCATTAATCGTGCAACTTAAGTGCGGGGTTGTCTTCTCCTCTTGATCGGATCCTATGGCGTAGACTTCAGCAAGGCGAGCGTATGGCGATGCTTCGAGCTTGATCCCCATCACTCTTTTCACCTCGGCTATATGGTCCGGATCCACTTCTACTTCATTAAAGAGCTTTCGAAAAATCTCGTCGGTTGTTTCAAGATCATATGAATTTTCCGCTTGCTTCCTCGGCGGGAAATCTACCTCCAAAGCTCTTGCCACCCCCTTTTGGTTGGGGTATGGTCTTCTCTTGTCAAACACTTCCCCAAAATCAATTGGAACCCAATCCATTTGCTCGAACTCCCTCAACGGCTTTGCGCTTGCAATGCTTCTTCCATTCACTTGGCTTGACTTGGCGAAGTCGATGTTTGAGGTAGTTCTTGCTTCCACGTGTACTTCTTCTAATTTTTTCGAGATTGGCTCCTCTTTCTTGTGCTCTGGGGTCGCTTCTCTGAAAATTCCAGCAAGTGTTCTCACACTTGAATCACATTCTTGGTTCCCCGAAAGTCGTGTTTCCCAATCTCTTCGCGTGGCCGCCGCCTTGCTGATTTTTTGTAAAAGTTGAGCGGCTTCCATGAGTGTTTTCTCCATGAGATCCCCTGCAGCACACATTTGAACATGTTCCGCGCAACTAGGGGTTAGGGAAAAGAAAAAAGTGTGCAAAAGTACGTCACCGGAGAATCCGAGTCGTGGTCCTTGTTCAATCAACTCGTTGAATCTATTCCATGCTTGATCTATCCCTTCTTCTTCTCCTTCTGTGAAGGTGATCACTTGCCTCCTTAGATGTTGGACTTTACTTATCGGGAAGAATTTTTCACAAAACTTCCTTGTCAATTGGTTCTAATTCCCTCCAACTTCGAAGGATGCGAATGAGTACCACTTCTTTGCTTCACCGGCAAGTGAGTATGGGAAGAGGTTCCACTTGAACCATTCGTCGGGGACTCCTTCTTGTTGTACCGTATTGCACAATGTCGCGAAGTGCTTGATGTGTTCATACAGGTTGTCCGCCTCCATCCCTTTGAAGGGATTGGCCGCCGCCATCTTGATGATCCGCGCCTTAATCTCATACTTTGTCGCTTCGGGCTTCGAATCCGATTCTTGTACCTTGATGTCTTCACATTGGGGACTAGCGTAATCCCTTAATGATTTCTCCGGTTCTTCCAAAGGATGGTGGGCGAACGCCATCTAGACAACAAAAACAAAAACAAAACAAAAAGCGGGGGTTTCTAGGAAACAAAGGTTAGATGTTAGTAATCAACAAAAATTAACACAAAATCAAACGTAGCAAACTGGCTTGCTCCCCGGCAATGGCGCCAGAAAAAGGGGCTTGTTGACGGTTCGAAACCGCGTTCAACTTCACCGCAAGTACATAGAGTGACTTGGTGCCTTTTTCACCAAGGGAGGGGACCCCCAAGGTTCTTGTTAATCCACGGAGCAAGGGGATTGCTAGTGTTCGATCTAAAACTAATCTAGTTGATTAAGACAACCTTTAACTAGAGATTAATCTAAGAGCAAACTAATCTTAAAACAAAGAGGTGTGTGAGGTGAGCTAGATGTAGAGGACACTTGCCCATAGGGTCTAGGATACATGAACATGCAACTGCCAAGGAAGATAAAAACCAATCTAATCTATTGAAGGTGTGACCACAGCTTCACCCTTTTGCTTCTCTCACACTGTCACTACGCGAAGGCAATCAAGGCAAAACAACAAACGATCACGTTGTGTCGAAGGGATCAACGGGAGTAGTGAGATCTATACACCTGAAAAGCATGGTGGCCAAACCTTAAGCATGAAAGCATCATCAACACGAAACCAATAGATTGAAACCATAAACGAGTTGGCGATTACATGACATGATCCGTTACAACCCCATGGACAAATGAGAAGATTACCCCATCAAGATGCTAAGCATGGCGTCGTTGAACATGGTAGATGCTTCCGGCGATGCGTCCTTCAACTCCGGGGGCGCCGTGGCAGCGCCTCGACTGTCGACCGAGCAACCCTGGGCCCACCACACATGTGGGCCATACTCGGGAGATAAGATCCTACACACCTAGACTACTCGACTAGTGGGCCACGGTGCAAGATTGTCGTGGACCACAAGGCAAGACAAGACGGACAAGGACTTGTACTAAGATTAGGATAGCTTTCTATAACTCATATAGGCTACTCCTAGTCCTACTCGAATAGTACTCTTGTACCAATCCAACTTGTAACCCTGCCTCCCGTGGCATATAAGGCGAGGCAGGGACCCCTCTCAGAACACACACAATCAATACAGAGCCACGCAGCATACAGGATGTAGGGTATTACGCACATTGCAGCCCGAACCTGTCTAATTGTGTGCCCCGTGTCTCACCATCGTGTTTCTGATCTCGGCAAGCCCCATCGCACAATCTACTACTTCGGGTACCCTGTTGTAGGCTCGGTGTCTAAAACACTGACAGCTGGCGTGCCAGGTAGGGGATCTCGTCATTGATCCACTGGTGAACTCGATGGCTCTTGTCATCATCAAGCCGACCGTCGCTTTCCAGCAAGGCGACACCTTCGTTTTTGGCTCCTGGGTTTGTGTTGCTGATGGCGCTGGATCATTCCTACGTTTCTTAGCATCAACTCCAGAGTCAAAGCTCAAGTCCTCGACGCTTACGCAAGCTTCGATGGAGGAGCTCGTCGAAAATTTTGGCAAAATTTCGCTCTCTGATCCGCTCTGAGAACTCGAGTTGGAGTCTGAGTACAACTCGACTTCGTCTCCTATTCAGCCTGAGCTGCTTTCTCCAGCTTCTCAGCTTGCACTCAGCCTGGATAACATCTCAACACCACCTCTCTTCAGCCATCGCCATGTCAGTGCCGCTTACCAAGCCGCGCTGAAGCGCCTCATGTACCCTGGCTCGAAGATCGTGCTCGAGTACTCTTCGGATTCGGAAGTCAACCTCGACTACTTCGATTCGAATTCATCTGAGTTCGAGTTCGACTACGGTTCGGATTCTACTGAAGCACAACAACTGACTGGCCCTGCTCATGCACTGGTGATCACATCGACACCTGAGGGTAGATTTGTCTACTGGCCTGAGCACGTGCCTGCTGATCTCACCTTGGATGATCAGGAGCGCTTTATCGCTTGTCTCGACAACTTACCTTTCCAGGAAGGTGCCAAGCTTGTTGATTATGACACTGATACTGAGCTCATTGAGAGTATGGGTACTCATTCGTCTTATCGAGAAGTTTTCGTCGTTGATACTCCGCAAGGGCGTCGTGCTAATTATCGCTTTCCGGATGATGTATCTGATGATGAACTCTCTGTCAATGCTCCTGCTGATGAAACTGCGGAGGCCAAGACTGTACGTCGTCAATGCAACACTGATCGTGCAACCCTTTGTCGTGAACTCGCGGAAGCTCTACCTACCCGTAATCTTCAAGAGGCTCTGGACGCGGTAGCGACTCGTCAATATCGCACTCCAGAGGAAGTTATTATTGCGATCAACTTGCTTGGTCGCTCTATGCCTCGTGACAGGGCGGCTGCTGAAGTCGCGAAGCTGGCTGAACTAGCCTACACTATGCTATGTCAAAATACCAGTACTCCTAGTCACCATGGCAGCAATGGGGGTGTTCATCGCAATACGCACACTCCTTAACGCACACGCCCGGAAGCTAGCAACAGGGACAAAGGTGGTGAGGGCAGCGTCAATAGCAAGTCAGGAGACTCTCACTACGACGCTCGCACAACAATCAACGCCAGACGTGCTGAGCGTGAGAAGCAAAAGGATGTTGACTCCGATTCCTTTCCTACTTTCTCTGCTCGACTTCAAGCTCTGCTTCTTCCGGAGAAATTCAAGCCCTATGGTATTTCTAAATACGATGGCAAGCAAGATCCAAGGCGGTGGTTGCGTTGTTATGCTCTGTCCATCACTAATGCCGGAGGCAATGATGATACTAAATATATCTACTTCCCTTTCTGTCTGGAGCAAGAACCCCTCACATGGTTCGAGTCCCTTAAACGAGGCTCCATCGACAATTGGGGACAACTCAAGCAACGCTTCACCAGCAACTTCGCGGGTTCTTTGGGTCGTCATGGTACTCGGATGGACCTTGCGCTGATCAAGCAAAAACAATACGAAACTCTTCGCGAGTACATGCGCCGCTTCTTTGAAAAAAGGGCTACTATTATTGATGTTACCGAGAAAGAAGTCATAGATACCTTCCAGGATGGTTTTCATGATGACAGGCTTTTCCAAGACTTCGGTCGCGCTCCCCCAGCCAACATCACCAAACTCAAGGAGATGATCACTCACTGGGCGGACGAGGAAGACAAGGCTCGAAATCAGTTCAAGCATCTTCGCAATAACCAGAACAACAACAACAACAACAACAACAATAATGCTGGTGGAAACAATAGTGGCAAGTAACAGCAGGGCAATCGCATGGGTAATAACTACTCGAGCAATCCTAATCGCAACCGCAAGCCCGACAACACTATTGCAGCCATGGAAACTACTGCCAAGCCTGAAGATGATTCTCACTGGGCAACATTGACCAAGCAAAAATACCCATGGCACCCAGAGGGCGATCATACTACAGAGCAGTGTTACCAACTTTGCCGTGCGCTGAAGAATACACCCGAACCAGCGCACCCAAACCCAAGGTTTTGTAAACACAAGGGGAAGAAGGCTAACACATACAAAGACACTAGGTTTCAGAACCCTTCCAATACTGTCAATGTCATCTTTGGCGGGATTCCAACCAAGCGCATGCAGAAACTTACACTTAGAGAGATTATGTCCATTCAACCAGCAGCTCCAACTTTTCTGAAGTGGTCTGAGTTACTTTCTCAAGGCCGGATCAATGGACTAGTTTCTCTGAGCCAGGAAGATATCCTCTCGTTCTGGATCCAGTAGTGGTAGGCTCCAGGCTTACTAAGGTTCTTATTGATGGTGGCAGTGGTCTCAATGTCCTGTTTGCCAAGACCTTGAAGAAGATGGGCCTGGATATCACTAATATGCTTACCAAGACCAACTCGTCGTTCTATGGTATCATCCCGGGCAATGCAGCTATTCCTTTGGGTTCAGTTGTACTACCCGTTACCTTTGGGACTAAGGATCACTACCACACCGAGTACATGAAATTCGAGGTTGCTGACTTCGAGACTTCTTACCACGCCATCCTTGGCAGACGTGGTCTGGCAAAGTTCATGGCTATACCACATTATGTGTACCTTGTACTCAAGATGCCGAGCCCCAAAGGAGTTCTTTCATTGCAAGGGGATTTGAAGCGTTCTTATGGCTGCAACACTGAAGTCGTAGAACTTGCTTCGACAACTCAAGTACCCAATGCTATGATGGAAGTCTTCACTGCAGCTAAAAAGCTTGCTCCGAGCGAGCTGGAGGTTCCTGAGAAGACAGACACCAATAACAAGCCTGCACCGACTAGTGATGTCCGGCTCAAAGCCATTAACCTTGGCACTGGTGACAGCAGCAAGACGACCATGATCAGTGCACAGCTTGATCCCAAATAGGAAGACGCGCTCGTCAACTTCCTTCGGGCTAACCATGATATCTTTGCATGGAAACCATCTGACATGCCAGGTGTGCCCAGGAGGTTGATTGAGCACTCACTCAACGTCGATCCTAATGCCACCCCCAAGAGACAACACCTTCATCGCTTTGCTGATGATCGCAGGGCTGCTATCAAGAAAGAGCTCGCCAAACTACTCACGGCTGGCTTCATCCGGGAAGTCTTTCACCCGCAATGGCTTGCTAACCCCGTGATTGTCAGAAAGAAGAACTCTAATGATTGGAGGATGTGTGTCGACTGCACTGATCTTAATAAGCATTGCCCCAAGGATCCTTTCGGGTTGCCGCGGATTGATCAAGTCATCGACTCCACGGCGGGCTGTGCTCTACTCTGTTTCCTCGATTGCTATTCCGGCTATCATCAAATTGCAATCAAGGAATCTGATCAAGAGAAGACTGCATTTATCACCCCGTTTGGTGCTTATTGTTACACAACAATGTCCTTCGGGTTGAAAAATATTGGTGCTACTTATCAAAGAGCTATCCAAGCGTGCTTCAAGAAGCAGCTTCATAAGAACGTGGAAGCATACGTGGATGACGTCGTTGTCAAGACTAGGGATCCAGACATGCTTATCACGGATCTTGAGGAAACCTTCGCTTCACTACGGGAGTACCAATGGAAGCTCAACCCCAACAAATGCGTCTTTGGCGTATCATCGGAAAAACTACTCGGGTTCATCATTAGCCATCGTGGCATCGAAGCAAACCCCAAGAAGATTACTACCATCTCCAACATGCAAGCTCCAGCTACTATCAAAGATGTCCAGAAGCTTACTGGATGTATGGCGTCACTCAATCGCTTCATCTCGCGACTTGGAGAACGGGGTCTACCTTTCTTCAAGCTACTCAAGTGGCAAGAGAAGTTTACATGGACAACTGAAGCTGATCAAGCTCTTTCTCAGCTCAAGGAGTTCTTATCCAAGCCTCCAGTCCTCATAGCTCCTCTGCCTAATGAAGAGCTCTTGCTCTACATCGCTGCGACTACAAATGTTGTCAGCACTGCTATTGTCGTTGAGCGACAGGAGGAAGGCCATGGCTACCCTATCCAGAGGCCTGTTTATTTCATCAGTGAAGTACTCTCAGAATCCAAGGCTCGCTACCTTCCGGTACAGAAGCTACTCTATGCGGTTCTGATCACTTCACGGAAGCTCCACCACTACTTCGACGAGTACAAGATTTCTGTGGTTACTAGCTACCCGCTTGGCGAGATATTGCACAACCGGGATTCCACAGGAAGGATTTCTAAATGGGCTGTAGAGCTTGGCGCTCTATTGCTCGAGTTCAAGTCTCGCACTGCTATCAAGTCTCAAGCCTTAGTTGATTTCATGGCTGAGTGGCGGGAAAATCAAGTCCTAACTCCAATTGAGCGTCCAGAACATTGGGTCATATACTTTGATGGTTCCCTCAAGTTGGAAGGTGCTGGTGCCGGGGTACTTCTGATTTCTCCCAAGGGTGAGCAACTCAAATATTTTATGCAGCTCTTCTGGAAGGTCTCCAACAATGAAGCTGAATATGAAGCTTTACTGCACTGTCTTCGCCTTGCAGTCTCTCTTGGCATTACACGACTACATGTTAATGGTGATTCCTTGGTGGTCATCAATCAAGTTAATGATTCTTGGGATCGTAATGCTGAGAATATGGGTACGTACTGTCAGGAGGTACGCAAACTCGAGAACAAATTTCATGGTCTCGAGTTCCATCATGTTGTTCGCAACAACAATGTTGTTGCGGACGTCTTGTCGAAGTTGTGATCTACACGAGATTAAGTGCCAGCAGGAATCTTCGTTCATGAACTCCACAAACCATCAATTTCGAAGCAATCATCTGCACCTACGACTACTTCAGTTCAACCTCATCGAGAAGTGCTTATGATTAACGTGGACTGGAGAACTCCTTTTATCGACTACATTAAACATCAGTTGATTCCTGAAGACAAGTCAGAAGCCAAGCGCATCTCACACCGCGTTAAGGCTTATGTTCTAGTCGGAGATCAACTCTACAAGCGAGGCGCAAGTTCTGATATACTCATGAAGTGTGTTTCTCGCGAAGAAGGCAAGGAAATCTTGGAGGAGACACACAAAGGAATCTGTGGCAATCACGCTTCTTCCTGCACCTTGGTGGGAAAAGTTTTCAGACATGCTTTTTACTGGCCTACAGCTCTTGCTGATGCAGAGGAATTAGTCAGGAAGTGCCATGGATGCTAATTCTTCACCAAGCAACAACACGTTCCAGCCTACAAGCTCATCACGATACCACCAACTTGGCCTTTCGCTTGCTGGGGGCTGGATATGATTGGTCCTCTCCCAAATGTGCCAGGGGTATTCAACAGAGTTCTGGTGGCTATCGACAAGTTTACCAAGTGGATTGAGGTCAAGCTTGTTACCTGCCCCAAGGCTGATAGAGTCCTCGACTTCTTGGATGAAATCGTACATCGCTATGGGTTCCCTAATTGCATTATTACAGACCTGGGTTCGAATTTCAACAATCACCAGTTCTATGAGTACTGTGAGAACAGTGGAATTGACGTCCGGTACGTCTCCGTCGCTCATCCACGCACCAATGGCCAAGTGGAGCGCGCCAACGGGATGGTACTCGATGCTCAAAAAAAGCGACTGTATGATGCTGCAAACAACAAGGGCGGCAAATGGATCAAGGAACTACCCAATGCACTCTGGGGGCTACGTACTCAGCCTACTACTCCCACAGGGCAATCACCCTATTTCCTGGTCTATGGCTCTGAAGCCGTCTTGCCTGCTGATGTCATGTGGTGCTCTCCAGCGGTTGTGTAACACCCGTGTTTTCAACCTTCTGTAAATCACCTTATAAATCAATGCGAGTTTTCAAAATCTCCACCGCCGAGCTCGATCTTTCCGTGGACATCATCATCATCTTTTCCCTTTTTACCCGGGTCACTCGACAGTCACCCGACACCATCACTCCGGCCCGCATCCCGGCGAGCGCCCCGAATCCGCCGGCCTCGCAATCACCACCGACCCGGGAATCGCTCGACGTCACGTCGGTGCTCGAACGCGGAAAAATCCCACCAGAATCTTTTCTTCTTTTTCTCCCAATTTTTTTTCTTTCCTAAAATTACTCCTGTTAAATCACTCGCTAAAAATATTTTCAAAATCTTTTCTTCGGTTGAGCTCAATTCTTGGTTATCCATAATCTCTTGCATGATGTAATATCTCCTTAATCCCTTTTGGTATTCCAAACCAGAGCCAACAATTTCTCCTTAACCTTTGTTTCCTCTAAGCAATCACCATCAATCTGCTAATCCTTTCCCCTCACGTTGTGCCCCCATGCACAGACCAGGCCACATCTCTCGTCTCCTACCTTGAGCACGCGTACACGTACAACTCACACACAACAGCAAGCTATGCACAAGCAGCACGTACAGGTACAGCAGCAGTCCGACACGGCATGCAAAGCTCACACGCCAGGACCTCCTTGCCGCCACATCGCTCGAGCACTAGCCAGCAGGAAGAGCACGCCGAGTTATCGCACGCGCCGCTGTCCAGCACAAAGCCGACGACCACGGCGAGCTGCCGCGTCGGCCCGCGAGGTGACCTTGCACTGCCACCCGGCACCGTGCCGTGCCGCCCCCTCGCTGCGTCCCCCACACAACCGCAGCCCCGCGCCTCTGCCCGCGCACGCCGGCCTGCTCCTCTTTGCTGCACGCCGCACCTGGCCCAGCTCGCACGAACGCACGCCGCGCTGCCGCGCCGCACGACGCCGCCCGCACTCCTGCCAGCTCGCTGCCACCACGCCCTGCCCGACAGGTCTAGTCCAACAGCGCCGCCAGTAGCTCGCCGCGAATCCCGCCGGCCGAGTCCACGCCAAGATTTTTCCCGAACCGCCATTGATGGCCGCGTGAGCTCCGCGTGCTCGGCCCGGCCAAGCCACCGCCTTCCCGTGCCTATAAAGGGCCCTGCGCAGCTCCCTACTCCGCCTCGCACCGCCACAGCCAACTCCCTCCCCTTCCTGAGCCTCTGAGCGCCGCCGCCCCTAACCACCGTCAGCTCCAGACCGCCGCCGCCCGTGGAGCCGCCTCCACAGTTCGTCCCCGACCAAGGTGAGGAGCGGAATGGGTTGCCCTCGACCACCTCTCCGTTTTGCCCCACCTCCCGGCCGTCCCCATGGCCTGGGTCGCCGGCGCCCCTTCCCCCTCCACCGGCCGGCCTCCCTGTCGACTCCCCTCTCTGTTCGGTTCAGAGGAGGAAGAAGGCCATCTTCCCCATAACCCCCTCCTCTATTTTCTTTTCTACCCAAAGCCCTCCCACTTTCTCTCTCTCACACAGTTTCATTAAGAGCCCCTGGATTTCTTAAGTTCTTTACAAACAGGTCCTTATTCCTTTAAACTAGCCCCTAAACATCCTTTATCATATCATTTTATACACTATATTATACCAAATTAATCCCAAACTTCACCACACTTTTCCCGGGATTATTCCCGCCGAACCATTCACCAATTCCCCATAAATCATATATATTTCTCCTTTTTCCATTTATTCCCTCTTCGAGCTCAGTCGGTAAATTTTGTGTGCTTGTATTGATTGCATGCTGGCTTGTGTGTGCGCTATAGCCGACGGAGTGAACGAGGAGGAGTACCGCGAGCCGGAGCTTGGAGCCGAGTACTGCAAGCGGGAGACCGGAGTCCCGAACCACGAGCAGGAACTTCCCGAGGACTTCGAAGACGGCAAGTTCAATCTCATCCTTTGATGCATGCTTTGATCCCAGTTTTATAAATACAACCCTATGACCCGTTTTATAAATTGCATATTGTTTTACTGTTAAAACCCGGTAGGATAGCCACCTTTGATTGCTATGATTGATCTTTGGTTTGGCCTAAATGATTGCTTTAAAAATGTGTGAGTGCTTTAAAAATGGGAATGGGATATTTTGGAAAATGAGTAAAGAACTGGGTAGACGGGATGGACGCGTGTGCCAGGAGTATGGGTGAGCTCGTACCTTTGTGGTTGAGCGTGTTGGAGATGTCCATCTTGTCGTTAAGGACCGGGTTGCGTGACATCTCACCTGACCCAATTATCGTACTACCACTCGACCGTTGTATGTGGCAACGGCTTAGCATAAATCCCACTAGTTAATCTACTTGCCATCAGGGGTGCGGGTGCGCAGCGGGAGATCAAGGAGTAGGGGTACGATCTGTGTGAGGTACGCCCTGGTTATGTGAGATAACCCCTTGGTTGCTCCCGTAGTGGCTCGTAGAGTTAGCTAAGGTGGGTAATGGCTTTGATAGGATTCCGCGCCGACACTAAGGTGTTCGTGTGGCGGTACCCTACTTGTGGGTAAAGATGTACAACCTCTGCAGAGTGTAAAACCTATTCGAATAGCCGTGTCCACGGTATTGGACGAGTCACGGTGGGGTCACAAAACTAGTGTTTGGGTTTGGGATGATTTTCATGGCATGAGTTGATTTCTTAAAAAGTAAGGCTGTGTGCCTGGGCTACTGCGGACGGGGAGTCCGGTAGTCCTCAACTGGTCTTCTCAAAACAACTGAGTTACTTGGGTTATAAAAATTGTTTGCGAAAACCTTTTCGAAAATGAACCCCTGCATGAGTAAATGTGTTTGTAAAATAAACCCTATTCTGATCCTTGATATATCCTGTGCATGATCTGCTTATAAGCCCCTCCGTGGGTGGGGTTGGACTTGTTGAGTACGTATGTACTCACCCTTGCTTAATTAACTGTTTTTCAGAGGAGGATCCCGACTTCGTTCCCGAAGACGTCGAGTAGGTCGTTGCCCTACACCCAACCGTGCCTGTGGATCCAGGGTCGCCGCAGAGAGCTTCCATGGCGTGGTACTCTGATGAGGCCTTAGAAGCCTTCGCTATCGTAGTTTGGTCTTTAGCTTTTGTGTTGTTTCTCGTGGCAATGGCGCTTCCGTGCCCACTATGCCGCCGTGGTGTAAGGGACTGAACCACCTGTTGTAATAAATGTGCTGCCAGCCTCCTGGGACTGGTATTTATGTCACATTTAGTCACCTCTGATGAGGGGACGCTTCAGGTGGTATCAGAGCCGTAGGTTGGCCGTAGGACGCGACCCCTAGGACCCGAGACTTTTTCTAAGCCCTTCTCCTAAATCTTTTCCCTGCTTAGCTCACCTTTCCACAAATCTCTTACCTTAACCCTTGCCTGGTTCCAGATGGCTAACTTGGAATGGAGTGGAGGCGTCTGCCCCGCAGAGCCTGGCCTCCCTAAGTTACTGCTACTCAGCCTAGAGCGCATCGGAGTAAGGGACCCACCGGAGTACATCTATCGGGAGTACGAACACAATGGCACCCTTCGGTGTAAAGTGATGATCTTCGTGGGAAGGAGCACACTCTACCCCGACATAGATCCTTGGTTCATCTTCACCACTGGGTTTCGCTTCACCGACACATACCCAAAAGCCGCCCGAAAAGCCCTGCGACGCCTACGAGTGGTCTATAGGCAACACCTTCGACGGACTCCGATGGGATTTTTCCCACCCTCTGGAGGAAGAGGACGCTCATGGATCGCCCGGATGAGAGGACTTCGAAAAGAAGAAGAAGACCTAGAAGATACGATTTCTCACCTGTCCATCTACCTCAATGGCTTAGACCACCTTTTCCATGAACAGGCCGAGCAGCTGAAGCACCAAATCGACAGGGCAGAAAGAGCAGAACAAAGGATAGAATTAGAAAGGATAAAGACGAGAACGGCGGAGGTTTCCCTAGCTAACCTGCAGCGAGATTACGCCAGAGAAAGGGAACGCTCTGAAGTATTCCACAAGAACCTATGGGATGAGCTCCACGAGGAATGTAGGAGAAGAGAAGAAGCTGGGTTGATGGATGATGAACCCGAAGAAACCCACTGGGATAAGGGAACCCAGACCGAGGATGTGATGTTGGAACAAGATCTTCCACCGAAGAAGCGTCGCATTCAGCCTGAGGAAGAATCCCCATAAGAAGAGAATGGAGTGCCTAGGCTAGAGCTATCGTCATAATAATAAGTGTACCCCTGAGGAGTGTACCCAACCTTTGTGAATAAATAAAACTATCTATCTTTTGTATCCTACCCTTTGCACAACTTGTTCAACTCTACCCTTGTTTCCAGATGGCCGAAGATGGATGGACCCAAGGCGTGTGCCAGGAGGAGCCTGGTTTTGCTCGCCTTCTCATCAACTCCCTGGAGCGCCTCGGTATCACTGAGCGCCCGAGGTACTACAGTAGAGAATACGAGCAACTCGGCACTCTTCGCTGTAGGGTGGTCCTCTCCATCGCCAGAAGCACCCGCTACCCCAACATCGCGCCGTGGCGCGTGACCGCCACAGGTTTTCGGCATCAGGATACCTATCCCTTGGCCCTCCGAAAAACTCTCCGCTACCTATGCAGGATCTACGAGGAACACCTTGTCTCCACACCGATGAGACTTTATCCTCCCGCCATCCGGACTCCAGTCTGGCAGGCCCGCATGAGAAACCTGGAACGGCGCCGGCACCAAGAAGATCTTTTGTACCATGTAGTTGCCTACCTCGTCTCCCTGGATAAACTCTTTGATGATCAGGCCAAGTTCCTAAGAGAGCAAATTGGTCGGGCTGAGCAAGCGGAAGTCACAGTAAGGATGCACCAAGTTCGAGTAGCCCAAGCTGAAGCAAGGACCGCGGCCGCCATAAGTAGTGAAGCTGTTGCCCATGAGAGCCTCAGACGGATCCAGGATCAGCGCATACAGGAATGGACTAATAGTGGAACACCCGTTCCGGCTGTGGGGGAAGCACAAGTCCTAGTTGGGACACCCCTCATAGGGTGGGGAGGAGTTCCTGAGACCCCAACACCGTCGGTGGCCGCCGACCAACCAACATCAACTGCTGAAGAAGGAGCTTCCGCCCAGCCCCAAGAGAACGGGAACCCCCAGGACGATGACGGTGATGAGCTGCTCATTCCCCTGGAAGCACACTCTGCCCCAGAAGATGGCTCGCCCCGCGAGTAGCATGCCCCAGAAGCCCTTGCCAAGGAATGAAGCCGTGATGGTCCAAGCTTAGAATCGCACCTTTAGCTTTTGTCGTAGTACCAAGTTGCGTAGGGCGTCAGCGTGGTATCAGTCGAGTAGTTCGGGATGTATCCTCCTCTCATGGTTGAAATGAAGTTGTTTGTGCTTGTGTGTCATGTGTGCTTGTTGTGTGCTTGACGGCAGGAGTCAGATCCTGTCTTTTCAAAAGCCCGTCTTAATCAACTTAAACATCACCTAAAATCTCATAGAAACCCGCTCCCCTACAGATGGTTTCAAGGCGTCCCGCCAGGAGCTTCCAAGGCTCCGGTCGTATGGACCCAAATGCGGAAGGATCGCATGCTGAACGAAGGGAGCGCCCTAACGACCAAGAAGTGAATCAGGACGAAAATGGAGGAGAAAACATGGTTCCACCGCCACCACCTGCCGTAGACCTGGCGCAAGTATTGGCTAACCAGACCCTGTTGCTGGAAGCCATAGCCAATGCCATCACCCGCCCAAAGCCCCGTGTTCTGGGCATGAATGAGAAACTGATAGAATTTCTCCGGACAAAACCACCCACGTTTGGCGGATCTGTGAACCCCTTGGATGCAGATGACTGGCTGAGGGCCATCCTAAGGGAACTAGAGCCATTCAACTGTGAGGATCGAGACAAGGTTCTTCTGGCCACTCACCAGCTCACTGGAACAGCCTTAGCCTGGTGGGAAAACTACTGTGCAGCGGCCAAAGATCCCTCCACCATCACCTGGGATGAGTTTGTGGTGGAATTTCGTCGCTACCACATCCCAGAAGCCACACTGAAGCGCAAGGCAGACGAGTTCCGTGAACTTCGCCAAGGCAACAAGTCCGTAGAGGAATACACCTACCAGTTCATAGAGTTAGCCCGCTATGCCCCCGAAGAAGTGGACAAGGACTCGAAGAAGCAGGACATGTTCAAGAAGGGCTTGACTCCGGAACTGAGGACTCTGCTTACCCCTCAGATCTATCTGGATTTCAATACCCTCATGAACATGGCCATCCTCACCGAGAGAGCCAGGGCGGAAGAGAAGAAAGAAAACAAGCGCAAGTTCATGGAGCACAAGGCTCAACAGCAAGAGCGCTCCCAGAGGCAGAGAAGCTTCGGACACCCCATGACCAGGTTCCAAGCCCCCATGCAATACAGGACCCAGTCACAAGCCACAAGCTCCCAGGGCCCCAGAAACCAGTTCAAGCAGTACAACAACCAGAACACCATGAAGCCCCCACAGAACAATGCTAGCCAGGTCACTACCAACAACAACAATACCAGAGCATGTTTCAACTGCCGTGAGACCGGACACTTCATTGCCAACTGCCCGTACGCCAAAAAGCCAACAGCTTCAGCCTTCTCCAACTCAGTGAACGGGCCGAGACCAGTTGTATCTGGAGCCAACCGCGTGCCGGTTCGCAGCAACAACAACCTTGGCAACAACAACAACCAGCAGATGAGGCAGCCCCAGCAGTCCTATGGATGAGCCCGTGTCAACCACATCAACGCACAAGAGGCTCAAGAAGCACAAGGCGTAGTGCTCGGTGAGTTCCTGGTCAGCTCAGTCTTGGCAATCATATTATTTGATTCAGGAGCATCACATTCGTTCATATCTTCAAGTTTTGTGGAAAAGCATAATATACCTACAGTACTACTAAAAACACCCCTGGTAACCCGTACGCCCGGAGGTGACATTAAGTGTCAACTGGGTTGCTCTCGGGTAAGGATCATTTTAAGTGGGATAGAATTTCTAGCAGACCTAGTAGTACTGAAGTCCAAAGGAATAGATGTGATTCTTGGGATGGACTGGTTAAGCCTGCACCACGGCCTTATAAGTTGTGCCGATAAGGTAGTACACCTAACCAACCCGGACGGAGTGCAAGTAACCTGCCGTACCCGAGGAAGCAGACCAGACATAATGGTTTTTAGCATGGAGGCCAAGTCCCTAGAAGAAATCCCAGTAGTACGGGAATATCCAGATGTATTTCCCGAAGAACTCCCCGGAATGCCACCAGATAGGGATATAGAGTTTGTCATCGACCTCATCCCTGGAACCTCTCCCATAGCCAAGAGACCCTATAGGATGGCAGCCCCTGAGTTGGAAGAGTTAAAGAAGCAGCTGAGAGAACTTCAGCGAAATGGGTTCATCAGACCAAGCTCATCACCATGGGGAGCCCCAGTGCTCTTCGTCGAAAAGAAGGATAAAAGCCTGAGGATGTGCGTGGACTATCACTCACTAAACGAAGTCACTATCAAGAACAAGTATCCTCTCCCCAGAATAGATGATTTATTTGACCAACTGAAGGGAGCCAAATATTTCTCGAAGGTCGACTTAAGGTCAGGATACCATCAACTCAAGATTAGGGAGAGTGACATCCCAAAGACCGCCTTCGTCACCCGTTATGGACAATACAAGTTCACCGTGATGTCTTTTGGACTCACTAACGCACCGGCATACTTTATGAACCTCATGAATAAGGTGTTTATGGAAGAGCTAGACAAGTTTGTCGTAGTTTTCATTGACGACATACTTGTTTACTCCAAAAGTGTGGAGGAACATGAGCAACACCTTCGAGTGGTACTGGAGAAACTTAGGGCGCACAAGCTGTACGCTAAGTTCAGCAAGTGTGAATTCTGGTTGGAGAAAATATCTTTCCTTGGACATATTCTGACAGCAGAAGGAGTAGCAGTAGACCCTGGGAAAGTCGAAACAGTTTCCAACTGGCAACAACCAACCAATGTGAGCGAAATCAGAAGCTTTCTTGGTCTAGCGGGATACTACCGGAGGTTTATTGAAGGATTCTCCAAGATTGCCCGACCCATGACAGAGTTCCTCAAGAAGGAGAAGAAGTTCGTCTGGACCGAGTCGTGTGAGAAGAGTTTTCAGGAGTTGAAAAGAAGACTGACAACCGCCCCAGTGCTAACCTTGCCAGACATTCAACGGGATTTTGTCGTCTATTGCGATGCATCCCGACAAGGACTAGGATGTGTCCTTATGCAAGACGGGAAAGTAGTGGCGTATGCTTCCCGCCAACTCAAGCCCCACGAGCAGAACTATCCCACCCATGATTTGGAGTTTGCAGCCGTAGTGCATGCCCTTAAGATTTGGAGACATTACCTGATTGGAAATAAGTGCGAGATCTACACGGACCACAAGAGCTTGAAGTACATTTTCACCCAGCCTGACCTGAACCTAAGGCAAAGAAGGTGGTTGGAATTAGTCAAAGACTATAACCTGGAAATCCATTACCACCCGGGAAAAGCCAACGTAGTGGCAGATGCCTTAAGCAGAAAGTCTTATGGAAAAGCAGTACCTAAGAATGCCCAATTACAAGAGGAAATGGCACGACTCAACGTGCACATTGTTCCCCAGGGCTACGTTCACCAACTAAGTGTCCAGCCCACCCTGGAAGACAAAATCAGAAAAGCCCAAGAATCCGATAAGGAGCTGATGAAGATCCGCAAGCACATGGGGGAGAATAAGGCCCCAGACTTTAGGGTGGACAGTCACGGTACACTATGGTATAAAAACAGGATATGCGTACCTGAAGACGGAGATTTCCGGCAGACCATCATGGATGAGGCACACAACTCAGCGTATTCCATCCACCCGGGATCCACTAAGATGTATATGGATTTAAAGAAGAAGTACTGGTGGAATGGAATGAAGGCGGACATTGCACAGTTCGTCGCCCACTGTGATACTTGTCAGAGGATTAAGGCAGAACACCAGAAGCCCGCAGGACTATTGCAACCCTTACCCATCCCAGTATGGAAGTGGGATGAGATAGGCATGGACTTCGTAGTAGGCTTGCCAAAGACACAGAAAGGATATAATTCCATATGGGTAATAGTAGACCGACTCACTAAAGTCGCTCACTTCATACCCGTACGTAACAATTATGACGGAGAGAAGTTGGCCAAGCTGTATATAGCAAACATAGTGAAGCTGCATGGAGTACCTAGCAGGATAGTTTCAGATAGAGGGACTCAGTTCACCTCTAGGTTTTGGGAAAGTTTGCATAAATCCATGGGAACCAAGTTGGATTTTAGCTCAGCGTATCACCCCCAGACGGATGGACAGACCGAGAGGGTGAATCAGATCATGGAAGACATGCTAAGGGCATGTGTCCTCACCTATGGCAAAGATTGGGAACAGAGCTTACCATATGCAGAGTTTTCATACAACAACAGTTATCAAGCCAGCCTAGGCATGTCACCATTTGAAGCCCTATACGGTAGAAAATGCAGAACCCCATTGATGTGGTCAGAAGTGGGGGAACGTGCCTTGGTTGGACCCGCACTTATAAAGGAAGCCGAGGAACGAGTAGCTGAGATCCGAGAAAAATTGAAGGCTGCCCAATCCCGGCAAAAGAGCTATGCAGATAGGAAGAGGCGAGAAGTAAGCTTCAATCCAGGAGACTTTGCTTATCTCAAGGTTTCACCTATCCGAGGGACTCGAAGATTTCAAGTTCACGGGAAATTGGCCCCTCGGTACATTGGACCGTACAAAGTACTGAAGAGAGTTGGAGCAGTAGCATATCGGTTAAAGCTACCAGAGGAAATGGCAGATATACATCCCGTGTTCCACGTTTCTCAGCTGCGGAGGTGTTTGAAAGTGATCGAAGAGAAACGAGTGCCGGTAGAAACAATTGATTTGCAGCCAGATCTTAGGTACCAGGAGGTGCCCGTCAAGATTTTGGACACAGTGGTCAAAAGGACAAGGACATCAGAAGTACGGGTGTGCAGAGTCCAATGGAGCAGACACGGAGTAGAAGAAGCCACGTGGGAGCGAGAGGACGCGCTGAAGAAAGAGTTTCCCCACTTGTTCAAGAACTAACCGAATCTCGAGGACGAGATTCATTTTAAGTGGGGTAGGTTTGTAACACCCGTGTTTTCAACCTTCTGTAAATCACCTTATAAATCAATGCGAGTTTTCAAAATCTCCACCGCCGAGCTCGATCTTTCCGTGGACATCATCATCATCTTTTCCCTTTTTACCCGGGTCACTCGACAGTCACCCGACACCATCACTCCGGCCCGCATCCCGGCGAGCGCCCCGAATTCGCCGGCCTCGCAATCACCGCCGACCCGGGAATCGCTCGACGTCGCGTCGGTGCTCGAACGCGGAAAAATCCCACCAGAATCTTTTCTTCTTTTTCTCCCAATTTTTTTTCTTTCCTAAAATTACTCCTGTTAAATCACTCGCTAAAAATATTTTCAAAATCTTTTCTTCGGTTGAGCTCAATTCTTGGTTATCCATAATCTCTTGCATGATGTAATATCTCCTTAATCCCTTTTGGTATTCCAAACCAGAGCCAACAATTTCTCCTTAACCTTTGTTTCCTCTAAGCAATCACCATCAATCTGCTAATCCTTTCCCCTCACGTTGTGCCCCCATGCACAGACTAGGCCACATCTCTCGTCTCCTACCTTGAGCACGCGTACACGTACAACTCACACACAACAGCAAGCTATGCACAAGCAGCACGTACAGGTACAGCAGCAGTCCGACACGGCATGCAAAGCTCACACGCCAGGACCTCCTTGCCGCCACATCGCTCGAGCACTAGCCAGCAGGAAGAGCACGCCGAGTTATCGCACGCGCCGCTGTCCAGCACAAAGCCGACGACCCCGGCGAGCTGCCACGTCGGCCCGCGAGGTGACCTTGCACTGCCACCCGGCACCGTGCCGTGCCGCCCCCTCGCTGCGTCCCCCACACAACCGCAGCCCCGCGCCTCTGCCCGCGCACGCCGGCCTGCTCCTCTTTGCTGCACGCCGCACCTGGCCCAGCTCGCACGAACGCACGCCGCGCTGCCGCGCCACAAGACGCCGCCCGCACTCCTGCCAGCTCGCTGCCACCACGCCCTGCCCGACAGGTCTAGTCCAACAGCGCCGCCAGTAGCTCGCCGCGAATCCCGCCGGCCGAGTCCACGCCAAGATTTTTCCCGAACCGCCATTGATGGCCGCGTGAGCTCCGCGTGCTCGGCCCGGCCAAGCCACCGCCTTCCCGCACCTATAAAGGGCCCTGCGCAGCTCCCTACTCCGCCTCGCACCGCCACAGCCAACTCCCTCCCCTTCCTGAGCCTCTGAGCGCCGCCGCCCCTAACCACCGTCAGCTCCAGACCGCCGCCGCCCGTGGAGCCGCCTCCACAGTCCGTCCCCGACCAAGGTGAGGAGCGGAATGGGTTGCCCTCGACCACCTCTCCGTTTTGCCCCACCTCCCGGCCGTCCCCATGGCCTGGGTCGCCGGCGCCCCTTCCCCCTCCACCGGCCGGCCTCCCTGTCGACTCCCCTCTCTGTTCGGTTCAGAGGAGGAAGAAGGCCATCTTCCCCATAACCCCCTCCTCTATTTTCTTTTCTACCCAAAGCCCTCCCACTTTCTCTCTCTCACACAGTTTCATTAAGAGCCCCTGGATTTCTTAAGTTCTTTACAAACAGGTCCTTATTCCTTTAAACTAGCCCCTAAACATCCTTTATCATATCATTTTATACACCATATTATACCAAATTAATCCCAAACTTCACCACACTTTTCCCGGGATTATTCCCGCCGAACCATTCACCAATTCCCCATAAATCATATATATTTCTCCTTTTTCCATTTATTCCCTCTTCGAGCTCAGTCGGTAAATTTTGTGTGCTTGTATTGATTGCATGCTGGCTTGTGTGTGCGCTATAGCCGACGGAGTGAACGAGGAGGAGTACCGCGAGCCGGAGCTTGGAGCCGAGTACTGCGAGCGGGAGACCGGAGTCCCGAACCACGAGCAGGAACTTCCCGAGGACTTCGAAGACGGCAAGTTCAATCTCATCCTTTGATGCATGCTTTGATCCCAGTTTTATAAATACAACCCTATGACCCGTTTTATAAATTGCATATTGTTTTACTGTTAAAACCCGGTAGGATAGCCACCTTTGATTGCTATGATTGATCTTTGGTTTGGCCTAAATGATTGCTTTAAAAATGTGTGAGTGCTTTAAAAATGGGAATGGGATATTTTGGAAAATGAGTAAAGAACTGGGTAGACGGGATGGACGCGTGTGCCAGGAGTATGGGTGAGCTCGTACCTTTGTGGTTGAGCGTGTTGGAGATGTCCATCTTGTCGTTAAGGACCGGGTTGCGTGACATCTCACCTGACCCAATTATCGTACTACCACTCGACCGTTGTATGTGGCAACAGCTTAGCATAAATCCCACTAGTTAATCTACTTGCCATCAGGGGTGCGGGTGCGCAGCGGGAGATCAAGGAGTAGGGGTACGATCTGTGTGAGGTACGCCCTGGTTATGTGAGATAACCCCTTGGTTGCTCCCGTAGTGGCTCGTAGAGTTAGCTAAGGTGGGTAATGGCTTTGATAGGATTCCGCGCCGACACTAAGGTGTTCGTGTGGCGGTACCCTACTTGTGGGTAAAGATGTATAACCTCTGCAGAGTGTAAAACCTATTCGAATAGCCGTGTCCACGGTATTGGACGAGTCACGGTGGGGTCACAAAACTAGTGTTTGGGTTTGGGATGATTTTCATGGCATGAGTTGATTTCTTAAAAAGTAAGGCTGTGTGCCTGGGCTACTGCGGACGGGGAGTCCGGTAGTCCTCAACTGGTCTTCTCAAAACAACTGAGTTACTTGGGTTATAAAAATTGTTTGCGAAAACCTTCTCGAAAATGAACCCCTGCATGAGTAAATGTGTTTGTAAAATAAACCCTATTCTGATCCTTGATATATCCTGTGCATGATCTGCTTATTAGCCCCTCCGTGGGTGGGGTTGGACTTGTTGAGTACGTATGTACTCACCCTTGCTTGATTAACTGTTTTTCAGAGGAGGATCCCGACTTCGTTCCCGAAGACGTCGAGTAGGTCGTTGCCCTACACCCAACCGTGCCTGTGGATTCAGGGTCGCCGCAGAGAGCTTCCATGGCGTGGTACTCTGATGAGGCCTTAGAAGCCTTCGCTATCGTAGTTTGGTCTTTAGCTTTTGTGTTGTTTCTCGTGGCAATGGCGCTTCCGTGCCCACTATGCCGCCGTGGTGTAAGGGACTGAACCACCTGTTGTAATAAATGTGTTGCCAGCCTCCTGGGACTGGTATTTATGTCACATTTAGTCACCTCTGATGAGGGGACGCTTCAGGTTGACCAGTACGAAGAAGGCGCAGCTGAAGAAACAAGACAGACAAATGTCGACAGTCTCAAAGAAGCTCACTGCAACGCACTTGTTCAATCAGCTCGATATCTTGAGAAGATTCACCGCTACCATGACCGCAACGTTAAGGAACACTCCTTCAACGTTGGTGATTTGATCCTTCATCGTATCCAGAACACGACAGGGCTACACAAACTCAACTCACCATGGGAAGGCCCTTTCTCTGTTGTGAAGGTCAATGGTCCAGGCTCATATCGTCTACAAACTCTTGAAGGTGAAGAAGTCGACAACTCTTGGAATATCGACCAGCTTTGTCGCTTCTACCCGTAGGGGGTCAAGACAACCCTCTCCAGACAGCTACGGCTGTAACAACCCGCAGGGGGTTACAACAACCCTCTCCAGGCAACTATGGTTGCAACCACTCTCTAGGCAGCTACGGTTGCACAACTCGTAGGGGATCACGACAATCCTCTCCAGACAGTTTCGGCTGTGACTACTCGTGGCTTCGGCTGCGAATACTCATAGGGGATCATGATAATCCTCTCCAGGCAGTCTCATTCTGCGAACTCGTAGGGAGTCATGACAACTCTCTCCAGACGACTCCGTGTCGTATAGAGCAATAAGTGGCACATCGCTGTCCATGTCTCTATTTTTGATAAGAGGCTTCAGCCTAGAGTAACACCCTTCATAGTAGGGTCTCAGTGGAACTCTCATACAAGTTGCTGCTACAGCAAGGATGAGTTCATCACACTGTCTCCTACGGTCTTACTCATTCTTTGGAACATCCTTGCGAGTACTCTCTCACTAGGCTCATAGCCTCAGAGGTACTTAAGGCACTATTACTCAATAGTGTATCCAGACATTGTAAACTCTGTACAATGTGTTCAGTAATAAAGTTGTTATTCTATATATCGACTTGTTACTGTTCTCTGCTTATTTCACAACAAAGCCTTCTTTTACGCTGCTACAGCTAAGGTGTTCAACTCGTTGTGATTAAGCTAACGTTCTTCGGAACATATCTACACTTGAGTATTTCTACTCGAGTACCGTATCTGTTTTTGCAGCCACACACTCATCATCAACTCGAGTACATGGCATTCACACAAGCATACAAGGGATCCATATAATTGGCTTACTCAAGTTTTCAATTATATTACATAAACACTTGTTTGGAATTACACTTGTTTTTCCATAGTGTTTTGTCCTACAAGTACATCTAACGAAGGTCTATGAACTTGGAGACGGCTTCCGCGATTGGAGATGTCTGTTGCATCAACTCGTTCAACCTGTCATCGGAGCAATCTCCAGATCTCCCGTTCATGATGATCGTCAGATCCGCTTCTGCATAGAAGGACTTGATGAAGCTCAGCACTTGATTGGGAATTGTGCAGGCTAGCTTTTGAGCATACTCCAATATCTTCTTTGGCGTGTCCTTCAACCTCTCCACGAGTGGACGGGGCTGAACTCTAGCTACTCTAGGCTCAAAGAGATTGGCTACTGGCTCAGCCGCTTCCATCAATGCCTTCAGCTCAGCACGCAGGCACTCGGATTCTTCGATTTTGATCTTGAGCGACTGCATACAAGTCAACAAATCATCCCAACCGTCAAGAAAGCTGACTCTTCATGGTTATAGGCAAACTTTCACGCTCAAGTTCCATGCACCGCACCTTATAATCGGCCTCGAGGTCCATGCAAGCTGACTCTTCATGGTTATAGGCAAACTGCCAGTCCAGCGACTTGTTCTTGTGCTTTTCAATCTCTTCAGCCAGCTCTGCAAAAGACCAAGACTACTTATAAGGATGCAGTACACAAGGAAAAAGTACTCGAAGAGGAGTTCAGAAAGGGGGAATACCTTTATTCCTCTGGCACAGTGACTTATTTTTCCCAACAATGTCATCCTTCTGAGACGTCAGCTTCTGGATTTCATTGTGGTACTCTGTGGCATTACCATCAAGTTTCTCTTGCAGCTTCAGAGACAAGGCCTTCAGTTCCTTGAGTTCTTCTCTGAGCTGCGAGACTTCTTCTATGTCCACCGTGTATTGCTCGAGCAGGCGAGTCTTGTGTTTTTATTGCTTGACAACTTCCTGCAAAAGCAAAAACAACTCAAGGGTCAAAGACAAGATATCTTTGGCCAAAAGTACTCTACAAGAGAAGCCAACTTAGCGCAAAGAGCTTCTCTACACTACGGAACATCTCGGAGTGCGCCTGCAAGTTGTCCTCATCCAGGCATGAGTCATCGTACGGCATCAGGCCTTCAGCTCTGGATTGAGTACTCGTGCTTGCCTCCGAGTGCATCGCAGCGATGCGCAGAGGAGCCAGGTCTTCAATTTCTGGCTCATACGGCACTATGCGGCCTTCTGGGTTGTCTTCAAGCGCCAGCCATACATCTGTCTGATGCACGGGGGCTTCAGCAACAGGGATTTCTTCGTGGTGCAATCCGGCCTCTGGATCAACCTCCAGGCCTTCATTCACCACTGCCTCTATGTCTTCGAGTTGCTGAGCCCTGGGCTTAGAAGCCGCATCCACCGCCGCCTTGACTACATCGCTCCAGAGAAGGTGCAGTGCTTGTGCGGCATCAGCTTCAGCAGCTACCACTTGGGGTTCTGGAAGCACATCTTCTTGTTCTACTGGCGAGTTCTGATTATCTCCAGCAAGACTACTTCCAGAAGTCCCCCACTTCACATCAGTGGATTTACTGCAAACAACAAGTTGGTCAGCATAATTCGAAATTACAACATTGAGAAGTATTCGAGTTCTCGGGTACTTACAGAGCAGCTCGAGGCACCACAACTTTTGGCCCCAGCATGTCAAAAAAGGAAGGTGCCGCCGGCTCCACTGGAACATTTTCCACCGGTGGCACACTTCTCAGTGCCGCAGCTTCTTGTTGCTCAAGCGTCACCGTCTCAACGGTTGACACTGGAACCACCTCGGGTTCTGTTGATCTTGCAGGACTACTCACGGGTACATGGGAAGTACTCTCGATAACCTAAGCAAGTCAAAATACAAGCCATTACAACAGAGAACAAGTATTCAACAAGATTTTGACTACTTAGGGTTCTGAAAACTCACCGTAATGGATGGCAGAGCTGTGATTTTCTTCACAACACGCTTTCCCACAGTGGTTCTCTTTTTCCGTGGCAGTAGCATCACATCATCCGCAAGGGATGAAGCTGGCCTCTTCAAGGCCCCTGCAGAGAGACCATTGGGGATTGGCACCCCAGAGTACCCGTAGCGGCCTTTCACTTCAAAGCGTTGTTGAAGTGTTTGCTCGTCATCGTCGCTCGAGGAGGCGTCCTCCACCAAGACTTCTTCTTCCCCTTGAGCAGATCGACTACTCTCGGGGGCTTGAGCCTCAACCTCTGTTGGCTCTCCCTCTGGCGCTTGTAGTGGATCATGGGGACGAGGAGGAGGGATGGAAACAAACTTCAAGACATCCTCCTGTGAAACAGAGCAAAATTTAAGCTTCACGACTACTTCTAATAAGTACTCGGGGGCTAGTTCACAGATACTCACCAGACGCGGAGGATTGTCAACACTATACTCTTGGACAGCTGCTGGAATTCCATGAATATTCTTAAAGATCTTCTGCAGTCTCTCCATCACGAGATCATCACTGATCTCCTCTGTTGACAGCCTTAAGCCATCTTCAGTACTCGTGTACTCGTACCCTAGATGCTCCCGCTGCATCAAGGGTTGTGCTCGCCGCTTCATGAAGCTGAAGGCTACTCTCTCAGCTGTCAAGCCTTGCGCCTTCTTCTGCGCGATCTTGGCCAGCAGCTCTGGAATCTGAATGCACTCTTGCATTGTTGGCTCATCCTTCCAGAGTCTATCATACACCGGCGCAAACATACTTGGTTTCGATAGTTGAGGCAGGGCGTTGTCAATGTAGAACCACTTGGTCTTCCAATCTTGGTTCGAATCTATCAAGTCGTACTTGAAATACAATTCTTGTGCCTTCTGGTACATCTGAAGACCGGCTCCACCGACTACTACCGGGAAATTTGCGTTGGGCTGTGGCTTCAAGCAGAATATCTTCCTAAACAGAGCCTAATGTGGGCGAATACCAAGGAAGACCTCGCAAAAGTGCATGTACACTGCAATCTGGAAGATGCTGTTTAGGTTCAGATGTACGTGCTCCAGCTTGAAGAAGTCAAGGAATCCCCTGAAGAAATCCGACGACGGCAGAGTCAATCCACGCTCGATGAAGTGGCCGAACATCGGGATTTCATCCGGAGTCTTCTCCATTGGCCACGCATCTCCAGTGGCAGAGCTCCATCCTGTGATTGCTTTCTCGCGCAGCAACCCGGCGGCTTCAAGGGCCTTGATATCATCCTCCCTCATCTTGGATTTCTTCCAAGAAACGGCTTGGCTTGGTGGTTTCGTGATTACCACAGTCTTGTACTTGGGCTCCGGCAACTGATTTTTGCCACGGCTAGATTTCCTCTTCTGTCCCTTGGTTGGCGCAGGCTTCATCCTTCCAGTCACAAGGGTCTTCTTTCGCATCGGCTCGGGGGCTGCGAGGGGGTGGAGGTGGAAGCACTTGGCAGCGTAGACGCTCAAACTCTGTGGCGGCTACGGATGCTAGGGCTTTTCTTTCTAGATCTAAGGGCGAATGGAAGCAAGGAAACCCTAAGGGATACCCCTTGGGTATTTATAAAGTCAAAACCCTAACGATTCGACCTGGTGACCCTTCGTATTCAACAGATTGGTTTCACACAGGGCAAAATTTTCGACTAAGTCAGTGGACTTTCTTCCAAGACCTACTCGGCTCCATCTCGGGGGCTCGACTACTCGATGGGATTGGTTTTTACTCAGCTACAGTTCACTGAATTCAGGCCACTATTCTACAGTCAGATTGGGTCCTTCAATTCGAGAAAGTACTCGACTCAAGGCTCAGGGGCTCTGTGCTACGTGTCCTTCAATTTTTCTCAGGATTTTACAGGATTATTTGACAAGGACTACAGATTGACCCTCAGCTTGAATTGTCAATTCAAACTAAGGCTCGGGGGCTACATCCATATAGGATGCGATTTTAGTAATCGCATTCCTATATGATTTCTTCGGATTTTCTACGAATTTTTTGGAGCAAGCTCAAAGACTAGAAGATTGACCCTCAGCTTGAATCCTGGATTCGACCTAAGGCTCGGGGGCTACATTCCATATGGAATGCGATTTTAGTAATCGCATTTCATATGGATCTTTGATGCAAAGATTTCAAGAACGAAGCGGGTATTATTGAAGACCTTCAAAGGAAGTACTCGGGGACGCTTGGGAACAACTCGAGAAGACTTCAAGACTACTCGTGGAGTTAGCTGGAGTACCTTCCAACCTCGTGATGATTCAAGTACTATTGAAGATTGAAGCTTGCAGAACTCGGGGACGCTTGGGAACTACTCGCGGAGATCCTCAAGACTACTTGGAAGCATCACACTCGACTACAAAGTATTCGGGGGATTGTCGACCGGGCATCCCTGGGCCCACCACACATGTGGGCCATACTCGGGAGATAAGATCCTACACACCTGGACTACTCGACTAGTGGGCCACGGTGCAAGATTGCCGTGGACCACAAGGCAAGACAAGACGGACAAGGACTTGTACTAAGATTAGGATAGCTTTCTATAACTCGTATAGGCTACTCCTAGTCCTACTCAAATAGTACTCTTGTACCAATCCGACTTGTAACCCTGCCTCCCGTGGCATATAAGGCGAGGCAGGGACCCCTCTCAGAACACACACAATCAATACAGAGCCACGCAGCATACATGATGTAGGGTATTACGCACATTGCGGCCCGAACCTGTCTAATTGTGTGCCCCGTGTATCACCATCGTGTTCCTGATCTCGGCGAGCCCCACTGCACAATCTACTACTTCGGGTACCCCGTTGTAGGCTCGGTGTCTAAAACACTGACATCGACGTCCTCCTTCGCTTATGGCCGCCTCCT
The DNA here is from genome assembly GCA_036936925.1 of Cenchrus fungigraminus. Taxonomy (NCBI): domain Eukaryota; kingdom Viridiplantae; phylum Streptophyta; class Magnoliopsida; order Poales; family Poaceae; genus Cenchrus; species Cenchrus fungigraminus. The sequence goes on along the minus strand of CM072781.1, from coordinate 3,130,740 downwards.
TAGACTAGATGAATGTTTCTTCCCGAGTGCTCTCCTTGAATGTCTTCCGATTCAACCTCCTTTTTATGAATGGATCCTCTCGGGCGTATTTATCTCTGTTTTTGACGAATGGCAGCGCCGACCAATACTTAGGGTTGAAGGATCTTCGCGCACAAGAAACAGGGGGCCGCACCGACACAGGAAAGGGCTGGGCCGGCCGGCCTGGGCCCTTCCCGGCCCGGTTCGGTCGCCCCTTCCTCCGAGTGGCCCGTCTTGGAATTTTGGACTTTGACCCCAATATTTGTGTCTTTTGGCGTCATCAACCCTGCGATAAATATAGGGGGTCTTCTCACATGGAATCCGATCTTTATGTCTTGGTCCTCGGAGATGTTTTGACGTAGCACCTTGGTCCTTGCCACCTTTTGAAGTGAGTTTGCCTTGCACTTGAACACGAACGGGACTCCTCATTTACTCCTTTGAACTCGATGTGGCTCCGTCCCTTTAGTCCATGTTTTCCTACAAAAACATCACACTTCCAAATGCACATACAAAGTTGAACTTGTTATATCATTAGTGTGCCTAGTGGCGGGTTAGTACCATGATGAAGTTCAAACCAAAGTGTAATGAACATGTTTGGAGCACCAAAATTCACCATCAACAACCTGCAGCTTGTATCCGTCCGATGATGTACACGAGTCAACCTGCACCAAGATATGTCTATGAGGGCCGCTCCAGCAGTCTACAGATTTATTCAGTGAAGATTGCAGGAGTGGAGCAATGGCCACTTCATGTTTTTGGTGTGGTCGCTGTACGCGATTCCGTGGATTCAAAACGCAATGTCATCTTCGACCAACGCAGAGATTGCTGTCAAATCATCACAAAAGAGGTTTGCATTGTTTTTCTTATGTTTTGTTGTTTAAATTAGCAACCTAATGTAGATGATAATTGCAGCCTCGCTTTGTAATCCAATAATTACGGTACCATCATCTTACGATGCTAAGAATTAATGTTCTCCCAATTAGTTTGTGGAGTCACCACAGTAAACTAACTGTGAATACATTAGTTTCTGGAGTGTGGAAGCACCTATGTTTTTGTTAACCACGTCCCATTTCTCAGCCTATTGTGGTTGTTTTCGTGCCCTTCGCTTTTAGTTCTCTTTTCTGGCTGCAATTGAGTATTTTACATCATTCGTCAATGGTGCCTAGAAATGGAAACTAAACTTGCGGAGCAGTAGTCTAGTAATATTAACTCTTGATTGATCATCATATTTGCCCTTGACCAAATTATCAAGAATAACAAAGCAGTCATCTTAATTGTGATCAGTCCAACCAGCATTGTTACAAATGATTAATTCCATGAAAAATATCAATCCTCTCTTAATAGATCAACCACAAAGCTAACTTAGTATTCTGGTAGTTACTTATTATTTTCCTAAGGGGTTGTTTGGATCACGTGTGTAGAGGAAACTAGATCATGTAAAACAGGGTTTAAGCTAACTGTCAATAAAACGCTGTTTGGCTATTCTAGCTAACTCACGTACAACAAGAACTAGATTTCCACAAAACTAGGATTTCAAGTTTTAGGAAAACGAGTCCACCTTGTTTTTATGAAAACCGGCTTTCCGCTTTTGCCGCGACCATCATCTCTCTTTCTGCCACGCCTCGTTAGAAAAAAAATCCTACTGCACCAGCGTTCCTCCATTGCTGCTGCAATATCGACCGTTGTACGTTGACGCTTTGTGGTGGTGGCCTATGTGTGATGATACGCCAATGTTGGTACTTTTGCTAGCCTAGGTGAAATGAAGCGCGAGCATGAGGGTACTCTACTGAACAGTGAGGTCACCGGAGCCACCATGAAATACTAGTTTGGGATTCGTGATTGTTGTTGTCAAGGGCGTCGAGTCCCCGGGTAGCTGGGCCGCGGCTACGAAGCTCGTAGCCGTGATCCGTCTTCTCCGGCGAGGTTATGCCCCTCTGCCGTAGGCTTAGTTAGAGGAGAGGAAGGAGATAGATGATTATCCTTGCTTAATTCTCATAGCGTCTGTTACAGGGAATATAAGGCCTGCGGCCGCAACAAGCTGAGCAACAAACTCCACTAATTAAGGAACTAATCAATCAAACGCTATCCGTAGTTTCCATCTTAGCCACTGGTGGTGATCGCGCCCTGCGCGTCCTTGTGCGTGTTCACTGTGCGCTCCGTGCGTTCCACGGTGTGACGCACGTCACAGGCCCGGTGGCGCCTGAAGTACTTGCGCCCGACCATGACATCTCTCCCCTCCTCGAGAGGCAGCTCGTCCTCGAGCTGTAGGTCTAGAAACTTGGCGACGAAGGGCTCGACGTCTTCCCAGGTGGAGGATGTCGGGGACTCACCCTTCCACTGGACGAGCAGCTGGCGCACGTCACGCGCTAGGTGCGCCTTGACCACCCGTTCCGGCTGCGAGGCGATTGCGCCATGATGAACTGGAGGTAGTGGCGGTGGAGCATCTGGTGGTGGACCTTGGAACTTCTTGAGGAGGCCGATGTGGAAGATGTCATGCAGGCGTGCTTGGGGTGGTAGGGCGAGGCGGACGGCGACGTCGTTGATGAGCTCAATGACACGATAGGGCCTGAAGAAACGCAGCTTCAGCTTTCCAGTGGCGGCCTGGGGCAGCGACGCCTCCGCGCGCTGTCGGAGTCGGAGGAGAGCCCAGTCGCCCACCTGGTACGAGACGTGGCAATGGCCCTTGTCATAGAAGCGCTTCTGGACCGCCTGAGCTTGCTCAAGCCGTACACTGATGCCTGCAAGGAACTCGTCTCGCTCCTCCATTGTCTTGGCGACGGCGGCCATCCGTGTGTCCCCCGGCTCATACGACCGAATGGACGGCGGATCGCGCCCGTAGACAACACGAAATGGGGTGTCCCGCAGCGAAGTCTGGAATGCGGTGTTGAAGATGTACTCTGCCCATGGCAGCCACCGGAGCCACTCCCGCGGCCGGTCTCCTGTGAGGCAGCGTAAGTACATGATGATGACGCGGTTGGCCGACTCCGACTGCCCGTCGGACTGGGGGTGGAAGGTAGTGGTCATGTGTAGCTTGGTGCCGACCAGCCGCATGAGCTCGCGCTAGAAGTTGGAGGTGAAGACCGGGTCGCGATCCGACACGATAGACTGCGAAATGCCATGGAGCCGGACGATGTCGGCGACGAACGCCTGGGCGACAGACTCAACGGAGTAAGGATGTGCCAGGGGAATGAAGTGGCAATACTTGCTGAACCTGTCCACCACTGTCAGGATGATGAACTTGCCGTGGACACGTGGTAGACCCTTGACAAAGTCCAAGGCAATGTCCGTCCACACCCCTTGCGGCACGGGCAGTGGAAGGAGGAGCCCAGCCGGGTGTAGCTGCTCCGACTTGTAGCGCTGGCACGTGGGGCATGCTCTGACCATATCCTACACAAGCTGCTTCATGTTAGGGAAGTGAAAATCACGTCGCAGCCGGTGCAACTTGCGCTGGATGCCTTCATGCCCATCCTCATGGACTGCCGCCATGAGCTCCGTCAGGAGAGGTGAGGCCGACGGAATGTACAGACGTCCGTTGTACTGGACCATGCCGTCCACGGTAGCCCACGGTAGTGTTTTAGAGCCCCCGCGGAGCTCGTCGTGGAGGGCCACCAGCATTGGATCGGACAGCTGTGCGTGGCAAAGCCGTGTGATGAAGTCGAAACGTGGAGCCGAAAGAACCAAAATGGTCCCGTCGTCCGGCGTATCCCGCCGTGACAGGGCATTGGCCACAGTGTTGGCCTGGCCTGGCCTGGCTTGTACTCGACGGAGAAATCGAAGCTGAGAAGTTTCCCCACCCAATGGTGTTGGGGGATGGTCGCAAGCCTCTGATCCAGCAGGTACTTGAGGCTATAGTGGTCCGTCTTGACGAGGAAGCGGCGCCCCCATAAATACGGCCTCCAGTGCTGTACAGCATGTACGCCCCGATGAGCTCCCTCTCATAGGCGGTGAGGGCGCGATGTCGGGGTGGGACGGGTCGGATGAAGAAAGCAATCGGGTGGCTGTCCTGAACTAGCACCGCCCCGAACCCGTGAGATGAGGCGTTGCACTCGATGATGAACTGCTTGGTGAAGTCTGGCATGACGAGTACCGGGGCTGAGGTGACCGCGGCTTTGAGCTGCTCGAAAGCCGCTGTCACCACCTCCATCTAGGCGAAGCCGTCCTTCTTCAGTAGGGCCGTCAGCGGTGCGGCAAAGGTGCCGTAGTTGTGCACAAACTTGCGGTAGTAGCCCGCCAAGCCGAGGAAGCCGCGTACCGCCCGCGCAGAGCGTGGCAGCGGCCAGTCCCGCACGGCCTGCACCTTGGCCGGGTCCATGGCAACACCCGCCTCGGAGATGACATGCCCGAGGTACGCGATGGAGGGGGCGCCGAAGGCGCACTTGGCGCGCTTGACGAAGAGCTGGTGCCGCTGCACCTCATTGAGTACGGCGTGGATGTGGCGCAGGTGGTCAGCCCAGGACTTGCTGTAGATTAGTATATCATCAAAGAAAACAAGAACGAAGCGATGGAGGAATGGTTGGAGTACATCATTCAAGAGGGCCTGGAATGTTGCAGGGGTGTTGCACAGCCCAAATGGCATGAACAAAAATTCATAGAGGCCGTCGTGGGTGCGGAACGCAGTTTTGTGGACGTCGGCCGGCCGCATCCGGACCTGATGGTACCCGGAACGGAGGTCCATCTTGGTGAAGAAGCACGCCCCGTGGAGCTCGTCGAGCAGTTTGTCGACGACGGGGATGGGGAACGCATCCTTGACCGTGAGCGCGTTGAGGGCGCGGTAGTCGATGCAGAACCGCCACGATCCGTCCAGCTTCTTGACGAGGAGGACCGGCGAGGAAAATGCCGAGTCGCTACGACGGACGATGCCCTGCTCGATCATGGTGGCGCACTGCCGCTCCAGCTCATCTTTGTGGGCCGCCGAATAGCGATATGGGCGGACGGCCACCGGCGGCACACCCGGCTTGAGGACGATGTTGTGATCATGGGCGCGCTGGGGTGGCAGGCCGGTTGGCTGAGCGAAGACGCCCTCGAAGGAAGCCAGCAGACCGTCAAGGAGGGAGTCTGGTGTGGTTGTAACGGCAACGAGTGGCTCCTGGCGTGCCGTCACATCCGACCAGCAGATCGCCCGGCTTGGTACGTCAAGGACATGGTGCGCACCGAGAAATCCCCTATGATTGGCGCCAAGGTAACCAACCACTGGGTTCCCAGCACCTAGTCGTACTTGGCGAGCGGCATGACATAGAGGTCGATGCGGAACTCAGTGTCGTCGATGGAGAGTGGCGCTTGGCGCAGCTCGCCGGGGCACGTGATTCTCTCGCCATTGGCCACGATCGCCGTGAGGCGTGGCCTGGGCTGGATGGGCAGGCCGGTTCGACGCGCCGTGTCCTCGGCGATGAAGTTGTGGGAGGATCTCGTGTCGAGGAGTGCGACGAGGGTGGTAGCGCCCAGGGACACCCGGATCTGCATGGTGTCACAGATGGGAACTCCTGCACCACCTGCAGGGAAAAGCACGGCGCCTCTGCAACATGATCCGCGGCCACCGCGGTGGCGTCGTCGTCAGTGATCTCGACACTGTCGATGAAGAAGATGCGCCGACAGGTGCGGTTGTGGCCCCGAGAATATTTCTTGTTGCAGTTGTAGCAGAGACCAAGGCGACGGTGTTCCTCTTGTTCTTCCCTGGAGAGGCGTTTCACCGGGGGATCATCCACCTTGGCGGCCTGCGGTGCAGCCTTGTCCACGGGTGGCGCGGGCAGTGCCAGCCGCGGTGCCGGGGCCGGAAGCAGGCCGCGGGACGCCAGCTTGGCCGGGGCCAGAGCTGGCATACTCTGCTCCATCTGCTCGAGCTGTCGTGCGAGGCTCATGGCGATCGCGAGCGTCTGCGGGTTGTGGATGCGAACGACGTTGCTGAGTGGTGGGAGGAGTCCGCCGGTGAACAGCTGCACACGCTGGATCTGGGCCAACGGCCCGGCACGGGGCAGAAGCGCCTGGAAGCGGTCCTGGTACTCGGTGACCGTGCCCGTGCGTCAGTAGTCGGTGAGCTCGAACAGCGGTGCAGATCGGAGCGGCGGCCTGTAGCCGAGTTTGATGAGATCCTTGAAGCGGTGCCATGTCGGAGTGCCCTTGTCCTCCTGGACTTGCATGTACCACATCTGGGCGCCCTCCTCGAGGTTGTAGGCGGCCATCCACACCTTCTCCTCCTCCATGATCCGTTGTTGATGGAAGTACGACTCACAACGATTTATGAAGATTAGTGGATCAGACTTGCCATCATACCGGGGAAAATCCATTTTTTGGAATCTGGGGGGCCGATCCATGTGGTGCTCGCCGGAGTGCGGCTGCTTGCTAGACAAGGATGACGAGCGGTCGTTGGCCAGGGCCTGGATTGCCTTGGCGTTGGCCTCGGCGGTGCCTTGAAGGGTCTCCATGGCCTTGGCGAGCGTCTCGACGACGGCCTTGAGGTCGTCCCCCAGGGCAAGCGCGACGCAGGAAGATGCGAAGGCGGGTATTGGTGGTGGCAGCAGCGGCGAGGTGGAGCAAGTCGGCGAGGATCGCCGGGATCGTGATACCACGTCTTCTCCGGCGAGGTTATGCCCCTCTGCCGTAGGCTTAGTTAGAGGAGAGGAAGGAGATAGATGATTATCCTTGCTTAATTCTCATAGCGTCTGTTAAAGGGAATATAAGGCCTGCGGCCGCAACAAGCTCAGCAACAAACTCCACTAATTAAGGAACTATCAATCAAATGCTATCCGTAGTTTCCATCTTAGCCACTGGTGGTGATCGCGCCCTGCGCGTCCTTGTGCCCGTTCCGCGGCGCACGTCACGGGCCCGGCAGCGCCTAAAGTACTTGCGCCCGACCATGACAGTTGTTAAATTGTAACATGCATCACTCAATTCTGGAGGCCATCAACTTAGCAAATTGTGAAGATGTGAACCCCATACACTGCCTTTGCCAAATCAAACTATGTTGCCGTTCAGTTGTAGGCGTGGGAGATGGGGCACGAAGCTGCTGCTAGCACAGACACTCTCGGAGTCTCCATGGCAAGCAACAGAAAGAGAAGAGGATAGTACTGGAGCAGTGCCCTATTTTGTTTGGGCTGAGTAAAACTCTTTGTATAAATTTTTTTCACCCAAACAAAGTATTCTCAAAACACATCCTAACCAAGTAACAAACTAAAACTGGGTTTTCCTAAATTTAGTCTTAAAACTAGTTTTATCAAAACTTCTTCTAATTTTTGAGATCCAAACAACCACTAAGAGCAAAGGGCATCCTTAGTAGTGTTTTTGAGTTAAGCTGTGCTTTTCACAATAATCTTCGATTGACTGATTTAGAGCCAGTCTTCAACCATGCCTCGGTGTTTGTGTATAACAATTCTCATCCTTTCACACTGCATTGATGTTTTACTTCCATTTTTGTGTACATCTTTATTGCTATGTACTTGGCTGCTTAATGTTTGCCTCTTTGTTTGCTTCAGTTTACCTTATAATTATCTAATGATGTTGCCTACGATCCATGTTTGGTACTGACTATTTATCTATTGATGTTGTGCAGAATCAATATTTGGTACTGACGGGTCCTACTCGTCTGTTGGGATGAATGAGCCTGTGAGCATTGAGGCTGAGCTAAAAATCAAGGGCAGATTTGAATCTGAGGACCAGTATTTGATCGCTCAGGAGCTAAAAATCAAGGGCTTGATTGCCCGGGAGGGTTTGATTGCCCAGGACATGGAAGTTCCATTTGGTTTAAACACGGATGAGTTGATTGGTCCACTTAATAGGAAACTGAAGATTGCACTTGGTGTACTTAATACATGTGTTGAGGCAACGATATTTATCCAAATCATTGAAGGTGCATGGCCAGTTGGTTTTCATGGTCAATTTGCTGCTCGCACCACCAATATACATAAGAAAATCATCCTTGTTGAGTTTGGTGGTGGTGATGTGACTAAGAGTCGTATTGATGGCAACATGGATCATTTGCGTCATGTTGTTTCTATTGAAGCTTCAGGAGAGCTGATAGTGTTGTTCAAAGCTTGAAATGTGACGAGGAAACGATGACAGGGGAGGTGAAATTCAAGGCGGAGATGTTAGGCAGAAGTTTCTCTTATCTTAAGGTCGGCTCATGTAATCTAAGGGTATTAGTTGTTTGGTCACGTATTCGTCCTATGTGTGAGGAGTTGGTGTCCAATAGGTTGGATAAGGCTCTGCGGTATTCACATGTCTACTATGCTGATGAGAGCTTCTAAGCTGACAGTGACCAAGTTGCTCAGATGATGATGTACCTATCTAGCTAAGTTATTTATGTATTGGGACATGTAAGACTATTTGTGATGTGTGCATGTGGTGAACTATGTGATGGTATGTTGAACCTTAAATTCTTATGGTAGCTAGGTTGTGAATCTTTATTTGTAAAACCATGCTAGTGTGGTGAACCATGTGATCTTATGCTTATATATATGCGGTTGGATTTATTTGTGGTTGATTGGTGTATTGTTTCCCCATAGTTGTTGAGTGATATATATTGTCATGCAACATGGATACATTTTTTTTGGAAACACGAATCTGGTGGACTGGTGATTGTGAAAATCCAAGCTCGTGGCAGAGTTGGCTCCAGGGAGGCCCGGTTCAAAATGGAACAACATGAGCAGCAATTGACCATCATCAACCTCTCCAACTTGCTGCTGATGGGGTCGCTTGCATCCTCAAAAGTTGGATATTTGTCGAAAGTGGGGTATATTGAGTAGTTGTGCTGGTACATAGTACTCTGTAACCTGCTTTACTTAATATTACACACTTGGTTACATTCTTTTTTAATTTCATTCTCTGTGTCCTCCTCGAGCAAGGATTCAATTTTTGGGGAACAAAGTGTATGTTTCTGTTACTTCCATTGTTAGCTATATATGCTTACAATCGCTTGTAGTATTAGTAATTTACTTACAATAGTTTGAATCTAGTAGCTAATTGTAGTTAGAGGATAATTAATATTGACTGTAACTAGTATCTAAGTTGGAAATAATCTTGGCCCTGGAAACTCAAAGTTTATCATGATTGTCCTCATTTTACTACTGTTGCACTTTTGCATTCCTGCAAGTTCTGCCACAACGAACACAATCTTACATGGCCAAGCATTCCCTGAGGATCGATTGAATTCAGATTTGTTACAATTTGATGTAAACGCACACATATATGTTAGTTACACTACTTTTAGAAATCACATCTGATGCATGTCACTATAAATTGTATACAAGTTTTGTTGATTGTCTCCTTTGTTGCAAATTAATGCAGGTGCTACTGGAATTTGGAGATCTCATTGAAGAGTAACAAGAAAGAGAAACAACTCGGTTCAGTTCAGATTGCCAAAATAAAATATGTCGAAAGATGTCTAGCCCAATCCCAATTTATGTTATGGTTGCAATTCCGTATGTACTTGAGTGTGCACTAATTAAGATAGTTTGAGACGTTCGTTCGATTTGTACTAAGATTCGGTGGCATGCAGTCTTTGTTTGTGTGGTACTTCCTTCTTTCTAAATTATTAGTCGTTTTGGTTTTTCTAGATGCATAGATATTTTTGTGTACTTAGATATATCCTATGTCTAGATGCATATAATATCTATGAATATAGAAAAACCAAAACAACTTATAATTTGAAACGGAGGGAGTATTGTATTAATATTAAAAAAATTGTGTCTTTGATCTCTGTCGTCCGTCCGGTAAAAGATCGATCGAGTGCAACCAAATCAAAAAGGGTAGATGAGCGGTGCAGGTTGCCCGGACGACTCTTGTTTCTCTTGCGTTACGGCATTTCCTATTGAAAAGATCGATGCACAAACTTAACATGAATATTATTTCAGGATAATCATCATTATGATATGCAGATAGTATTAGTAAACTTTAACTAATTTGTAAACTACACATGCGGTCAAGCTAGCAGTAACAACTTTGAGTATGGTGATGGTGATTGTTTTTGAGTGCCTTCCAAACTGCACGTGAGGTATAGTATATAGAAGCGCGTGGGGTTAATTTAGAAGTTAAAAAAAGGAGGCGGATGGAACTCTCTTGTCACAAGAAAAATATGCTCAAGAAATTTTGTCTCGAGTAGCAATGACAAGTGCAAACCAGTTTCTACTCCTATGTCGGTTACGGAGAAGTTATCCTCCTACGAAGGCGTTTGGGAACTGATGAAGATTCTACCTGGTACAGAAGTATTGTCGGTGCACGTACTTCAGTATCTAAAATTGACGCGTCCTGATATTGCATATTCAGTCAACAAGGTTTGCCAATTTTTACATTCTCCTACTAGTTTGCATTGGTCAGCAGTAAAGAGAATATTAAGATATATTAATTTGGTTTGGGTTTAAAATTCAAGAAGGATAAATATATCTCAATTTATGGTTTTTCTGATGCGGATTGGGCTGCATGTAGATGATAGACGGTCTACTGGTGGATTTGCCATTTATTTTGGTAGCAACTTGGTTTCATGGAGTGCTAGCTAGAAAACAGACCACTGTATGAAGGTCAAGTACAGATGCAGAATATAAATCCATGGCAAATGCTACAGCTGAGATTATTTGGCTAGAATTTTTGTTAGCGGAACTTGGGATTCAGTTGAGAGAGGGGCTCCATCTTCGTGTGACAATTTGGGTGCTACCTACACCTTTCCGCGAATCCAGTTTTTCATGCCAGAGCAAAACATATCGAAATTGACTTTCATTTTGCAAGAGAGAGAGAGAGAGAGAGAGTTATTATTGGTAAACAACTTCAACTTCGGTTTATATATATATACCAATTAATGATCAGATAGCCGATGGATTAACCAAGCCACTTCCTGTTGGCAAGTTTGAAGCATTTTTGTTGACAATCCAAACCTTCGGAAGAAAGATAGTGGTTAGATTGCGGGAGGGTGTTAGAGTTAATTCGTGTCTCTGGCTCTCTGCCCTATCTACACTGCATGTAATCATGATTGAGTTGGATGAGAATCTGGTTGGTCACAGATATAGTGTTTGAGTCTATTATTACTTGATCGATGTAGTACGGTTCATAACCAAATTAAACCAGATTCTCTACAACAACTCGCCTTGTAATCTCCTACTAGGGGGTTTTGCCTCCATATAAGCATGCGACCGTGGTATGCTGGGATAAGCAACGTTCTCTCCAAATTTACACGTACTCTCTACTCCAACGCCGATCCAACCGCCGACGCTGCCGCTACGACGCCGACTCTACCCCAACAAGGAACTCGATCATCTCGCTCGTCTTCGTCTACGCCTAACCCGAGGTGAGCTCCGCGCCAAAGGCCCAAAAGCCTCCGCCATTGCCCTTTGCCCGTAGTCTTACTTTGGCGTGAGGCCGAGTGCGCCGTCGACCGCGCCACCGTGCTCCGCTTACCCGCGTTCTTCGCTACTAACCCCAGCCAGCTAAAACAAAGCCCGGCCTTTTCCCCAAGGGCCAGCCACACCTCACGCATGCATATATACATATACATACCCTGTGCGTCCAGACCGCTGCTAGCTCGCCTGAACGTAAAATTAATGACACATTCCAGTGAGTAACGCGTAAACTAAAGACGACACATTCCAACGCATGGTGCATTGACACAATGTTATTATGTAGATTGAATTGCTTTCAAAATGAACAAATGTCATTGATACACAACTACGAGCGATTTGCTCCTTTGTATGGCTGCATTTAGTCCTATAGATACCTTTGCTAGTTGGTATAAAGATCAGTTCATTAAGTGTAACACTCTAAATTTCCAGCTCTGCAATTGAATAAAATTTGTTAGAATTTTTTGTTATGCTTGTTTAAGGTTTAAGGATCTATTATGGCTTAATGTGAATTTTAAGCATATAATTATTTTCTGAAATTAAATTAATGAATCATAGGAGCCATTTGTTGTATTTGTTCTGGTGCATTATTCTTGGGTGCTTGGATGCAAATTTGTATTTTAATTCATTTGTTTGCTCTCTTTTCGAAATGCAAAACCTTTCTTTTTCCCCTCCTCCTCTCTTTTCTTTTTCGGCCCAGCTTTTCAGCCGAGCTACCTGCGCAGCCCAGCAAGCCGCCACGGCCCAGTTGGCCCAGCGCTGGCCCACCTTGCTCTCCCTCCGCCGCAGCAGCCGACAGGTGGGGACCACCTGTCATCCCCAACCTACGATCGAGACCGAGCCGGACTCGAGGTCAAGTCCGTGCCGCCCCTGCGTCCGGCACCACGCCCGCATCCCTTGGCCCGCACGCCTAGGAGCCGCCACCCGGCCCTATATAAGGTGCCGCCGGCCCGCGGCACCCCGAGACCCCTTTCCCCAAAACCCTAGCTGCCACCGAGCTCTCCAGCGCCGCTGCCGCTGTTCTCCCTCGTCGCCGCCTCTCCGCCACCACGAAGAGCACTCGGAGCTTCGCGTGGAGGTTAGGAGTCCTCCTGTGCAGTTCACGTGTGCCTCGTGCTCCCCTTCGCTCCTGCGTGTTCGCCGGAGATGGCGCCACCGTGCCGTCCGCCTCGTCAAGCCGCGCGTCGTCTTCGCCGTCCGAGCACTCGTACCGATGACTAGATAGGTTCGACGTGATCCCAGAAGAGCCTAACCGCGTTCCAATCTGTGGCCGGAAGCTCGAAAACGCGCTACGCTGGCGAGCCCGACGCCGCTCACCGCCGTGTGTCGCAGCCCGCCGCCGCCTGTGCCGCCGCGCACCATTTCCCATCGCTGCCAGCCGTCCATCTCCCGATCAGTGGCCCAGATCGCATCCACCTCGGGTCAATCCGGTGCGTACAGGTCAACCCGCGCCTTTCCGCCGCCGTTTTGCATAAGAGCGCCCGCGCTTAGTAGTTTTTGCGTCATCCAGCAAGTTAGTTCAAAGACCTTTAGGTTTAGGTCCTGTTTCTTATGGTTTAGACCCCAATCTGTGTAGTTTTCGCTACCGAGGTCCAGCTTTGGTGTTTTGGGCCGCAGACCTTTAGTTTTTAGTGTAATCTTGTTTTAACACTCGGTTTCTCGCAGTGTTTAGACCCTGCAAGTTCAGTTTCTGCATACATTTTAGCTCTGTTTTTAGTGTCATTTATGTCCACACGTTTGTCTTGATGAGTAGATTAATTTAGTACAGCTTTTGCTTCTGTTTGACATTATTGGTGTACTGTTTCTTATTTTATCGTATTATTTTTTTGCATGTACTTATGTGATGCGTAGAAATGGTGAGATCAGCACTCTACGTCGTCGCGCTGGTCGTGGCCGTCGCCATCATGCTGACCCCGACGCAGGCGAGCTTCACCTTCACCGAGGAGGATCTTGCATCGGATGATTCCATGTGGGCGTTGTACGAGCGTTGGGTTGCGCACCACGAGGTGGTGCACGAACACGGTGAGAAGGCTAGGCGCTTCCCCATCTTCAAGAACAACACTCGTCGGATCCTCGACAGGTATGGCAAGAAGGAAAAAAATGCCATCAACATCTTCGGTGATTGGACCTATGAGGAGAAGATAACTCTTGCGACGGGGTTAAGAGAGAGTGACCAAGATTGGGAATGCACTAGCACACTTCATTTTAACCCAGTATTACTTTCGAGTGGCAAGAGTAGCACACTGCATTCCTTGCCCAAGGGAGAAGGTAATTCACTTGCAACATATTTTCCATACTTCATTTATGTCATGATTTCTAACATACTTTATATACGTTATATATTATGCAGTTGACAATTTCTGAAGTGTCACAATGCACTCTAAAGACCCGTACAGCAAGAACATCTATTTCCTCATCATCAGCAGATAAATGCAAGCAAAGTTCAGTTCGCAAGGCATTTGAAAGACTGTGACATTATATAATATATGTACCTGAGTCTCAAAGGCTGTGTTGTAGAGCATCTTCAAGAGTTTTCCAAATTTTACTTGGTAAATTTTGCGTTTTGCCGACTTCTAAAAATATAAGCCAAGTAAATAAAGATCTCAGCTCCAACAGTTTGGTATAATTCATTTACCAAATCTAGATCTAACTTACATTAAGACTCTGAGAGAGAAACAAAATTATGTTGATGTCTTTCCACCTCTTGAAAACTTAGATCAGGAACCTTTATCTGTTCTTTTTTTTTCACCCTCCCACCTAGAGGGAAACATCGACAGCAACCGGAGTCGGGGCGCGCATATTTGCACGTGGGGAGGCCTGAGATGCCAAGTTGCTATTGATGTCAAGTTGTTTTGTCAAACAGTTGGAGGCCATTTTTTATTGTTTTGTCAAAATTAGATGGATGCCAAGTTGAAATAGCAAACTGTTGGAGTTGCTCTAAGTTAATGTATAACAATTGATCGAGTCAATCTTCCCATCAACAAGTTCACTTCATTTTAACCCAGTCTTACTTTCAAGTGGTAAGAGTAAAGGTTACAAAACTGGAAACACAACTCAAATGAATAGTTGCAGCCTTGCAGGTTTACTTAAGGGGAACATATCATGTAGAAATCACAACTTTCGTGAAAATTTGTGCAAATCAGGTAAAAAGTCGTCTAAATTCACGAAGAAATCACACATGTAGATAATATGATGATACACAACTTTGTAAAATATCTGTCCAAACTCGACTTTGTATGTGAGATAAAAATAACAAATTTCAAGCAAAAAAATTGTCCAAATTTGTTAAAAAATTATTATTTCTATATCTTACGAACAAAATCGAGTTTGAACAAGGTATTTTACAAAATTATGTATCACCGTATCTTCTCCACCACTCCATCTCTCGAGAGGTGCGCTAGCTGAAACAAGCCTGCAGGGTAGCAAACAACACATCGCGCGTGACTGTTGCAGCCTGCAAGACCTCGCTCTGGACAGTAGACAAACGCATCGCGCATCAGCGGCAAGCACCCTCGCGAGCGTGTTCTCGCTGAACTCGTGGAGGGCTCCGAACAGCCAAGCACAGAGATCGTGGTTGAGACTCCAGGGTGGTTCGGGCCCCACAAGAAGTAATCATCTGATTTTTGACGGTCGGAGCAAAACTCATCAGTAAAGAAATGAAGATAATCCAAGTGATCGTCTTGAGATTTTGGAAACATTTTTAAAGCCCTCCAGGCCAGGGCCGACAGGAGTTTAGCTGGATGGAGGCGCCGCCTTTGCCGCTGCCGTTGCCCTTGGCCATCGCCACCACGGTGCCGAACGCGCGGAGTAGGCGGCCGCCGATCGAGCCCACCACGCTGGTCGCTGCCGTGCCCTCCCTGACCTCCCTCTGTGGTTCGGTTCTGCCTGACGGCTGCGGCACGAGGGCGACGAGTGGTGGAGACTGAACTGCAATTGCGCGCACGGGAGAGTGGAGACAGGGAGAGTGCCACTCGTGCGCAGAAGGTGTATTATGAAAAACTCGCCTCCGCCACTGCATTTTAGGAAAATGATCATGTGAGATGAGTAGCGTTGCATCGAATTGCTCGAGAAATTTTAAAAAATGACACTCAATTCGAGTGTCTCTCTATTCTTGACTTCCAATCCAGGAACCTTTCACAAACTCACACCGCGGGCATGAATGGCTTCAAAACGAGGGACTCTTGGCCTATTTCTCTCTATTTCTCCTTTCAACTACTACTGAAAAGATCATAATGCCCTCATCTTCTTCCATCATGCTCTCTTCTTCTTCCTGGAGTTCTTCGCCGAGGGGTTGTGCCTGGATTCCAGGGCGCCTCCCCTCGTAGTTGTGCGCCTCCGTCCCAAGGCGCCCCGACGAGGCTGCATCGTGTATACACTGGCAATCAGATGGCCGACGGGAGCACCACCCACTGAAATTTGCAGAGCGTGTGCGCCGAGGATGGGTGACGTCGCCAAGGACCTAACCGCCGACATGATGGACGGCGCGACGCAGCTGGTGGTGGGCCACCCATTCGATACCATCAAGGTGAAGCTGCAGAGCCAACCCACGCCAACGCCCGGACCGACTGTGGCTCTACGCCGGCGCTGCGGACGCCGTCAGGGAAACCCTGGCCGTGGTTGGGCCTGCGTGCCTATCTGCTCGGCTTAGCCCATGTATCGCTGCTGATAAGTCTAGTACTTATAGGAGAGAGAGAGAGAGTGGGGAGCAAGGGTCATCGAATATCATTGTAACAAAACACTGTTCATCTTCTCTATCAAGCAAACGGCCTCCATGCCGTGATTTGCTCTGTTCTTCCCCATTTGCTGCCTTCCTCTGAGGGTTTTAAATTCCGGGACAAAAAAAATTTCGGACCCCAAGTAGAAACAAGGGATTCCGAGAATTTCGGAATTTTCAGAATTTTTTTTTAAAATTTTTTATTTTTTAAATTTATTTTTCCCTAAAAAAATATTAAAATATTAATTTCGGCCGGGAAATAAAAATTTCGGAACCCACCGGGAAAGACGAAATCCCGGGAATTTCGCGAAATCCCGGCAGGATTGTTTTCCCTGCCTCTGATTCATGTCCTTCCGATCCCTATCCCCATTCCCCACTACCCCGCTGCTAACACTCTACAAGGGCATGGGCGCGCTACTCGCCATCGTTACCACATTCAACGTCGTCCTCTTCACCGTCAGGGGTAGATGGAGGCAGTGATGCGCTTCAAGCCAGGCGTGAGCACCGCAGTGAGCTGCGACCGTCGTCGTCCACGTCGTTGTCCCTGATGTCGTTGAGGGAGGACCGGAGGAGGACGCCGCACAGGCGCGGTCCTACCTCACCGTGGCGTTCCTGTCCCCAGTAGGACGGCCATGCAGCGTGCGGCCGAGCTGAACCCCGTCGTCCGCCTGGTACGCGTGGTCGCGGAGGTGGAGCGCATCCTAGGATCGTGAGGCCAAGGTTGCCGCCGGCGGAGGCTCCTCCAGCGTGTGTGGGGCACGAAGTTTATCGGCGAGCGCGGCGCGGGCGCGGCCAGCCTCGGCGTCCCACACCCGAAGCTCGGCCTCCAGTGCTCGGAGCCCCTTCCCATCATGGCAGCCACGCACGCCGTCGCAGCTGCTGCCTCATCGGGGAAGAAGATGAGGACATCATGGTCTTTCTAGTAGAAGCTGAAGGGAGAAATAGACAATAGTCCATTGTTTTGAAGTAATTCACGGCCTCGGTGTCAGTTTTTTTAAAAGCTCGCGAATTAGATGTCAAGAGCAAAGAGACGCTCGAATTGGATGTCATTTTTTGAAATTTCTCGAATTGCTCAGGCCGATGAGGTGTTGACTTTTCTTGTACATGCATGATAGTCGACACGTAGGCCAATATTTTGCACGAGGTGCATATTTGCGAGAAGCAAAGCCAGCCAACTTGGGTTGAAAGTGTGTGCTTACAATTTTAAGTAAGCTATTTCTAATTACTATAGATAAATATATTTAATATGTGGTTTATTTATATTAATTATTGGAACATAATTATTTTCAGAGACCATTTCAGTGTCTTATGTATCTGTCCAAAGCTTGGAGAAGCAGGGATCTTCGACTCATTACACTACGAAGAGAACGTTTACGGGGATTTCATTAAAATTCTAAAAAAGTAAGAAAACCCATTGTAGTACTTTAATAATGCATGTAAACACTAGAAATTGTATAACTAACTTCTGTCTTTGTATCCTCAAAGCGCGTATCGGCTATACGTAATAAATGGTGGGGAGCACCCTGCAGATAGGGAAAAGATGTTAATACGACATGCCAAATACGTAAGAACATAACAAATTGATATTATTCATAGTTGTTCAGCTCGTTAATAATTTCTCATCACTTTTTATTTTTTTGCAGTGCTACAAGCAACCTCCTGGCAGTATCTTATGTGGATATTACGCGTGTGAGATGTTGAGAAATAATGGAAGGTATCGGACGAATCCTGAAGACGTAAGCCTCTGATACACAACCATATGCTAATTTACTTTCTAATGATTATGCATAATAATCTTCAATTATTGTGCGTATGTGCAGCTCCCTACTATAGATACTTCGTGGGGGAACCTGAGAGACAAGGACATCGAGAACATTTGTGCGGATCTGGCGAGGTTCCTCCAACGTGAGATTTGCCACGAGCTGGGAGAATTCTTCGATAACGAAGGAGTGTTGATTCTAGAAGAGCACGAAAAGTTACGTCGATGGGTGTAGTAGAGGATTATCTATTTTAAATGTGGATTAATATGTGAGACTTATGTACTATTAAATGCTAGTTTGGATTATGTGGTTGATAGACACATTTGAATTTGTGGGACAAATACAAATAAATACAGGTGAATTTGGCCTACAAATACGAATACTATTGAATACGGGTGAAATTAGCGGATAAATACAAATAATAAACAAATGCAGCAAAAACTAATGAGAAATGGAAAAAAGTAGTTCCTGGCGGGCGGCTTAACCACCCGCCAGCACAGAAATGCTCTGTGCTAGCGGGTGGCATAACGTCACCGCTAGCAGAGAAAACCTCAATGCTGGCGGGTGTGTTAAGTAGGCCGCCAGCATAGAGGTCCTCTGTGCTGGCGGTTGGTTTAAGGCGCCCGTCAGCACTGAGGTCCTCTGTGCTGGTGGTTGGTGTAAGTCGCCCGCCAGCACTGAGGTCCTCTGTGCTGGCGGGCGGACGCCCGCCAGCACTGAGGGCCATTTGTGCTGACTGTAAGTTGCTGGCGGGTGCTGCACCCGCCAGCATAGAGGCGTTTTAGCCGTCAGCACAAATCGTTTGTGGCCTAGTGCGTAGGCCAATATTTTGCACGAGGTGCATATTTGTGAGAAGCAAAGCCGGCCAACTTGGGTTGAAAGCGTCTGCGCTCCAGCTCAACTTCCACTGGTGACAACCTCTTGTTCCAATCACACATCGGCGCAAGAACTCCATTATCCAGAAAAGTACAAATACTAGGAAGTAGTACAAATAGCAGAGCTAGCCATGTGCTCAACTACTTGCCTGCAATCTGTGTACTTATATGTGTGTGCATGCAAATATGAAATTCTAGGATGGATAGAAGCGCCTGAGCTCCTTCCTATTCTTGGGTTTTTCGACCGGCCACACACGAACTCTGCAGCTTGGCTTGCTACACGGTGTTTTCAGTACTAGTAGCTAGAACACTGTGTTTTCATTACCACTAGAACGATCCGGCGCGCGATGCGCGCCCTATCGAAAGTGCACTCCATCGTGATCAAAACAAACAGAACCAAAAGAACACCAACGTTGAAAGTAAACTAATGAATTCATTAAACATTACAGATCAGTGCTGTCATCGGTAATCATCTGGCCTTTGCAGCCCATAAGATATGTGTCTAGTCATATATTACACATTTCAATTAGGATTCCTACCTACTACCAAACATTTAAGATGGTAGTTTGGTAGCTTGGCCAAAACCCTAGAACATTTGGCGCGCGATGCTTGCCCTATCAAGAATGAAATAAAATCTTAACTTATAAATTAGCTTATGAATGTGTCGCACAAATTTCTTTTTTTTTCATCGCATCTTCTACAATGAAACATGAATCACAAGAATCATCACCCATATGATAGAGTAAATTATATATGATGGATATCTCAAACTCACATCATACCAACATATATTAGGCCAACATATATTCAAGTATTGAACAGAAAGTTTGGGCAAATACAAAAGTCTTGCTGAAACTCATGGGGGTGTTGGCTGAAACATATATCTCAAACTCATGACAATAGATGTTCCCTCCAGCTAGCATAGCATTCCCACTTCCCACTGAAGGAGGAAGGAGGCTCTGTTAAAAATGCACAAAATAGGAATTAATTAACCTGAAACAAATAACAAATGCATTAGGACATGGCATACGAGGACATACGGTAAGAGCAGATGAAATATATTGTCTTTTTTTCTAAATGTGGGGAAGCACAAATGCATAGGTAAACCACCAATACCCTGGCTTTATATGACACTAACTATTTTCAGACACCAAAAATCAGAATCCACAGCTACAAACAGTCAAACATGACAGAAACCTCAATGTGATTAATAATCTGAAACTAAAGCTTGCTCACATAATGGAAATGGATTAATTTACATAATATAACCTTCCTCTTTCTTTTGATCTTTAGAGTCAAACCTGTTTCCACGGTAACCAACTACTCCCTCCGTCCCAGAATATAGCTTCGTTTAGATTTTTTTTCAAAGTCAAACTTTCTCAACTTTGACCAACTGTAACTCTTAAAATAATTTATTTTCAATAGAAAGGATCGCATATTTTGATAGTTGGTTTCATGGTAAATCTACCAATATCATTTTTATTATGTCATTAGTATTTATGATTATTTCGCTATTTATGGTTAAAGTTAGAAAAAATTTGACTTTGAAAAAGTCTAAATGAAGTTATATTTTGGGACAGAGGTAGTACTACATATATGCAGCAGGAATGTAGAGAGGACATGACCACATGAACACCAAAAATCAGAACCAACAACTATAAACGGTCAACCACGACCCGCCCCATCAGAACTCACAGCTTCAAAGCGTGAGGAAATAGGAATACATTAGTAAACATTTTGTAAAGCATAGAAACTATGTTTTTGAGCATGCCAAAATAGCACTTGAGCATAATAGGCTGGAAGTAAAGGCCACGTGTAGAAATTTTACAACCTAAACCTATATGATGATCTCCATAAAGGTGGCTAACATGGATCTAATAAACAATGCAAAAGGTTGCCATTACAGAGTATTACCAAAGTTACAAACCTTGAAGTATAACTTTTATAAAGTTAAAAAAGTTCAATCACTTAGCTTGTATCGAGTCAGGTTAATTATAGGAGGAAACCAAAATGAGCATCTTCGATTATCTACATTCCTCTCATCACAAGGTGTAGTTGATGGACGAATTAGAGAGAGTGAGAGTGCAGGAGGAATATCTCACCAAGAGTGGTGGGAATCTGAGCTTACTTGTGCAACCTGCAACACCTCACTCCAAATGGTCTTCAGAAATACCCTAGCCAAGAAGCAAGATAAAAAGGAGTTAGCTGATATCAGGCAGAGAGCCAGGTCAGTATACGAAACCAAGGCAAATCGAACCTAAACTTTAGATGTGATCCCCTAATGCAATGTTTTGTAGCAACAGATGAAGAAAGACACATCAAAATACAATTAGTAGGATATTCGACAAAGGCACTGGAACACATCTACTGCAGAAGAAAATCAACATTCGTACGAAAATGAACCTGGATGCATTTGGCTCCCTTTGTGTTTATTTAATCTGCATTGGATGAATGTCTGCAGAAACCTTGTTGCCTAGTAACTAATAAATAGATAAAGCTAGATAATAAATCCAACATCACATTATATTAAACCACACACACAGGCTGAAACTAGCTAGGCACACCTCTTGTCAAGGGTTTGAAATGCTGGCGCCGCAGCAAGCGCAGAGGCAAGCCGGTTCAGAGGGGTAGACTGTAGAGGTACATTTGGTTTTCGATGTCCTGGTTCATATACAGCTCCATCTGGAAGTCATCCCTAACAGCACGAAATCAGCACAGAGCTAAACTCTAATGGAAGGAGAGGAAGGTGTGGAAGTAGAGGAGGGTACCTGTCCCTGCGGCAAATAGAAGACGAGGTCGCCGATGAGCGCGCCGCCCCCTTCATGGATCGATTCCAATTTTAGGCAAGCACCCAAGTTGGGATAAATGGGAGCTCTGTTTCATGTGAACCTGAAATACAATTCATCAAAACAAAAGCTTAGGGACACCTAAATGCATACAGGATAGGACAATCGCAACTGAATTGAAAAACTGCAATATGGATTTTTTGGTAGCTATCTGAAATTATGGCCCAAGCATATGCTCCTACAAGCCTTAAACTAATTGCCCATAAAATGACTTATATAGTTATCTGAAGTTATGTCCCATTCTCCCATGCATATCCACCAATCCTACAAGCATTGAACTGAATCCAAAAACTGCAACATGCACTTATCTGTACTTCTCTGAATTTCCCAAAGCATATTATCCTATGAGCACTAAACTGATTGCTCAAAAGCATATTATCTCTCTGCAAAAGTACAAGGACAAAAAAAACTGTTACACGAAGTATCAAAGTTATACGGAATGACTGAGTGGACAAAGATCATTACAGTTATTTCTGAAGCTCCTGCTGCTACAAGAATTTAACGCATAATAAAAAATGAACCATATTAATTACTAAGATGATTTAGACAGGAAATAAGTTATGATGGTTAAAGCAATGGAAGATATTACAACTGCTACAGAAGGAGCACCTTTTCAAACTTGTGCTTGTAGAGAGCTTGTTATGAAAAGAGCACTATGCTAATATCATATTACAGTCGACAGCTCTTGTTAATCTGCAAGAAGTCAACAACACCTTTTGAGTCAACAACTTCATGCACAACAAACTGAGTCAATTTAATCTGAGACATGGTTTCCCCCTGACACAAACTAACACCTAATTTCTCCCCTTAACTGGAGTTGCTCATCATACCAGCACACATTAACACACCACAACAAACGAATTGGATTTAGTCCAACCAATATCCATGGCACCCTAAAGTCATTGCTAACTAATTCTCAGGAAATCGCAACTAAAAACCTAAATCATCGATCGCCCTACAAATTCGCAGTTCCTCATCAAAAACCAACACACTTAATCGCGTCATTGAGATCTAGGGTTGTGGGAGATAAGCACCTGATGAACACAGCTTGGAACATGTGAGATGAGGTCATGGGGCATTACCTCGCATCAACGAAAGCACACGTGCCTTGAAGAGCCTCAACAACGAGGGTGTACCCGTGAAGCCACCGCCGCCGCCAACGCGCACCCTCCCTGTAGCAGCCGCCGCCATCTTCTCGCGTCGTCTGCCGTTGTCGGGCCCCCCACACGCCACCACAACCACACAAGCGCGCCCCTCCCGCGCGTCCTCCGAATCCGGTTGTAGTAGGGTCGGATCTAAGGCCTCGAGCCTCCGCCACCGCAGGAGCGGCCCACGCCGGCGGGTAACCTGGGGGGCCGAGATGGACGCGCCCTCCGCGCCGTGACCGAGCCACGCGTCCGCTTGTGTGCAGCGGGGCGGATGCCGACGAGCGCGAAGGTGGAAGGCGGCGCCAAATCCAGCCGTCGATGCTCCCCGGAGTGTCGGATCCGGCCGCCGGACTCGAGACCGAGGTGGAGAGAGCCGGGGGAGAGCCGCCGCGGGGAAGGGGGAGGAGGGAGAGCCACTGGGGGAGGTAGAGACGTGGGAGCGGGTGGTGCATCAGCGGCGGTTGAGACATGGGAGCGGCGGCGGTGGAGGCAGGCGGAGAGGCAGGGGAGGCGGCGGCGGGACGCGGGAAGGAGATGGGAGAAGGGGCACGAGAGGGTTAGGGTCGGGGCCGAGGCTGTTAGTGTTGGAGCTACAGGACTTCGTTGCAATTTCAGAGAATGGAAGAGTCTTTTTGCAAAACTTACAGCATGTCGCGGGAGCGAGCGCTGCGCGACACGTATGCCGTCAAACGCAGAGAGCGAAGGAAACGGGTGTGGTCTTTCATTTCCCTGATATAGCTAGTGGGACTTGGGCCGTGCCATGGCATGGCACGACCCTTCTGTGCTTCGTGCCGCACCGTGTTTAGATTTCTAGGCACGTCAGGCACGTCGTACCGTGTCGACATGTCACGACAAGTCTTTTACTAGGCTCAAGTACGGTTCATGGCACGTCAGCACGTCTTCGTGCCGTGGCAGCCCAAGCACAACCCTAGCAATACATGTGTTTATTTTTTTATTATGCTCATTTGCTTACAAGTATTTTTGTTCTCGTACTTAGAAAATAATTTCCAAAATTAATAAAGAAAACAAATTGTATTATATAAATATTGTAGATGAATGATATGACTAACTGTGGTCATACGAGAATGCAAATTATTACCTTATGAATGATTATTATTAGCACAATTTCATACATGTAAGATAGATTTTGTGGTTTCTTTTTATGGTAGTAGTTATGGTAGGTTATATGACACATATAATGAATGATGTTATGATAATATAGCTTATATATGTGTTGGTGGGCCATTTTCGTGTCGTGTCACCCGTCATGCTCAGATCTTAGGCACGACACCAGGGACGGAGGCAGGAATGAATGGTTGGAGGGGCTCGGTTTCCTTCTCCTTTCTCCCTTTCTTTTACCTCTTCATCTTCCTCCTCCTCCCCTCTTCTTTCAATAGAGTTTCTGGCCAGTGGCGGATCCAGGATCAGAGTCTGGGGGCTCAACTTCTTCCTCCTCCTCTCCCTTCTCTTTTCCTTCTTCTTCCTCCTTCCTCCTCCTCCTTTTCTTGTTCCTCCTCTTCACCTATGTATGAAATTTGCAAGAGGGGCTTGGGGTGGTGGGCTTCAATGGAAGGGGGCTCCAGCCCCCATGTTGGATTCGCCCCTGTTCCTGGCGGAAGGGGGCTTGAGCCCCACCCCGCCCCACCGCTAAATCCATCCCTGCACGGCACTTCCCTCGCATTTGTGCCATGCCAGCACGACCTAAAATTTTTCGTGTCATGTCGTGCTTTGAGTCGTGCCAAAATACCGTGCTTTGAGTCCTGTCAAAATATCGTGTTTTGTGCGGCTCACAAATGGCACTGTCGTCCCAGCTCTACCCATGGAGATAGAGCTAGGCAACATAAATTTAATACATTCTGGTGCGTAACTAAACTAAAGATGACACATTCCAACACATGATGCAGGCCAACCAAGATGAACAGGCTTGAAGCTGTCGCTCTCCTCCTTGTGGGTGCCTTGGCCCTGGTGCAGGCCAAGCCCACCTTCACCTTCACGAAGGAGGACCTGGAGTCGGACAAGGCTTTATGGGAGATGTACGGCCAATGGGCTGCTCACTACGAGGTCATGCGCGAGCCCAGCCGCTTCCCGACCTTCAAGGCCAAGGCCCACAAGCAACACAGCAAGAAGAGGATGGTCCTCAATGTCTTCGGTGACAAGTCATTCTTCAACGAGGCAACCAGGTCGTGCGTGAGTGATGACAAGCTCGCCATGGATCAGTTGCCCGTCATCGATCTCGTCCGACCTACTGTTGCTGATGCTGATCTCCCCTTCAGAGTGGACTGGAGGGAGGCACATGCAGTGACCTTTGTCAAAAACCAGCGTGAATGCGGCACCTGCTGGGCTTTCGCTACAGCCGCAGCATTGGAGGGCGTTCATGCCATCAAGACAAAGTCAGTTGCTATTTCTCTCTCGACCCAATTCCTTCTTGATTGTACCATATACATTGACGGGTGGAGTGGCTGCAAAGGCGGTAGTATTTTGAGTGCACTCAAACTGGTTAAGTCGAGCGGCATACCGAGGTTGTCCTTGTACTCATACACAGGGGTGCAGGGCACTTGCGACGTTAGCAAGATTCGCACCTCCGTGACTGTAACGAGCTGGTCTCTAGTGAAGAGGTTCGACGTGAACAGCATGAAGCGGGCAGTGTCGCAACAGCCGATACTCGTGAATATCGGGGTGGACGACGAATTCTTTAACTGGGGGGGATCATCAGGCAGCAGCAACATCTATCATGGGCCGGGGAACACCACCCTCAGCCACTCCGTCGTGATCGTGGGCTACGACGTCGACGATTTGGGCGACCTTTACTGGATCGTGAAGAATTCTTGGGGTCCAGGGTGGGGCAATAGGGGTTACATCTTCATCAGCGCTGCGGCCAACGACGGGTTCGTTGGCCGTGCGGGGGTCGCCGGCATCCTCACAAGTGGGATATTGATCAAAAGTGAGACATACTAGTAGCTGTGTTGGTACGTACTCTGCAACCTGTTTTACTTAATACAAGATTATAGCTCTTTAAGAATTTTGTTATGATTTTGTACTGTCTTATTGTAAAAGGTGGTCTACAATTGACATATTTTATTTGCAAGTCTGTTCTTAGCAATATAAATTAGCTATAGTATCAGCCTATTTCATCAAGGTACCAATAAGTTATTATATACCTTTTGCTGGTTGCTCTGATGTTTTTGGCTCGCTGGCTGCTGGGCATACTACTCCTACGGGCTACCGCGCTCCCGCTGTGAGACACCGGATCCATCGTTCCATTATTGCGGTGCGGTGCCGGGTGACCCAACCCAACCCAACCCAAGGAGAAATAGAGATTACCAACGGTGGATACTTAGGATTGGAGTCCGCCACCAACCACAACTCTTCATCAAGTATACCAAGACCAGCAGAGTCAACGGCAGAGAACAAGGTAGCAGGGAAGCACGACAATGAGGTTACTTCAGAATTACAAGAGCCAGAGAAACCATACTTAGTGGTAGGAAACCGAAAATGACTTCTACAACTTCTTGGTCAATATGGGATCATAGAAGAGGAGTCGAAATTGGCAACCCCCTGAGAGGAGATTTCCTAATTAATGTCAGAATAAGGGGACGAAGATCCCTATGTGAATATACTCGATAAAGCAACTTTTATTGAATAAAAGTTATATGTATTTCTAATGTGATCCTGGCATGGATACATGAAATACACAGGAACAATGGAGCAATGGAACGAAGTTCAATTCAGTCGCAAAAATCACAAAGGATTTCCCGCAATCCTCCATCAGTGCCTGGCAGATCTCGGTTTTGATGCAGTCAATGCTCAGTATTCATGAAATGTGTATGGACTCAATCAGGAACGAGGCACAGCCATGCTCACCCTCACCGTACCAGCATCCCCGGAGAACCCAGACAGACAACCCACCACTATAACAGTGGTCGGGAACTCACTTTTCCAAGCCACCCAATCAGCTGCTCGCAAAATGCTTAGCCAACTTCACCAGGAAAATCAGGAAAGATTCGCCAAATCCATATACCGCCTATTGCCCAGCACTCTAGTGGGATCCAGAAACATGATCCAGACAGCAGAAGCTATGGACATAGCACCAGAGATGGAAACCGACCCATGTCTCCGAGTAATGGGAAGATATGGAGTGGCACAGCACAGATACATAACCGAGTTGGAAGGAGAGAAAAGAGGGTATCATCAGGAATTGGACACTAGTGGTAGAATTCTTGAAGAGGATGTAAGGGAAGTTGGGTATCCTTGGCGAGAGGCTCCACCCAATGATTTCCTTAGTCCGTATAAGGATCGGATCAAGAAGAAAGTCTTTCCAGTGTTTAGTACAACCATACGTAGCCAAAAAGGTACAGTCTGTCGGGAGTACCTACTCATGTGAGGCCTTGAATCAAACCCCACTACTGAACCTAGTAAACCATCCCAAGGGGCCGTGGTGGGCAACGGATGCGCTGGAGCAAGACCTTCGCATAGTCCCAGGTCTGGCCGGTACGGGTCATCGGGAAAGTCTTGGTGTCTTGGTGACGCGGTGGTACGTGTGCCACACTTTATATGCATATGCTTTTGTCCCGGGACGTGGACCCGTGAGGCGGGTGGTGGTGGAATGACCCCTACTTAGGCCCCAGTGTAGACGTGGATGGAGCTAGGGAATGTTGTCTAGGAGTGGATGATAATATAATCCACGAGTAGACGCCGGTGGGTATGGTTCTCGCGGCCAGTACCGCCTATACGTAGGGTATGGGCTGGTCGGACGTATGGGTACAGTGTATGCCTCTGCGCAGAGTATGATTTATCCGGATAGCCGTGGTTCTCGGTTATGAACCCCTTGGTTAAAGCTCTCTTTGACGCTATTAGAAATAAGGTGATTAAACTTGTGGGCGGAAGCCCACGAGTTAATGCAATGGGTTAAGGGTTAAGCAGGATCCTGTCGATCGCTGCATTAAAATTGGGAACTGGTAAGAGAGGCTTCATGTTCCTCCTCCAGGGCCACCATTCCTTATTATACTTGAGTTAGGAGTCCGATAGTTGTCATACTGTATCACACTTGCATGAGTTTACTTTTATGCATTGATGCTAGCCCCCACTATATATATCTTACTTTCATGTCATTAAAATCTTATACGTTGGGGTACTTGCTGAGTACTTCTGGCAAAAGTACTCAAACTTGCTTGTTTGCCCAGGTTACGACCTTTTCTATGTCTACCGCTGCATAATGATTGTTGTGTGCTCCTATGGTAAAGGTGACTATATATTCACCTAAGTAATCTTCTCCTTAACTTCAATCTCTATCTACTCTGATAATCATATATGTACAAGCTGGTGCCATTTACCCGGTCCAGGGCGTGGCACTGTATTGCTTAAGTGTGGTCATCCGGAGGGTGGTCTCCACAACAGTCTCTCCAACTGGTGATGATATTCCTATCTCATCATGATTATGCAGTTTGGGGGCAAGCTGCTCTTTAAGAAGGGGGGAATGTTAGGATCATGGATAGGTGGGCCGGCGTACTGGGCTGTTGGTTGGGTCTGCGTGCCTATCTGCTGGGCTTAGCCCATGTATCACTGCTGATATGCCTAGTACTTATAGGAGAGAGAGTGGGGAGGAAGGGTCATCGAATATCATTGTAACAAAACACTGTTCATCTTCTCTATCAAGCAACCGGCCTCCATGCCGTGATTTGCTCTGTTCTTCCCCCATTTGCTGCCTTCCTCTGATTCATGTGCTTCCAATCCCTATCCCCACTACCCCGCTGCTAACACTCTACAAGGGCATATATGGGCGCGCTACTCGCCACCATTGCCACATTCAATGTCGTCCTCTTCACCGTCAGGGGTAGATGGAGGCAGTGATGCGCTTCAAGCTAGGCGTGAGCACCGCATTGAGCTGCGACCGTCGTCGTCCGCATCGTTGTCCCTGATGTCGTTGAGGGAGGACCGGAGGAGGCCACCGCACAGGCGCGGTCCTACCTCACCGCGGCGTTCCTATCCCCAGTAGGACGGCCATGCAGCGTGCGGCCGAGCCAAGCCCCGTCGTCCGCCTGGTACGCGCGGTCGCGGAGGTGGAGCGCATCCTGGGACCGTGAGGCCAAGGTTGCCGCCGGCAGAGGCTCCTCCAGTGTGCGTGGGGTACGAAGTTTATCGGCGAGCGCGGCATGGGCGCGGCCAGCATCGGCATCCCGTACCCGAAGCTCAGCCTCCAGTGCTCGGAGCCCCTCCCCATCATGGCAGCCACGCACGTCGTCGCAGCTACTGCCTCATCAGGGAAGAAGATGAGGACATCATGGTCTTTCCGGTAGAAGCTGAAGGGAGAAATAGACAATAGTCCATTGTTTTGAAGTAATTCACGTCATCGGTGTCAGTTTTTTAAAAGCTCGTGAATTAGATTTCAAGAGCAAAGAGACGCTCGAATTGGATGTCATTTTTTGAAATTTCTCGAATTGCTCAGGCCGATGAGGTGTTGACTTTTCTTGTACATGCATGATAGTCGACACACACTAGGCCACAAACGATTTGTGCTGACCCTTGCAAATTAGTGTGCTGGCGGGTGCAATTGGCAACCGCCAGCACTGTGGTTTGCAGGGGCGCCGGTTCGTCACCCGCCAGCGGTAGCATAACAGTGCTGGCGGGCAACATAAGGAACCGCCAGCAGAAATGAGGACGATTTCTGTTGGGGGTTGCCATATGTTGCCCACCAGCACTGTGGCCCTTAATAAAACCCGACAGCTTCTTCTTCCCTAGTTACCTTCCATTGGAGCTTTGCCCGAGAGGAGCTCGGGAAAAGCTCCAAAAACACCCAATCTATGGGGGGGAGGTTTTGCACTTGATTTCCTTGGAGGAGGTGGCTATATAAGGTGAGTTTGTGCTATTCCAACCTTCTTTTTTACCTTTTATCCATCATTTCTAGCTTCATTATAGATTCAACTCTTTAGATCTAAGGTTTGCTAGCTAGGGGAGAGAGAGGAGTGAAGAGTGAGAAAATTTGTTGTAGATTATTTTTTAAGTAGATTGTTATGCAAATTAATTGTAGATTCGCTATGCTTGTCATTAATATAATTTGGTTCATTAAATAAAAAAGAGAGAAGTGAAAAGAGAGAAAATTTATTGTAGATTTTTTTTAAGTATAGTGTTATGCAGATTAATTATAGATTCGCTATGTTTCTCATTAATATAATTAGTTTCATTAAATAAAAAGTAGAATTGAGTTTTTAATTATTGTGACTCATTTACTATTACTATATGATTAAATTAGTTTCTAAAATGTAGAATTTTTTCATAGGTTGTTTAACATGGATCACAGAGCATGGATGTATGGCGTACAGAGACATTCTTCTACATTCATGACAGAGTTATCAAAGTTTCTCGAGGTTGCGAAGAAGCACGCTCACACTTGCAAGTCAAAGCAAATACGTTGTCCGTGTACTGATTGTTGCAACAAACTTGTATGGGAGGATACTAATGACATCAAGATGCATTTGATACAGCAAGGTTTTATGAAAGGATACACAACTTGGTCCCACCATGGTGAGACAGTGTCTACTTTCAACAATGCAGACATTGGCACCGGGTATGATGAAGTGGGTGACGAAGATGAAAATGATCATGTCATGATGGATGATGCTTTTGATTGTGGAGATGAAAATGGTAATGAAACAGATGCACCACAAGTGGATGATGAATGTGATGTTGATATGGAGGAAATGTTGCGCCACATTGAACCGGAGGTGTTGGTAGGGACTGCTAAAGGGTTAGAAAATTTTGAGACACTTAAGAAGGCAGCAAAGGAACGTATGTATGAGGGTTGTGGGAAGGAGTGGACAGTGTTGCGTTTCATCCTCAATCTTCTGATTGTTAAGGCTAAATTCGGATGGTCTGACAACAATTTTAACGAACTCCTTACTTTGTTGGCCAACCTGCTCCCGAAACCTAACCTTGTGCCAAAAAACACATATGAAGCAAAGAAGATCATCAACCCATTGAAGATGCGGGTGCAAAGAATACACGCATGCAGGAACCATTGCATATTGTACCGTGGTGACTATGCAGAAATGAAGAAGTGTCCTAATTGTGAGGCTAGTCATTACAAAAGTAATGCTGATTTCGACGCAGAACGTGTCGCTAGCACAAAAGGCGGAAAGAGGAAGAAGGGTGGAAAGAAAAGTGCAGGTGCTCAAGTGGGGGATGAGTCTAGTATTGGTACCACTGACACGACTAGTCAACATAAAGTCCCTGCCTTGGTGATGTGGTATTTGCCGGTGGAGGACCGTCTAAAGCGATTGTTCTCGAACCAAAGACCGCCGAACTAATGACTTGGCATGCCGATCGCCCAGAGAAGTCCGATGGGAAGCTTAGACATCCTTCTGATGCTCGCCAGTGGAGGACCTTTGATTCTGAGCATAAAGACTTTAGAGATGAAAAAAGAAATATACGGTTCGTGTTAAGTACAGATGGCATGAATCCATTTGGTGAAAGAAGCAGCACGCACAGCACATGGCCAGTGCTGATGACCATATACAACCTTCCCCCCTGGCTATGTCACAAGAGAAAGTTTCTTTTGCTAACCATTCTAATCCAAGGGCCGAAGCAACCTGGTATTGACATAGATGTTTTCCTGGAGCCATTGATGGAAGATATGGAGAAGTTTTGGAAATATGGGGTTGAGATGTGGGATGAGTACAGACAGGAGAAATTCACACTTTATGCAATTATCTTTGTTACCATTAATGATTACCCTGCCCTATTTTCTGTGTTGGGTCAGATAAAAGGAAAGACAGCTTGTGTAGTTTGCGTTAATGGTACAATATCTGTCTACCTAAAAGGATCTACGAAGATAGTGTATATGGGGGCCAGACGCTGGCTACTGAGGAGTCACAAGTACCGGAAGATGGCGGACTATTTTGATGGAACGATTGAGGGAAATTCTGCCCCACAACCGGCCACGGGTAAAACCGTATTTGAAATGTGTCAGAAGGTCAAGTTCAAACTCGGTAAGAAGTCAAAAGATAAAGATGGTGTTGGAAGGAAGGAGGCTGAAGCTACAGAGAATGTCAATGATGTGCCTTTCAAGAAGATGTCGATATTCTTTAAGTATTTGCCATACTGGAAAGACCTGGCCGTGCGCCATGCCATTGATGGGATGCATCTTCAGAAGAATGTGTTTAATAGCACAATTGGATTCTTAGGCTTAACGAGCAAGGTAAGGGACGGACTGAAGTCACGTAAGGATCTTGTTGACCTAAAAATCAGGCCAGAGCTCCACCCGCAAGAACGTCCTAATGGTAAGCAATACCTCGCCCCTGCTAGCTACAACTTAACACAAGATGAGAGGTTGGCTATCTGCAAGTGCTTGCGCGGGCTGAAAGTGCCTACCGGATTCTCATCGAACATCCGTTCACTAGTCTCGTTGAAGGACATGACGCTTACTGATTATAACTCTCATGATTGCCATGTGATGATCACTGTTTTTCTTGCGATTGCGATCCGAGCTGTCAAACCAATATTCCTTAAGATGGTTATCACAAGGATGTGCTACTTTTTCAACTTCATTTCGCAGAAAGTCATCGATTCAGTAGAATTGGCAAGGCTTCAGCTTTTTATGTCAGAAACTCAAGCGCAGCTCAAGATGTGCTTCCCTCCGTCCTTTTTTGATATCATGGAACATCTAATGGTCCACATGGTCGAGCAAATTACTAAACTAGGACCTATGTACTTCCATGAGATGTGGACGTACGAACGGTTCATGTCACTTCTCAATGGATGGATGAAAAACAAGGCATTTCCGGAGGGCAGCATGATTGAGAGCTACCATACTGAAGAGAGTGTTGATTGTTGCATAGATTACATAAAAGATAAGAAAGCGGTCGGTTTACCGGAATCTCGACACGAAGGGAGATTGTCGGGGCAAGGTACCATTGGAAGGAAAAGATTCATTGACGAGGACAACCAACAATTGGAGAAAGCACATGCAAATGCTCTACAACAACTTGCAATAGTGGAGCCATTCATTGAGCAACTGGAAAATGACATTCGTGTGGAAAATAATGATCGGGACGAGGATTGGGTCATCAAACAGCAAAAGCGTTATTTCCCCTCATGGTTAAAAGAACATGGACATCTATTTGAAGGAAACTCCATACACGACGCAACATTGAGCAGGTTGGCGGCTGGTCCATCAAGCAATGTCACCTCATGGCAAGCATATGAAATTAATGGGTACACCTTCTATACCAAGGCAAAAGACAACAAGAGTGTCGCTTACCAAAATAGTGGTGTTCGCTATGATGCAATTGCTGCTCACGGAAACAACAACACTTTCTACGGTTTCATTGAGGAAATATGGGAACTTGACTATGGAGCAAATATTCGGATCCCCTTGTTTCGGTGCCAATGGGTCAAACACCCGAAGGGCGTTACAAATGACAACTATGGGCTGACACTTGTAGACCTTGCCAATGTAGCTTACAAAGATGACCCATGGGTACTCGCTGAGCGTGTTGCACAAGTTTTCTACATAGCTGATCCTATGAATTTAAAGAAGCACATTGTTGTCTCCGAAAAACAAAGAATTCTTGGAGTTGAAGGTGTAGATGACGTTGAGGATTACAATCAGTATGACGAATTAGTCTTGTTCAAAGATCATGAAGAAAGAATCAAGAAAATTGAAAGCAGCATTCCTAAATCGGAGAAGCCATGGTTACATACAGATTGCGAAGGAAGAATTGTCAAAGGATAAACTAGCATTTCTTACTAGTCTGGCTTGATGATGTATCTCTTGTAAGACTTTATTAATCAATGTCGTTGTAAGACTTTAAATTAAGTCTCATTTTCCACTCATTATTATATTACATTCGGTTCTATTTCACGTCATTAAAAACTCACAAGTAAAACCATACTAATACAACAACGTATGATTAATACATCAGTACTTTAGTCTTAGCAAAGACTACAAGTTCAAATGCATAGAATTAAAAGGGTACATATTTCATTCTTAATTAAAATCTAGGATCGTTCACATCATGATCGTGAATCATCACGACGTACAAAGTATGATTAATATCGATGATGTTGATTCCTAAGAACCTATCAACATAATCCAGCGCATATATGTATGCACTATCTCTGGCCATGTAAGGTGTCATGAATATCTCTCCAAATATTTGCACTGAATTCGTAAATGATGATAGGGTAATGCCAGCTTGCCAACCGCCGCGTACTGGACTTGGGTGCGGTGTCGTGAATGTCCATCCAATGTTATGTAATACTTGACGTAAGACCTCATGCATACCTTGATCAGCGTGCATGAAACTATTATACAATGCGTCCTGATTCAATTAGCAAGCAAAACATAACGTGTAAGTAGACAGTTCTTAAGAAAACAAATTCTGAAAATAACGAGTAAGTTTTAGTTACATACAATGGGCGATTCATACGATGGTGATATCCGTTTAGGCATTTTAGTGACAGCCATGTTGTTGTGTTCTAAGGCTTTAATCTTGAAGTAACTAAAGTCTGGGATTACATGTCTTGTTTGAGCTTCTATTTCGATAAGTGCCTTCCTCACGGCATCAGAAGCGGCAACATGTGGTTGTAGTGCAGCAAAAGAATTGACATGGATAATAACTGTATCACCAAGTGTTTGCTCTCGCATGCCCGCAGCATTAATTGATAGAGAAACAATAAATCTTCCTCGTGATGAAGTCGTCTGTTCATGTCTCACCATTGGAGCTTGTCCAATCACACAATATATAACTCATTCTAACCATTACATTGGTGAAACCAGCTTCATTATAATGCAAATAATACACATTATTATCATTGTAAAAATAATGACAAAATCAAAAAATAGAATATCTAAGTACATACCACATTTTGGCGTAACTCTTGTTGGGTAATGGGCATGGGTTCTTGACCGACGGGGAAGGAAGCACCAACAGGCTGCCCTGGGGGTGGTGGCGGAGGCTCTGGGATAGGGGGACCACTACGGACAGGACGACGGCCACCTCCACGGCCGCCATCACGATTAAAAAATTCAAAGCGACTTGTCATCGTTATCCCTAAAATATGCACGATATTTTATTAAAATTTTCTAAACATTCATAAGTCTAACAAAATTTTGCTTATAAAATTTTTTACACATTCTCTAATCTACACATAATCTAAACACGTTCAATTTTTACAAAATCTCTAATCTACACAAAAATCGAACATTATTGAATTGCAATATGAGATTAAATTAATTTATACCAAACAGAGAGGGGGCACGACGCCGGCGAAGTTCGGGCCCGTGAGGCGCTGCGCGGCGATGTAGGGCAGGGGAGGAGGCAGCGGCCGGAGGAGGAGGAGGCGGGTAGGAGAGGTTCGTTCGGCGCACTGTCAGTAGGGGCGCGGCCCGGGAGGCAGGGGCGCACGCGGCCCGTGGAGGAGGCACCTAGCACGACCGGCGCGCTGGCGGGGCTCGATCAGGCAAGGTGGTGCGGCGGCGCTCGGCCTGGGGGTGGTGCGGCGGCGCTCGGGCAGCCTGCCGGCATCGATCGATCCAAACCGTCTGCATTGACTTTTGTTGCCACAACCACAGCACTGACGGACGCTTATGAGGCCCGCCAGCAGTAACTGTCTGCGCTGGCGGGCCCTTATGACGCCCGCCAGCAGTGATCATCACCGCTGGCGGGCGCTTATGACGCCCGCCAGCATACAGTATTCAGATGGTTTTTAAAATTCCACTACTACAATTAGTTTTTAAAATTCCTCTACTGCAATAAAATAGTATCAAATTGAAGACATCACAACCGAATATATTATTGTATCAAATTGAAGATATCACAACCGAATATATCACAAGTAATAACCACTCAAGACATAAAAGGGTACATCGATAGTTCAAACAGGGTACATTACATAAGTTCACAAATATCACAAGTTCACAACCTTCAGAAGTGAAGTTCACAACAACAGTTCACAAGCAAGCTCACAGCATCACAAAACGTAGTTTTCCACAGATACAAATACATTCATAATGGATTCGAAGTGAACAACTGAAGCTCAAATCTCGGTGCTAGCATCGTCCTCAAGTGCACCAATGCAGCCAGATACAATGTCGACAGATGTTGACATGTCCTCTCTAGTTGGAGTAGAACCATCGTGATCAATGGACGGACTGTTGGTAGATGTTGACATGTCCTTTCTAGTTTGATCAATTGAACCATCATTTGATGAATCGACGGGTGCAGCTTCCAGAAATAGAACTACAACACATGAAAGTTTCATCACTTCAATTTGCAAATGCCAACTTACTTAATACATCACAACCGAATATATCACAGCTTCAAACATGGTCAGAAGTAATAATCTACCTAGATCATGTGACGTTGGTACTCCAAACATGTCTTAGGTAATTTAGAAAAAAATTACAACATTCCTAATCTAATCGCTTGAGAACTGGCCGGAGAGCAGAGAGCCAAAAGAGCTTCCGGAGTCCTGCAATGACATGTAATAGTACCCTCGCTGGGTTGAAGGTGCAGACGATGTATGGGCTGCTTGTATCATACCTGCATGCTGACGACCTCCACTAGCTTGACCTCCTTGTGCGGCGGAAGGCCCCGAACCGTCGCCACCTCTGGCTGGAGGATATAACATGAACCGACGTCGTTGGTTGCGGTTATCTACAGTCAGAGTGATAATTGTTAGAGGGAACAATGTACAATTATCAGAGTAAGGTTTTGCTGCATAATGAAATCAAATAGGTCACATGTTCAGAATGATATTACCGTTGCCCAAAGCACTTCTCTGTCCATCATCGGGTGGTGCAGCTGATTCTGCTTCAATCCAAATACCCCACACGTTCAGAATGGTATCACCGTTTGTTGCTCTTCTGCGGATGCCTACACTTGCATCTTCAGGTATAGATGATGGGCTTGCATATGTGGTAAACAGCATAGCGAGATCGGTCCTCCTCCTCTGCACAGCGTTAACCTGACATATGTTCTGGAAGACTCTTCCACAGAAATTAGGAATGTTCCAAAATATTGGTGGCACTCCAAGCAAGGTGATCCTCAGTGGTTGTGCAGATTGTGGTGGGTGTGGGACTGGAGCCGGTGGCGTCGCGGTGACGGGTATTGTGGAATCAAGAGAAAATTCAGCTAAACCATAAAATGGTGTCATTGGCCAGATCTGGAGCTTATATCCATCAACTCGAAGCAATCTATGGTCCAAGATTCGTTCCAAGTCAGCCGCTGAAGTGGTCACAGCCACATAATCATTAAGGAAGTGCCAGATATTTTCTAGCGGAACCGCCACACCCATCTGATCATGAATGGCTGTCTGTATCTTCATGCGACTGATGTTATCAAATTTACATCCGGTCCTAAAAAGTACCATGATGCCAAGGTAGCGTGCATCATACGCATTGACCTCTTCCTCCTCAAAGAGGACGAGGTTTGGACGGTGGAAACTCCCCGCCATCAGCTCTGAGGGCCTCTACTCCTGTAAAATAATAGTCGAGTGTATTAGGGTACAGTAACAATCAAACTTGACATTTGTATTAGGGTAGAGTAACGATCATAGAACGATTGCACTGAGTTGCATGTGTTCGAACTCACCTTCTGTGAGGAACCGGTGGCAGAAGCAAGACGGGGGCCTCCAAGGCAACGGCAACGCCTACTTCTCTCCTTCCCTGCCAAAATAAACCAATGCTTATTGTATATTCAAATTTTTCGAAACACCTCCCCTGTACGGTGAGGTTTCCAGAAATCTGCAAGTAAAGGCCATGACACGAAGGGCGGGCCACACAAAAATTTTCTAGTTCAACCAAAAAACTAAACAAAATTTTGATCCAGCATCACTAATTCATCAAAAACTAAACAAAATTTTGATCCAACATCACTAATTGATCACTACGTGTAACTAAAAAACTGAAATCTTGAGGAGACTCTCAAACCACTCACCACAGGTGCAGTCGAATGGAGGACGGCGCCGACCAGACCACACCCCTCCTATTCACCCTCGGCCGTCTCCTACCCCTCCCCCTCGGCCTCCTCCATCTCCTTCTCCACGGGCCTCCTCCCTCTCCTCCTCCTTCACTTCCTCTCCCCTGGCCGGTGGCGGTGCCGTTGGCGGGAGCTGCGGCGGCGCGGAGGAGGGAGGGGCAGCCGGCGGTGGAGGTGGCGGTGGCGACGGCGGGAGGGAGCGTTGGGGCGGCGGAGGGAGGGAGCTGCGGCGGCACGGTGGAGGGAGGGAGCTGCGGCGCGACGGCAGGGGATCTGTGCTTGAAGATGGATGGATCTGCGCGGCGGAGGGATGGAGCTGCGGCGGCGTGGGAAGGAGCTGCGGGCGGCGGCGAGAGGGAGCTGCGGCGGCGGCGAAGGGAGCTGTGGCGGCGGCGGAGGGAGCTGTTGCGACGGCGGAGGGAGCTGCGGCGCGCGGCGGAGGAGCTGCGGTGGGGAGAAATTTCGGCAGCCTAACGGCGTAGCTTCGAGGTCTCGCCAACACTTAGAAATTTTTCAGGTGCTCGGCGAGCTAAATAGAAGAATTAAACTACTGGCGGGCACTAAGGCCGCCCGCCAGCGCTCTAAGTGTCTGCTGGCGGGCTCTAAGGCCGCCCGCCAGCGCCCCCCTTCACTGCTGGCGGACACTAAAGCCGCACGCCAGCGCTAAGGCCCCCGGAGGCACATACATGCCCCGTGCTACCTTATCCTCAGCCGCTCCCTAGATTGAGCTGCTGCTCCCGCCGCCCGCGCTTAGAGCCTCGCCGAGCTGCTGCTCCCGCCGACCGCGCCTAAACCTCGCCGAGCTTCTGCTCCCGCCGCGCGCGCCTAGAGCCTCGCCGAGCTTCCCCGCCCTAGAGTTGTGTTGCTCCCACCGCTTCGGCCCGGCGGCCAGATGGCTCGAGGAAGGAGGCACAGGAGCACGCCAAGGCACGGGATGGAGGGAAGAACTAGCCACGATGATGAATCGGATCACCGGCTTCCAGAGATGGGGGTGAGGCATCCATTCAACCACAAATTTGGTGTTTGAATCAATATTGTTCTTATTTGCGTCTTATGATGATAAATTCTTTGGTTAATGCCAGCCCGAGTGGTTGCTGGAACAACACTCAGAAGAAGGCATGGTGGTGAGGACGGGGCTTACATGCCGCCATGGACAGTACCCACGGTTGGCTTGCTGCTGGTCTGGAGTGGATGCAGGGAGAAGGTTCTTGCAATGCTCAAATGTAGATAATCCTTGTGATTTCAAGTACTGGCTTGTCCCTGAATTTTCTGGGAGAGCAAATCAAGTGATTCAGGACCTGGTGTCTATGAATGGAAGTTTGTCAGAGCTTGTGCAACATTTTCATGGGCAATGGGACGTTTTGCTTGGTTCCAGACATGAGGCAAGACAAGAATGTCACAAATTGAAAGCCATTTGTAATGAACAACTTAGTTGCATATGTATCCTGTTGTGTATTTATGTTGTAATGGCATGCTTCCTTTCAATGGTTTTGTAAGCATGTATGCAATGTTGGTAATGAAATTGAGTATGCTAAATTTGAATTAATGTCAAATTTCCTTCACTACAGTGTTTGAAACATCTACAAGTTTACTGAAATGTACCTTGAATCATTTTACAATAGTTCTGGAAATTTGGGACTAAATTGAACACATTTTTGGCTGTTTTCAATTTTTCTGAATTTTTTGGAAATGCACAGTGCTGGCGGTCTCTTAAGACGACCGCCAGCACTGTGCTTTTCCCCAAAAATAAAAAAAATGAAAGTGTGCCTAAACTAATTCAAAATTGTTCGAAACTTCTACAAGTTTACTGAAATGTTAAATAGTAACTATGAAAATTATTATTTGACACATAACACTAAATATTTTTCAAAGTTAGTTCAAATGTGACTCTTGGGTGAAACAACCCAAGAG
Source organism: Cenchrus fungigraminus (assembly GCA_036936925.1). Taxonomy (NCBI): domain Eukaryota; kingdom Viridiplantae; phylum Streptophyta; class Magnoliopsida; order Poales; family Poaceae; genus Cenchrus; species Cenchrus fungigraminus. The sequence continues at coordinate 3,091,178 of CM072781.1, read as the reverse complement.
TTAGAGGGTGTTTCACCCAAGAGACTCATTTGAACTAAAATTTTGAAACTAAAACTTTTCTATAAGCAAAATACCTTTCCTAATTTACTTTGAATCATTTTACAATAGTTCTGGAAATTTGGGACTAAATTGAACACATTTTGAGCTGTTTTCAATTTTTCTGAATTTTTTGGAAATGCACAGTGCTGGCGGTCGCGTAAGACGACCGCCAGCACTGTGCTTTTCCCCAAAAATAAAAAAAATAAAAGTGTGCCTAAACTAATTCAAAATTGTTCTAAACTTCTACAAGTTTACTAAAATGTTAAATAGTAACTAAAAATTATTATTTGACACATAACACTAAATATTTTTCAAAGTTAGTTCAAATGTGACTCTTGGGTGAAACAACCCAAGAGTTAGAGGGTGTTTCACCCAAGAGACTCATTTGAACTAAAATACTGAAACTAAAACTTTTCTATGAGCAAAAAACCTTTCCTAATTTACTTTGAATCATTTTACAATAGTTCTGGAAATTTGGGACTAAATTGAACACATTTTGGGCTGTTTTCAATTTTTCTGAATTTTTTGGAAATACACAGTGCTGGCGGTCGCGTAAGACGACCGCCAGCACAGAAGCTCAGTGCTGGCGGGTGCTTTATACCGCCCGCCAGCGGTGCTACGGACCATATAGCGGCCCGCGGGGCTGAAAATTTTTTAAGTCCCGGCGCGAAAACGAAAAGACGTCATGAGGCTGCTGAAATTTCGCACCGGCCTCACCGCCGTCCTCCCCGAGCGCCACCGCGTCGCCGTCCTCCTCCCCCAGCGCCGCCGCGCCGACGCGGCACCGCTCCTCACCGTACGCCCTTGGAGCACCGCCGCCTCCCGCCGTCTTCCTCCCCGAGCCGCGCCGCCGCCGAAGATGCCGGCCGCCGCATCCATCCCAAGCGCCGCCGTCTCCTCCGCCCCCCAAGACCCACCGTTGTCTGCGGATGGACAACCCGGCGCCGCTGACAACACCACCCCGCGCGCACCGCCGTCCCCGCGCGTCGCCGCCGACAATACCTCTCCGCCGCCCGCCGGCCCCGCGCCGTCGTCCACGCTGCGCGACAAAGCCGCCGGCGAGGTCCCGCCGCCGTCGTCCACGCAGCGAGACGCCGCCGCCGGTGAGGGCCCACGAACGTCCTCCTCCCCGCACGCCGCCGCCGTCGGCGAGGGCCCGCTGCCTACGTCCTCCCTTCACCGGCCGGATCCGGATGGGTGGGGTTTTTTTTTAATTTTTTTTTGCAGATGTATTATTAGAAATCCTTAATTTGTGGTCAAATGTGTTATTATAACTGTTTATAAATGCTTAATTTGTATTTACATGTCTCAATTAAGTGTGAAAAAAATTGTGTATGGTGTAGATTTCGATATGCTTATCTATTAAGTGTGAAAAAAATTGTGTGTATTTAAATATTAGTTATCTTTATTAATTGACAAAATTAGAAATGTTTATCTACTATGTGTGAAATTTTGATATGGTTTATGGTCTATTTTTTGTAAAAAATGTATAAATAATAACGTGTACACTGGAATTTGGAATAGATTTGAGGATTATTAGATAAAATAGTTATTGCTGGATATTATTTGGATTTTTTAAATTATAACTTGTACACCGGTCAGTCATGAATCCTCCGATGACGAAGACGAAGAAGGATTTCAAGAAGACTATTTAACTCCAGATGAGTACGAACCCAGCGTACCACGGCCTCGTAGGTGTGCAGATGACGATGACGTTGATTACAATCCTAGCCTAGATGAACAGGTTTGCATACACATTCATATGTTGTTGATGTGTTTGTTGTTCACATTCAGATATATTAAATATAATTTGTATGTGTGTAGAACGATGATCAATCCCCGCCACGTCGCCGTAGAGCATTGACTAATTCTGCACAGGAGATAGAAGGTTCAGGACCACTACCTTCAACTACTACTACTACTAGTAACCCCAAGAAGGGACGTGGAAAACGCAAACGAAACCAGATCCCTGAAAGAGGACAATATGTGATAGAACAACTTGGTGCCAAAGACGAGCTCGTCCTTCCTGAAGGGATAAATGCTCGATTTCGGAACATCACAGGTGCAATTTTCAAGGATCAATTGGGAACTGGATCACAACAACTAACTGGAAGAAAGTGCCGGTGGCAACAAAGGATGTATTGTGGGCCAAACTGAAGGAAAGGTTTGTTTTTCCGGATCGGCTGCAATCGATGCTCATGGACATGGAGTATTACCAAACCTGCTACTTGCCCAGAGTGGATCTGTCGTCGTTCCTCCAAGTAGTGCTGGGTCTATTGTCAATGCCAAGTATCCTGTTGATGACATAACAGAGGATACCCCATGCAAGTTGGTTATACCTTACGGAAGGAAACAAGATAAGTTTCGCGAGGTTGCAACGGCCATGGCACCCGTGGGTCATACGTTTCCGAATCCACCCCCGCCAGAGTATGCATGGGTGCAAGTTGTCTCGGTGTCTGATGAGGCGTGCGAGATTGATATCCCTACCGATGAGGGGATCGAGATCCTTGGTGATGCGAGGAACCAATACATACTATGGCATCGCCGAGATATCATTCTTAATGTATCGCCAAATCCCTCACAGCAGCCTGTAGTCGAGAACACAGAAGCATGAACAACTATGGATGTTGGGCAAGGAGGTAACGATGAGACCGAGCAGACGACTATGGATATTGTGCAGGGAGGTAACAATGAGACCGAGGAGCAGACGACTATGGATGTTGGGCAGGGAGGTAACAATGAGACCGAGCAGTCAGTGCTATCACCTATCCATGAAATTGTCCATGACGATGAAGAAAGGGATGCAGATGTGGATAATTTTGAAGTTAATTTACCAAATTCACCTCCCCCCCCGCCAGCTTCACCTACCAAGAGGGTACCCCGTATGATAACCTCATACGCACCAAAAAAGAAAACACCACAAGTTGACACCTTCTTACATGCACTGAAGGCGAAAAAAGGTGCATCCATGAGTGATAAAATTGCAACTCGCTCCTCTGTTCGAAAGAAAAAGCAAGAACTCAATTTATTTGATTCGGAAGAGGTGCCCCAGGTTTTTGTGCATGGCAAACCATTCTGTTATACGTGGCAACTGTTGGAGGGGCCGCCGGAACTGAATAAGCTGCATGGATGGATCATGTTGGCCATGAAGCAAGGCATTCATACTATTACCGCTAATGTCCCAACGTGGGTGTTCGGTAGCCCGATACCGCGAAAGTTGGTAATTGATCTCCAGGATTTGCACGCGATGTTCCGTCGTGAACGCCTTGACGTGAATCTCGTCACCGTTTGGTGCATGTAAGTCAACATGCATGTACCCCATACCAATTTTCAAATTCATATGTGTAGTTTTACTTTGGTAGAACCATCCTAAGCGATCTATATATTTTGTAGGATGCAAGCCTTGGATGAAAGGAAGACCGGCGGGAGGTGGAAGGTAGCATACCTTGACCCGCAATAAGTGAGCGAGCCGGCGCACACGTACATAATCAGGGAAGCATTTGAAAAACAAATCGAAAAAGAAACAAAGACAGAAGAGGAGAAACAAGCTGTAATACAGAAATTACATACTGCTAGACAACATGAAGTGACTGTATACATTGCAAAGATAATGAAGAAAAGGATGAAGCAGAAGAGCCACATCATGTGTGCTTACAATTTTAAGTAAGCTATTTCTAATTACTATAGATAAATATATTTAATATGTGGTTTATTTATATTAATTATTGGAACATAATTATTTTCAGAGACCATTTCATTGTCTTATGTATCTGTCCAAAGCTTGGAGAAGCAGGGATCTTCGACTCATTACACTACGAAGAGAACGTTTACGGGGATTTCATTAAAATTCTAAAAAAGTAAGAAAATCCATTGTAGTACTTTAATAATGCATGTAAACACTAGAAATTGTATAACTAACTTCTGTCTTTGTATCCTCAAAGCGCGTATCGGCTATACGTAATAAATGGTGGGGAGCACCCTGCAGATAGGGAAAAGATGTTAATACGACATGCCAAATACGTAAGAACATAACAAATTGATATTATTCATAGTTGTTCAGCTCGTTAATAATTTCTCATCACTTTTTATTTTTTTGCAGTGCTACAAGCAACCTCCTGGCAGTATCTTATGTGGATATTACGCGTGTGAGATGTTGAGAAATAATGGAAGGTATCGGACGAATCCTGAAGACGTAAGCCTCTAATACACAACCATATGCTAATTTACTTTCTAATGATTATGCATAATAATCTTCAATTATTGTGCGTATGTGCAGCTCCCTACTATAGATACTTCGTGGGGGAACCTGAGAGACAAGGACATCGAGAACATTTGTGCGGATCTGGCGAGGTTCCTCCAACGTGAGATTTGCCACGAGCTGGGAGAATTCTTCGATAACGAAGGAGTGTTGATTCTAGAAGAGCACGAAAAGTTACGTCGATGGGTGTAGTAGAGGATTATCTATTTTAAATGTGGATTAATATGTGAGACTTATGTACTATTAAATGCTAGTTTGGATTATGTGGTTGATAGACACATTTGAATTTGTGGGACAAATACAAATAAATACAGGTGAATTTAGCCTACAAATACGAATACTATTGAATACGGGTGAAATTAGCGGATAAATACAAATAATAAACAAATGCAGCAAAAACTAATGAGAAATGGAAAAAAGTAGTTCCTGGCGGGCGGCTTAACCACCCGCCAGCACAGAAATGCTCTGTGCTAGCGGGGGGCATAACGTCACCGCTAGCAGAGAAAATCTCAATGCTGGCGGGTGTGTTAAGTAGGCCGCCAGCATAGAGGTTCTCTGTGCTGGCGGTTGGTTTAAGGCGCCCGTCAGCACTGAGGTCCTCTGTGCTGGCGGTTGATGTAAGTCGCCCGCCAGCACTGAGGTCCTCTGTGCTGGCGGGCGGGCGCCCGCCAGCACTGAGGGCCATTTGTGCTGACTGTAAGTTGCTGGCGGGTGCTGCGCCCGCCAGCATAGAGGCGTTTTAGCCGTCAGCACAAATCGTTTGTGGCCTAGTGCGTAGGCCAATATTTTGCACGAGGTGCATATTTGTGAGAAGCAAAGCCGGCCAACTTGGGTTGAAAGCGTCTGCGCTCCAGCTCAACTTCCACTGGTGACAACCTCTTGTTCCAATCACACATCGGCGCAAGAACTCCATACTATATATATTTGAAGCGATTATGTTATAATGTTAATACCGTAGCTAGATGATGAGTTGATGATAATGGGTTCCTGATTGGAGCGTTTTGGGGAATCATCTTCTTCCCAGCTCAGCGCAGGCAGCGTTTTGGAGTTAGCTAGTCGTCACCAGGGTCTCAAATACCGTGAACCGGCTGGTTTTCGAAACTGAAAAAACTGGACTGGTATACCAGTCAAACCGGCCGGTTTAGCAAGGTTGGAAGTCTTAGGTTCGGTTTGGAGGTGCTTACCGACCGGTTTTAGCTACTGAGCCGGCCTGGTAAGGCCAAAAACCGCGGTATACTGTGGTATACCGACCGGTTTTGTGAACCTTACTCGTCACACCTTGCCAGCATCGCCTGGCCTTCCAGGGTTGCCGTGTGTTGGCGACTTGGCGTGCAAGCGGTTTACCAAGGTTTTAGTTTGCTATAGGTTGTTTAGGGCTTATATTAGCACAAGTTAAGCAGCTGTTTGTAACAAGCCGTGTGCGTGCGCCTGATTAGCTCGCGGGGATGCGTGAGGTAGAAGAAGGGGAGGAGCACGGCCTTCCTGTTGCTCGGATGAGTTAGTTGGTATTGTGTAGGTTTACAATTGACAACTACATTCTACCTAGAACTGCAAACCGAATGTACAGCAAATCAAATCTTAGGTACACGAAGTATACCAGATATTCTAACATGCACGTGCCCCTTGCGCGCCTCCCGAGGATCGCCGCCGTCCATCCGAGACCTGCGGCCTGGCTCGAACTCTAAAAGGCGAGCACGTGGAGGAGCAGCTTGCCGTCCCGAAGCTGCTGCAGAGCCGCGCCACTATGGCCGCTGCCGTCTGTGAAGACTGAAGAAGAAGAAGAAGGCGAGTTGTACCGCGAGGACGCCGGCGCTTGGAGCTGGTACCGCGAGCCCCCGACGCCTCTGCTCCAACGCCGTCACCGCCGACGCTGCCGCTACCCCGTACCCCGACTCTACCCCAAGGACCTCGATCGATCACCTCGTCTTCGTCTACGGCTAACCCGAGGTGAGTTCCGCGCCAAAGCCTCCGCCTTTGTTCGTGCCAAGCCTTTTAATTTTTCCTTGTTCGCACAGCACGAACGCCGAGTCGTCGCCGGCCACCACACGGCCGTGCACACCCCATCCGCACGTACACGGCCTTGTTGCGCCGTCGACGACCGCGCGCCACCGTGCTCCGCTTACCCGCGTTCGCGTGGCGCGTAAAGAGCTAGCCAAAGCCCCATTATCCAGAAAAGTACAAATACTAGTAGCTAGGAAGTAGTACAAATAGCAGAGCTAGCCATGTGCTCAACTACTTGCCTGCAATCTGTGTACTTATATGTGTGTGCATGCAAATATGAAATTCTAGGATGGATAGAAGCGCCTGAGCTCCTTCCTATTCTTGGGTTTTTCGACCGGCCACACACGAACTCTGCAGCTTGGCTTGCTACACGGTGTTTTCAGTACTAGTAGCTAGAACACTGTGTTTTCATTACCATATAGCTAGTGGGACTTGGGCCGTGCCATGGCATGGCACGACCCTTCTGTGCTTCGTGCCGCATCGTGTTTAGATTTCTAGGCACGTCAGGCACGTCGTACCGTGTCGACATGTCACGACAACTCTTTTACTAGGCTCAAGTACGGTTCATGGCACGTCAGCACATCTTCGTGCCGTGGCAGCCCAAGCACAACCCTCGCAATACATGTGTTTATTTTTTTTATTATGCTCATTTGCTTCCAAGTATTTTTGTTCTCATACTTAGAAAATAATTTCTAAAATTAATAAAGAAAACAAATTGTATTATATAATACTGTAGATGAATGTTATGACTAACCGTGATCCTATGAGAATACAGTATTATTACCTTATGAATGATTATTATTAGCACAATTTCTTACATGTAAGGTAGATTTTGTGATTTCTTTTTATGATAGTAGTTATGTTAGGTTATATGACACATATAATGAATGATGTTACGATAATATAGCTTATATATGTGTTGATGGGCCATTTTCGTGCCGTGTCACCCGTCGTGCTGAGATCTTAGGCACGGCACTAGGGACGGAGGCAGGAATGAAGGGTTCGAGGGGCTCGTTCCCCTTCTCCTTCATACAGCCCCCCTTCTCCTTTCTCCCTTTATTTTTACCTCTTCTTCTTCCTCCTCCTCCCCTCTTCTTTCAATAGAGTTTCTGGCCAGTGGCGGATCTAGATCACAGCCTTGGGGGGGCTCAACTTCTTCTTCCTCCTCCTCTTCCTTCTCTTTTCCTTCTTCTTCCTCCTATTCACCTATGTATGAAATTTGCAAGGGGGGTTGGGGGGCTTCAATGGAATCCATGAGGGTAGGGGGCTCGCGCCCCCCCCCCCACCCCAGCCCCCACGTTGGATTCACCCTTGTTTCTGGCGGAAGGGGAGCTTGAGCCCCACCCCGCCCCACCGTTAAATCCATCCCTGCACGGCACGTCTCTCGCATTTGTGCCGTGCCAGCACGATCTAAAATTTTTCGTGTCATGACGCGCATTGAGTCATGCCAAAATATCGTGTTTTGTGCGGTTCACAAATGGCACGGTCGTCCCAGCTCTACCCATGAAGATAGAGCTTGGCAACATAAATTTAATACATTCCGGTGCGTAACTAAACTAAAGATGACACATTCCAACACATGGTGCAGGCCAACCAAGATGAAGAGGCTCGAAGCCATCGCTCTCCTCCTCGTGGGTGCCTTGGCCCTGGTGCAGGCCAAGCCCACCTTCACCTTCACGGAGGAGGACCTGGAGTCGGACGAGGCTTTATGGGAGATGTACGGCCGATGGGCTGGCTGCTCACTACGAGGTGGTGCGCGAGCCCAGCCGCTTCCCGACCTTCAAGGACAAGGCCCACAAGCAACACAGCAAGAAGAGGATGGGCCTCAACATCTTCGGTGACAAGTCATTCTTCAACGAGGCAACCAGGTCGTGCGTGAGTGATGACGAGCTCGCCATGGATCAGTTGCCCGTCATCGATCTCGTCCAACCTGTTGTTGCTGATGCTGATCTCCCCTTGAGAGTGGACTGGAGGGAGGCACATGCAGTGACCTTTGTCAAAAACCAACGTGAATGCGGCGCTTGCTGGGCTTTCGCTACAGCCGCAGCGTTGGAGGGCGTTCATGCCATCAAGACAAAGTCAGTTGCTATTTCGCTCTCGACCCAATTCCTTCTCGATTGTACCGTATACATTGACGGGTGGAGTGGCTGCAAATGCGGTAGTATTTTGAGTGCACTCAAACTGGTTAACGCCCTGTTCGTCTGGCTTATCAGCCACCAGCCAACAGTACTTTTCTCTCAGAACAAATCAGCCACCAGCCAACAGTACTTTTCTCTCAGAACAAATCAGCACCAGCCACCTGCCGTCAGCCAAACGAACAGGGCGTGTCGAGCGGCATACCGAGGTTGTCCTTGTACTCATACACAGGGGTGCAGGGCACTTGCGACGCTAGCAAGATTCGCACCTCCGTGACTGTAACGAGCTGGTCTCTAGTGAAGAGGTTCGACGTGAACAGAATGAAGTGGGCAGTGTCTCAACAGCCGATACTCGTGAATATCGGGGTGGACGATGAATTCTTTAGCTGGGGGGATCATCAGGTCAGCAGCAACATCTATCATGGGCCGGGGAACACCACCCTCCTCAGCCACTCCGTCGTGATCGTGGGCTACGACGTCGACGATTTGGGCGACCTTTACTGGATCGTGAAGAATTCCTGGAGTCCAGGGTGGGGCAATAGGGGGTACATCTTCATCATCAGCGCTGCGGCCAACGACGGGTTCGTTGGCCGTGCGGGGGTCGCCGGCATCCTCACAAGTGGCATATTGGTCGAAAGTGAGACATACTAGTAGCTGTGCTGGTGAGTACCCTGCAACCTGCTTTACTTAATACAAGATTATGGTTCTTTAAGATTTTTTTTACGATCTCATACTGTCTTATTGTAAAAGGTGGTCTACGATTGACATATTTTATTAGCAAGTCTGTTCTTAGCAATATAAATTAGCTATAGTAACAGCCTATTTCATTTAGGTACTAGTAAGTTATTTGCGGAACTATGGTTAACAATTTTGAACCCCAGTGTAGTCTCTTGCTGTAGAGGTTGGTCAACTATCAACATGCCTTCACTACTGCAGTTGGGCTTAAGCTCTGAAGCATGCTGATTTCCACACATCCAGCAGGTGTTTCTTATTGTTTAGATTTCTGAATACATGTCTTCTGATGAAGATACTGGGCAGTTTAGCCATAGGTAAACAATTGTGCTGTGTTTTTTTATACTGGATAGTTTCAATGTGTATTGCCCCGTTCTTTCTGCGATTTAGAGTGTATAAGGAACTCTATTGTAGAATTAATTAAGCCCATGTTTCCCATATTTGTACCGTGCACACTGGCACAAAACATTTCTTGTTCGATGAGTTGGTGGTTATAGACATTATAGTTTGGTTAGGGCAAACTGCTCTGAGGATGGTTTTTTTTTAAAATTTTTATTTTGGGACTCATAATTTGTGCTCTTATTATGCAGTACCGCTGAAAACTTGAGGTGGTCCAAACTCCAAAGCATAAGAGAATTGGAGCGCGGATGAGGAGCATCTTCTTGGATCCGTCGTGTGCTTAGCACTATCATAATGATACCATGTAATGAATTATTTGGGTTTAGAATGGACCAAGTCTGTATTCTGGCTGGCAGCCTACTGCATGCTAGTTGAGAATGTAGAACAGCAATGATGAGACTAATATCAGTGTTATTGTGCCACATTACCGTTGCTATATATCGTGCCTGCAATAATGGAGTTCCTTGTCAAAGGTTAAATGCCATTGCCGTGTCCTCTGCGCAGATTATTTAGTTTGCCCCCATTTTTACTGTGCTTTGATTACGTTTTGAGTCACTATGCCTCCGGCGACGGCGAGCCACACCCGCACATCCATCCCCACGTGGGGCCCCGCCCCTAGCTGTTCCCAGGCTGGCTGGACGGATGGACTCCACGCCTCCATATGTAACAAAGAAAATTGCATTATTACAAATTAGAATCCACAAAACGACATTTCTCCTAGTAGGAAAACCAATCTTAGCACAATGCAACAGCTACTTTCTGCAGGTTTTTACAGCAACATAAAAAAAAAGGATTGCAGGTTTCGCACAGCGTACAAAAATCAATTACAGATTCAAAAACAGAGCGACGCACTGGCAAACACATGCTATTATCGAGAGGTTAGGCACTACACGTATATCAAGCAAAAAAACACATGGGATCAAAATGGCCGGACGCTGATCTCGGCATCCAGCCCTGCACCCGTGTGCCACAAAACCCTACTTTGGGGTATCATGTATACTGCAACCGCTACGCACCATCACTTCTTCTCTACGCTGCTTGGAGCTGAGGGGTGAGCTTGTCCAGATCCAAAGGAATATCAAATCTCGACTTTGTCAGGCAATTGACCATCGTAGGGATGTCCTTGATCAAAGCTTCCTCCATCGCCTGATAAATGTGCATGTGTTACTGGACGGGTATGTTCAAATATCTGAGGAATGTATTGCGCTCAACAGTTTTGAAGGTGGTAAAGTTTGTGATCTCCCAAGGAGAGAGCACTTCTGCTGGTAACAAGTACCTCTAACGCAGGAGGAATTGAACCAAAGATCGAGCATCTCACCTTCCTATCATCTTTCTTCTGCCTTTTTATCACCTCTGTAGGCCATTCAGCAATCAGCTTTTGGAGTTCATCTTTCACAAATGGTTTCTTCTGATCAGGCAAATGCTACGTCCAACCATAAATTATTCATCAGGTGAACATGTCCTTTCAAAGTTTTTCTATACAACAAAAAATGGCTACAAAATTATTCTAGAATAGCATATCTGTACAATTTCTGGAGAATATATTAACATTCCAAATGCCAAAGATAGCATGAGTTGGAAACTTCAGCAACACAGCCAGCAGAGGTGCAGCAGGACATTCAGAATAAGGAAGGAGCGGTAGTTATCAAGAAACAAGTTCGAATACACTGCTGGATTTCAGTAATACAGATCTGGTGACAAACCTTGTAAAGAAGTTTAATCATGGCAGCAGCATTTTCTGGCTTCCGATCAAGCAGAGACCCCTGCGACAAGACAGTTCATAGCGAGTCTGATATCAGAAACCCGATTTAAAACAAATTACCGATAGCACCTACACAATCTTCCACAGAAGGGTAAAAGCACTAAACCTAAGACCCATGGACCATGACTTATATGCTATGTACGGTAAAAAGTACCACTTAATGTACGATTGCACCTTACAAGTTACAAATAACGTAACAAGAAACAATACTACAATCTGCTTGCCAAGTGATAATGCCCATTCCAGGATTAGTTACCTTTGCACATGCAAAACCTGTTGCAAGTGTATAGTGTTTGACAGACTTGCCTCTTAGGCCATTGATGTTCCAAATAGATTGAGAATCACCTGCAGAAGCAGAACCCAACAATATTAAGACAAGTCTCCTTCAAAAAACCACATTGCCACAACTCCAAAAGCACAAGTTACAAGGAAACTAAGACTAGACCAAGCAAAAAAAAAAAACTCTCAACCATTTTATAAACAAAAAGCAATAGATTTGACAACATCACAGGTTCACAACCCCTCCGGGATTTTATCATGCAGGTAAGGTAACTGCCTAGGGGCCAAACCATGCTACTGGAAACGAGCAATGTTACATGTTCAGTCCATCCCTAATAACTTTGCTGAGGTCCACGATGACGATGCAACTCCAACACAGCAGGCTAAAGCCTTAGGTTGGATGAATCAGCAATGGAGTAACTCTCACAAATCAATGTCGTTTCCTCCATATGGATCGTCAATGCCTATGCCATGGGATGCTTACTTTAATATGCATTATTTTTGTTCTCCATGGTATTATAATTCATATATGTCGTCTGCTCCTAGTTATTTCTGTCCAAATTATATTACCCATAGGGAGTTGATGATTGATGAGTCATCATCTATGTGTAGTGACCGTTTTGATCATAAGAATCGGTCAACACTAAAAAAATAAGCGCAAGGTGATCAAACAAGTCTATCGTGTCAAAAAAGACGATATATTAAATAAAAATTTAGATTTGACACTAGAGATAGAAAAGCTGATTATTGAAAAAGCATCGGCTAGTTCTACTGATCAAATTGCCCCCAACGATAAACATGTCTCAAAAATATAGCTGAACAACAATCATGTTCGGCTGGGGGGGCAAGTTGATCTCAAAAAGGCTGATTTTCAAGGCACCGGTCTAACCGGTGGTTCAACCGGTCTGACTGGTCTCGCTAGAAATTCTGGTAGAGCCGAGAGTATCTTCCCAAAACAGCAAGGTGATGAGGAACAAGCCAAGCTTTGCTGAGTTGTTGCATAAGTATCAGAAGATAGCCGAGCAAAAGAAAAGATGTCGGTTAGGAGATGATCAAAATAGTAATTCTTCATCACCAAGAGTAAAGAAGCGTCGACGGTCATCACATTGGTCTTCATCATTCGTCCCATCGATGCATGTGCCATGGAATGCTTATTCAGGTATAAGCAATTGCAATTCATGATTTTGGTATAATCCTTGGTCTTCTTTTTACAACTATCAATATTATGCTTATGATGCATCAAGGAGCTACGGTTGGACTCCATGGCCACATCAGGACTTAATTTGTTAGAGATGTTGTTCAGAAGTCGAAATTGTAGTTTCATGCATGTTGTACTTATTAAGTTTTCATTTCGGTTAGAATAGCATCCATATAGAGTTTACATATAGGTGATGCATTGTTTGAACATCGTCTTCAGCCAATTTTGATCTTTGTGAATGTTTTCTGGCACGCAAGTTTTACCAGAAAACAGGGAGGCATATGTTCGCACCCAAAATTGGCAGGTCTAGTCTGACCGGTCTGACCTGTGGGTCCCACCGGTCAGACCGGTGTGATCAAAGTCCACAAAATACAATTTGGACTTCACCATTACATAGGTCTCGTCGAGTAGATCAAGATTCATATGTGAAACATCCAAATCAGAGTCCGGATGAAAGAGATATGCCTTCAGGAAGATCTGCACGTCCGGTGAGCTACACAGGTCTGACCGGTGCTCCTGAGTCCGAGCCAAATTGAGGAGTCCCGATAGATTTAGACTTGTAAAAAGATTTCCTTGCGGGGTAAGTCCTCCCTACCCTAATAAATATGAAGAGTCGTGGCCGATTGAGGAAGAATCACAATCGAATCTATCTTTTATAGTTCTTTTACCTTTTTTCTCGTTACCTTACTTTTCCAACCTACCATATTGTTCTTCCTTCATCTCTGTGATGTCTGAAGACGTCCTAGCTAGCCTGTCGAGCTTAGGACAACCCTGCGTGCGCCGCCCCGACGGGATCCTGCCCGGGTGACGTTTGTGGTCTTTCGCCGGATTCTCCCGGCGACACCGGTCTGACCGGTACGATGTGAAAGCGCTGCAAGAAGCTCCTCCGTGTGCTTGTTGACCCCGAAAAGTGCCAACAATTTCTTCAACCAGCTCCATACAGAGGCGATGGTGGAGAAGTGTACAGAGACAGTGACGGTGGAGAACTGTACAGAGAGGCAGGGATGGTGGAGAACAAAGGCGCGTAGCACATCATCGTTTTATAGAATAAAAAAAGATGACCATTCACATTCAGTCTGCACGCACCATTCAGCTCTAGACACAGGCACCATTCACATTCAGAAAATGACGCATTCTCATTCACACGCACAAATTTTTTGGAGATGGGTTACAGCTTGGTTCTGATGATCCGATGGTTCGATAGAGATACACGGATCTCAAACTTATGAAAGTTCTATAGCATTTCCGCGTTCCAGCAGCCTCTTCCTACGTACTCCCTCCGTCCCAAAATAAATGCAATTCTAGGACCGAGCACGCAAACCAATGTGATAGGTAAAATGACCAAATTACCCTTTGTCTTTTGTGGGAAACATCCGGATATTGGCTTGCCTTTTGTACGAGAAGCTTCAAGAGACTCTTGTCTTTTGTGGTTGGTAGGTCAAAGTTGCATTCTTTATGGAACAAATTTCAAACTCTAGAATTACATTTATTTTGGAACAGAGGGAGTATATCTGAAAATTCTATAACAAAGGAGGGTGAGCTTTTAAGAATTCTGATAAAAAAGGACAACCATTCACATTCAGTCTGCACACACCATTCAGCTCTAGACACATGCACCATTCACATTCAGAAAATGACGCATTCTCATTCACACGCACAAATTTTTTGGAGATGGGTTACAGCTTGGTTCTGATGATCCAATGGTTGGATAGAGATACACGGATCTCAAAGTTTTTGAAGTTCAGTATGATAACGACTTATGAAAGTCCTATAGCATTTCCGCGTTCCGGCAGCCTCTTCCTATGTATATCTGAAAGTTCTATAACAACTTCTGAATAATGTTCTATATCATTTCCGCGTTCCAGCAGCCCACACCGCACTCCACCAATCCCAAAAGACCCAAAGGGTAAGGACGGATATGTATATCTGAAAATCTGAATTATATGTATTCTTATCCGCTAAAAACATTAATATGGAATCCGTATCCATATTCATTTTTAATATGAAATCAGATGGATGTATTCGATCTGATTTTCAACATTATCTATATCTGACATTATTCGATAAAAATCTGAAATATCTGACATTATTCGTGCCCTCAAAGAATAAAATACCCATAAAAAGTTAAAACCCATCTAAAATTTATTTATATTACTAGATACTAATTACAAATAATGTTAGTTTTTATATTGCTAATAAAATAATTTTAATATTGCTAATTTATTTATATAATAATTACAAGTAATGTTATTTTTTTTAAAAAAACAAAGGTTCAGTCGGCTCTGTTGCCTGTTGTGGTTCTCCTTAAAAAAAGTTTGCTGCCACTGTGCATGTGATGACGATGCAGGCACCACGATACATCTTTTCGTTCGAGGACAACAAAAATCCATCCCTTTGTTTTTTTAGTCTAGGTCACACAATGACACAACATGGCAACTCTCAGAAAACAAGAAACTAATGCATCGTGAAATGAGAGCTCATGGTTTATGAATGATATGCGTGAACATTTTTTAGGTAACTCACACCCACTACAAAAAAACCTTGTGATCTATGACGGTCCATTTTCGTCACGGATCATCCAATTTTCGTCATAAAACAGCATCTATGACGAAATTTCATTTCGTCATGGATTGAGCGTCACAAATCACCTCTCGTGACGTATTAACGTTTTCGTCATGGATTGACGTAATCCATGACGTTTTCAGACCGTCATAGATTGGTGTAAAGCCCAGTGAACCCAGCCCAAAGCCCAAAATCTGTGACGAAGGTGACCGTCATGGATTAACTTGCCACATCACTTGTAGAGATGAGTTGGCTGCTGACATGGACGAGGGCGTGGCAGATGATGTGGTAATTGATGACATGGCAGCTGATGATGTGGCTACCACGTGGCAGATGACATGGCAGCCACATGGCAGATGACGTGGCGCAACGTGGCAGCTGACGGGGCAGCCACATGGCAGATGACAGGGCGTCCACGTTAGATGACAAGGCGTCCACACGGCAAATGTCAACGCTGCCACGTGGCAGATGACGTGGCACAATGACGTCATCACCACATGCACAATTCAATGATGGGCCTAAATTAGGCCAATTATTTCATTAAAAATTGAGCCAACCATAATTTGCCAAATTTAACCGCACTTACAATAATACACATTACAACCTATGATACACATAATTACAGGAAATTACAGAGCCCAGATCATGCATGGTTTCATCAAGCATCACAACAGAATCACAATGGCACATTCACACAGCACCAGAAACAACATATAGGTACCATGGCGCGCGCACCCACACACACACACACACACACACACACATATATATATATATATATTCATCTAGCATCAAAAGCCACCATGGCAAAAGCTCCAGTTTGACATTGACCTCAGCATACTACATCTCTTGGTCCCTTATCCTTATGTTGTGGTTCCTGCAATTGCATTGACAGCTACCAATTTGCTTGCCTGAAAGTAAATTAAATGTGATCAGATAGTTGCAAGGACATGGAGTTCAAAGGTGCATTCACTATACACAGAAAGATATGGCATGCATTCACTATGAGATTATTTCACCATAGATCTCCCAGATGGCACATTTTATCTTAAAGCCACTCCAACATATGCAAGATAGACTAGAACAAGTAATCCCAAGTGCTGACAGATTTGGACAGAAATAAGAGGCAATCATATATCTGGATTTCCAACCAACACTATCCCCTGTAGCTAGTTAGAGATAAGTAGACTAGGTGCAAGAAAATGGCTGGTTACTAATTCATAAAATGACCAGGTGAATATTCAGTTAGAAATGACATTTTGTAGACATACAAATAATCAAATAAGTTCTTAAATGAGAAGAGCATAACATAAAAAGATGAAACTGTAAAACATTGATCAAGGTCTAAAATGCTACTAGGTGTGAAAGCGTGAGAGCACAGCGACGCCAGCTAATAAAAACTCTCAAACGGGGACCCAGATCATAAGTAAGCAATAACACCAATTTGGTCCATAAGATGGGGATGAGATGATCTGACGCCTACCTGGTTGCTGTGGCCGCACTTCTTCTTACGACAGTTCTTGGTCCCAGGGGGGCAGGGTAGCATAGCACCTTCAGGAGGGGAAAATAGTGAATAAAGATATGATGTCATGTGCATTGCAAGCACAAAATGATTAACCAGCTTTTTTTGTGGGGAACTTAAACCAACTTATCATCTTAGCGAATCCAAGAGACATACAAAATAGGTAATAATTGCAGTTTGAATGTATGTGGCTTTAGAGTTTGTTCAGTTAAATCATACATCTGCAATTGCAGCGAAGTACTGACTTATTCCATACACAGTAGCTATCATGGCACATCATGTAATCTTTTTTTTTATCCACAACCTACTCGAGCACATGGCAACTGGCTAAGCAACAATCATAACCAAGCGCAAACTTAACCTCCCAAAATTATAGTAATCATGCATACATCTACGAACAAATCCAATGATATTGTCTAAATGAACCCCTCACCGGTTGCTTTTACCGCGACAAGAACAGATTCCCGAATGAGATAGAACTAGATCTCACGATTCCTCTGCAGATGCAAAAGTACTCCGACGCGAGATCTCAGGAACGCAGAGCGCTCTCCCTCGCGATTCCACGAACCCAAAGCACCGATCCAACGAACTATTCGAGCAAATCTACCGAATCACGCGCGGAAAATCACTAGTACTTGGGGGTTCCCCGCACGAACAGAACAGATTACAGTCCTAACCCCAAAGCCCCTAGGCCATCTGGGTGGGAGAAGAGAGGGAGACAGTGAGACGAACCTTGCCCGTCGCGCAGATCTCATGGGCCGCTCACCACGCCGCCTTGCCTCTCCTACCCCTCGCCTGCTGCCTGTGTCGCAGCCGCTCCTTGCCGAGAGCGTGCGTGGTGTGGCGACTGGCAAGGCGAGAAGACCATGGCGCCGGTGTCGTCGCCATCAACGTTGTGACCTGCGACGCGGCTGAGCGGATCAGAGGGGAGGGAACCAAGGCGGGGGGTGGGGAGCAGTACTAGATGGGAGATATGTGGAGGAGAGCGCCACCAACCTGATTCGTGTGCGGGGAGAGGATGCGGAAACCCTAGCTGAACCTGGATCCGCAGGGCACCCCACCGGATCTGAGCGTCGCCCGGCGTCCACACCGCGGGCCCCAAGGCCGCGTGCCGACGCGAGGTCCCTTGACGGGCGGTGGAGTAGAGGAGGAGGACGTCGTCCACACCATGGCCTACCTCGCCTCCTCGGAGGCGGATCTGAGGGAGGGGGACGGGATCCAGTAGCGGGAGGAGAGCAGGGGACTAGGGGAGAGAGATAGGGGAGGAGGGAGCTGGGATTAGGGTTAGGGTTCGATGCAGCATTATATACCAATGAAACACGATGAGAACCATCGGATCGACGATCGACGGCCGTAAATAGTTGGGCTATTTGGGCCGACATGGGCTTCTCTGTTTATTGTTTTTCTTTTTCTTTTTCCTTTTTATTGCACCATTGTTAAGTAACACTAAAAACTAATTATCTTATACATACAAATATATTTTTTATATGCAATAGAATGCAAATAAGTTACACTGAAGAAGTTTCAATAATTTTAAAAACTATTTACTATTTTCTATCATTTAGATGAATTTCCGCATGTTTACCGAAAATAATTCTAAATTGACCTATATGTACCACTAATAAGATTCAAAAAATTTCAAAAAAACTATATTTAGGAGCTAATGATCCATTTTAGCCCGCAACTATATGTTCACAAACTATATAGGTCTCTCACATTGTTTCATACAACTCAACTTAAATTTTGAAGTTTGAAACAATTAAAGTCTTGCATAGCTCATATACACCTGAAATCCATACACAATCTCACATTTACACTCTTATAAACATTTGTGAGTTTTCATTACCACTTGTTGTGCAAAAAAAATATTTTTTTATTTTTTTAAATCACTAATGTGTACACTCTTGTGAAGGAAGTTGCAAAATTGTTGTATTATATGCTCTAAATATATTTTTCATACGTAACAGACAACATATAAGTTGTCATGTAGGAGTTTCAAGAATTTTTGAAGTAGATTTACTATTTTCTATCATTTAAATGAATTACTGCGTGTTTACGGAAAGTAATTCCAAATTGAACTATGTGTACCTCCAATAAGATTCTAAAAAATATATTTAAACTTATATGTTCCATTCTAGCCCACATCTAAGATATTGATGAAAATTCAATCAACTAATAGGGAAAACTCAAACTTCTATTAGTCACTTTGTTATAAAATAATAATAATAATACTCAAAACATCTCTGAAAATTATGTAAATTGAAATAGAATCATTTTATGAATGTACAAGCTTGACAAAAAAGTTTCATAAGATTTTACAAAAATTGAAGTATACATTGTTCATAAAGTAACATCTCTCACATAGTTTCTTATAACTATACTCAAACCTTTGAAGTCTAATAACTCAACACAAACTTTGAGATTTGAGCGGTGATTTACATTTTCAAAGTCGTACGCATCTCAAACTTGGCTACAACCTTATATTTATCATAACATTAGAAAATATGAAGTTATGTTACCATTTGTTATTGAAAAATATCTTTTATTTATTCTCTTTTATACAAGAAAAGAAGTTGTATAAAAAATATAAATGAAATAGCAATTAATATGCAAACGAACGATATTACACGAAAGATTGTGATTTTACAAAAAATCAGAAAAAAAATCAATCAATTTGGAGTTACTATGACCGAGAAACACTAGTTTCAAATTTTAATTATAGATTAAAAAGAAAAAAAACGATGGGGAAACGAGCTGAGCGCGCGCCACGTGGTCCCGGCGAAGCAACTCGACCAACCCAGTGCTGCCACGTGGTCCCGAAGTTCCACCACTCCGTATATGAAACAAACTATCATAAATGTTTAGTGCCATTCTAAATCACCAACATGGCTGTAGTGCAGTGGTAAGGCGTCGCAACCTCACCTGCGCCACCTGGGTTCGAATCCCACCTGCGCCCTATTTTTTGTGTCATGGGACGTGAGTTGTTGGTATAAGTTAATAAACACAAGGAAGCCTATCACATACTACTTCGTAGCTTAGTGGTAAGTCACGAATGTGCTTTCCACCCAACCTGGGTTCGAACCCCTACGGCCCCCAATTTTTTGCCACAGTGAGCGCGCGCTGCAGGTGAACGTCCACGCCTAGGGGCTGCCACCTAAGCATCAAAAAAAAAGTAAACAAACGCAAGTTTGAGCAAGTTAAAATACCTCATTAACTCGAAAAATAATTATCTTATATATCCAAACACATTTAAGTTGTTTTCTAGAAGTTGCAAAAATTTTCAAACAAATTTGCTATTTTCTATCATTTAAATGAATTTCTGCAAGTTTAATGGATATAATTAAATTTTGAACTACATGTATGTCAAAAAGTCCTGTTTAGGTCCTCCATTTTCGCGGAGCTGGGCCGGCCTGTTGGGCTGTGCAGCTGGGCCGGCCTATTTTGCTGCGCGGGCTGGTTTGGGATCTCGGGGTGCTTTCCTAGTTCTCGTTAAGGAGTTAGAGGGCCACCAACAGACTTTGACTCCGGTTAGCAAGCCCAAGTTACTATGACTCATGTTCAATATTCGCGAAAGTCTGGTTTTCGTCCCTAGACTTCGTAACTACACAAAGCATATCCTTCAACCTTTGAAACCATGGTTTTAAAACGATTTTGTCTTTTTCTTTTTTATTTAATTCGGCTGAATATTTAGAAAATCATAGTCTATTATAAAAATCATAAATCGGAAATCCAATTTTGTTTGCCTTTATATAGGTATATCTATAAACTGAATATATAATATTATATGATTTAGAAAAAAAAATTTAATTTAGATATTTAAATTATTAAATGTGATTATATCTAATTCTTTTCACACATTATATGATTTTAAAAAAAAAATTATTGATCATGAGGAAATATTGAAATGCAATGTGGGTCGGATTATGACGAAATTAGCGCAACGTCATAGTGTTTGGACTTCACATCGGGCTTCATATCCAACACCACTAATCTATGACGAAATCTGACTGTTGTCATGGATGCAGTGTGATCTGTGACGAAATCTATGACGAAATTGGCACAACGTCATAGTGTTTGGACTTCATATCGGGCTTCATATCCAGCACTGCAAATCTATGACGAAATCTGACTGTTCGTCATGAATGTAGTGTGATCTGTGACGAAATCAAAAAAACGTCATGGGAATTTCGTCATGGATCAAAGGATTTCTTGTAGTGACCACAGCACGCGGATGCATGCTTAGAAAAGAACAGTAGGTTATATATACAAGCTCTCATGCCTTGGGATGCCATATTCAGAGTGTTACAATATGAATAACGTAGCATGTGCTTCTTCTAGCTATATACATGTAGACGTAGTCATCCACTTTGAGAACTTTGAAGTATTGGAGCAAACCAAACTACTCTAAGGAGCTGCTTCTTCTATGCATATGCTTCTTCTATGCTTTGTTCTCGAGTCAACGTAGCATATGGCGACAGTTGCAACCACGTCGTGCTTGAGGGAGGCTGAGCTCGCCACGGAACAGCTTGTGTAGCAGTTGTTCGTCATCGACCTTGACGGCCTCGTCCGACCTGCTGCTACTGATCTCCCTTTGAAAGTCGACTGGAGGGAGGCACATGCGGTCATTGTGGCGATAAGGGGTACATCTTCATCAACGTCGCGGCCAACGACAGGTTCGTCGACCATGCGGGGGTCGCCGACATCCTCAAAAGTGGGATATTTGTCGAAAGTGGGGTATATTGAGTAGCTGGGATATTTATCGAAAGTGGGGTATATTGAGTAGCTGTACGTGCCGGTACGTACTCTGCAACCTGCTTTACTTAATATTTCGTACGTGATTACATTCTCTCTTGATTTCTGTGGGTCCTCCTCGAGCAAAGATTTGATTTTGGGGAACAAAAAGTAGCACTTGGAAACTCAAAGTTCATCATGATTGTCCTCATTTTACTACTGTTGCAATTTTGCATTCCTGCAAGTTCTGCCACAACACGGACAAGCATTCCCCTGGGCCCTGAGGATTGAATTCAGATTTGTTATAATATATGCTAGTTACACTAGTTTTAGAAATTGCATCTGATCCATATATGGCAGTATAAATAGTATACATGTATTGTAGTTTTGTTGATTGCCTCCTTGGTTGCAAATTAATGCAGGTGCTATTGGAATCTGGAGATCTCAATAAAAAGTAACAAGGAAGAGAAACAACTCCGTTCAGTTGAGATTGCCAAAATATATATAATCTGTTGAAAGTGGTCTAGCCCCATCCCTATATTATGGTTAAAATTCGTTCTATCTGTACTAAAATTCGGCGCCAATTCCGTCTTTGTTTGTGTGGTATTGTATTAGCAGAGGTGAATGTAGTGGTGGGGCTCAACCGCTCTTAGCCCCACCCCCACCCACCCACCCACACAAACCCCATGAAAGCCCTTCATACAATTTTTGATCAAGGATGAAGAAGAGAAGGAAGAAAAAAGGAGAAGAAAAGAAGGGAGAGGAAAGAAAACCCCATGATTGCCACTGAGTGCAACCAAATCAAAAAAGATGAGCAGTGCAGGTTGCCCGGACGTCACGTACGGCTCCCAAATCCTTGTTTCTCATTCCCTACTGAAAAGATCGATGCACAAACTTAAAATGCAGGATAATCATCATTATTATATCAGATAGTATTAGCAAACTCTAATTAATTTGTAAACTAGCTACTCACGCAGTGAAGCAGTAACAACTTTCCAAACACGACTACACGAGCCGGCCGGCCGGTCGCTAACAAGCCGCGCCAGAGCAGCTACGGTGGGTGCCCGAGGCCAAACTATATAGAAAAAAGGAATCAATTCTTCAGGTGTGCCATAAAGAAATATCCATCTGGGACACTATCCGCAGCTCCATATGCAACAAAGAAAATTGCATTACATTATTACAAATTTAGAATCCACAAAACGGCATTTATCCTAGTAGGAAATCAATCTCAGCACAATGCAACAGCTACTGTCTGCAGGTTTTTACAGCAACATAAAAAAAGGGATTGCAGGTTTCGCGCAACATACAAAAATCAATTGCAGATTCAAAAACAGAGCGCGCCATCTGCGACGACGCAACAGCAGACACATGCTATTATCGAGAGGTTAGGCACTACACGTATATCAAGCAAAAAACACATGGGATCAAAATGGCCGGACGCTGATCTTGGCATCCAGCCCTGCACCCGTGTGCCACAAAACCCTACTTTGGGGTATCATGTATACTGCAACCGCTACGCACCATCACTTCTTCTCTACGCTGCTTGGAGCTGAGGGGTGAGCTTGTCCAGATCCACAGGAATATCAAATCCCGACTTTGTCAGGCAATTGACCATCGTAGGGATGTCATTGGTCAAAGCTTCCTCCATCGCCTGATAAATGTGCATGTGTTACTGGACAGGTATGTTCAAATATCTGAGGAATGTATTGCGCTCAACAGTTCTGAAGGCGGTAAAGTTTGTAATCTCCCAAGGAGAGAGCACTTCTGCTGGTAACAAGTACCTCTAATGTGGGAGGAATTGAACCAAAGATCAAGCATCTCACCTTCCTATCATCTTTCTTCTGCCTTTTTATCACCTCTGTAGGCCATTCAGCAATCAGCTTTTGGAGTTCATCTTTTACAAACGGTTTCTTCTGATCGGGCAAATGCTACATCCAACCATAAATTTTTCATCAGGTGAACATGTCCTTTCAAAGTTTTTCTATACAAAAAAAAATTGGCTACAAAATTATTCTAGAATAGCATATCTGTACAATTTCTGGAGAATATATTAACATTCCAAATGCCAAAGATAGCATGAGTTGGAAATGCTTCAGCAACACAGCCAGCAGAGGTGCAGCAGGACATTCAGAATAAGGAAGGAGCAGTAGTTATCCAGAAACAAGTTCGAATACACTGCTGGATTTCAGTAATACAGATCTGGTGACAAACCTTGTAAAGAAGTTTAATCATGGCAGCAGCATTTTCTGGCTTCCGATCAAGCAGAGACCCCTGCGACAAGACAGTTCATAGCGAGTCTGGTATCAGAAACCCGATCTAAAACAAATTACCGATAGCACCTACTTTCTACAGAAGGGTACAGCACTAAACCTAAGACCCATGGACCATGAATTATATGCTATGTACAGTAAAAGTACCACTTATGTACGATTGCACCTTACAATTTACAAATAACATAACAAGAAACAATACTACAATCTGCTTGCTGAGTGAGATGATAATGTCCATTCCAGGATTAGTTACCTTTGCACATGCAAAACCTGTTGCAAGTGTATAGTGTTTGACGGACTTGCCTCTTAGGCCATTGATGTTCCAAATGGATTGAGAATTGCCTGCGGAAGCAGAACCTAACAATATTAGGACAAGTCTCCCTCGAAAAACCACACTATGTCAAAACTCCAAAAGCACATGTTATAGGGAAACTAAGATTGGTCTAGGCAAAAAAATCCTCAACCATTTCATAAACAAAAAGCAATAGATTTGACAGCATCAGAAGTTCACAACCCCTTCTGGATTTTATCATGCAGGTAAGGCAATTGCCTTGGGACCAAACCATGTCACTGGAAACAAGCAATGATACATCCCTAATAATTTTGCTGAGGTCCACAATGGCGATGCACCTCCAACATAGCAGGCTAAAGCCTTAGGTTGGCCTATCATATTCGCCTGAGTCCATAAAATAGTTGAACTGCTTACCAACTTTCGCGGCAAATTCCATCCAAATGTCAAATGCAGTACGATGCAGCTTGACGCCAGCCTTAACAAATCTGTCCGCATATTTTGAGAGTAAATCCCATCTATCAGCATTGTAGCAGATGCTGCATAAGAGAGAATAAACCCATGAAGTTAATAACAGAAAGGAGCATGGAATCTAAAATCAAGGTAAAATAAAATGCTAATCAATCATAACAGATTCTTGTGGCTACCATTTGAGTAAAATTCACATAGTTAGAATGTTAGATACAACCTTAGATTATTCAGTAGGATGAGGATCTCTAGTTAAGTCTACTGGATTTAAGTTTAACATTTCGAGAGTTTATATTGTTAAAGTACACAAGGACAAAGTGAATCGGAACTATATTGCAGAAAGATAGGACTGATTGATGTAGTCAAGCACTATTTACGATTATCTAAAAACTAATCATATGAAAATAATACATAACATATAGAAATACATTGTCACAAAACCAACTGAGAACAGACAGTGACATACCTGAAGACTATATCAGCAGTGCCTGGTTGCAATGGTAAGGAATTCCTCCTGAGGACTTGCATTATGTTTTCCATTAGTTTAGTATCATTTAGCTCCTTAGCATGTTGCTGCAAAAGGAGAGTATCATAACCAAGTAACTTGGAAAGTGATAAGAGTTAATATAAATAAATACCAGTAGATAATGAGCAGAACCAATGGTTGGCGTGATTCCATAAACATTATGCTTCCATAAAGCCTTCAACCCTGCATTCATAACATAAAACTGAATTAGTGGGGTGCAAAAGGCCCCTGAGTTCAGTTAGCCTAAATTTTGAAGGCAGAATAGGATGTTTCCAGAAGCTAGCACAAAAAGCTTTAATATCATAATATGTCTCATTATAGAAAAACAAAATTGAAAAAAATGCTAATACAAGAAAAATAATGTCTTCATGTATCAGAGTAGATCCCATAGAAATGAACTTGATAAGGATGCTAAGGTTCTTAAGAAAGTCATGCTGTTAGCTTAACATATCATAGCAAAACAAATAGGATGGAAGGCACAAACTTCTCTTATAGGGAATCTTATAAAGCTGTAAAGAGAAAATACTTCAGAGACCTGGTTCAATAGCAACGATAACAAATAAATAAAGGAAACAAGCATCAGCCAGAGCCAAGGTACCAGAACAAAAAAAAAGTCTCTTATATGGTTCAAATCATACCATAGTCAAGGGCGCCCACGCGAGCACAAGCCTCAGTCACTTTCATACACAGATGGTCATTGAAGTTAGCATTGATGCGAAGATTCGATAGTCTCTGAATCAAGAATAAGTACAATATTAACTTCTAGTGGCCGAACAATATTGAGGAGAAATATAGATAACATACTCGGTCATCTATGTCCAGAGACATTAGTTAGATATAAAGGAGGCACGGAAATTACTCTTTTTTAATAATCTTCCTGGGTTGACATCTAAATTGCTTGATGATTCAGTAAACACCACAAGTTCAGATCACACATTCTCATTTGATATGTACGTTTAAATTTGTCAATATGAACACATACCAGAGACTCTGTGTTCATTCAGTTTAAGGAACACTTATTCACGTAATAACAAAGAAAAGAACCCTAGAAATCAAGATACTTGTAACTGTGCCCACATGAGTGATGATGATACCAATGAATGTACAAATGTACAGATAATGGAATTGTAGGTTATAGAATGTACTAAGCTGCAAGTGGTACGCAAAATATACAACAAACACAAGCATAGTCAGCCAGGAAAGCACAGGGAGGGAAGCATTATACACTTTTGAGGAAGACAAAGAAACTTACAAATACTCTTAGCTTCTGCAAAATTTTAAAGAGAAGTTCGATGTCCTCCTTATTGGAGCAGCTACTGATCATCGACCACAACCAGGCATTTGGAGGCATAGTCTCAGCTTCAACAGATTTTAACATTTTCTGGTACATCTCCTCTACAGCTTCTGTGACGTGAGCTGATGAGCAAATGGAAGCATAATGTTAAGAAAAAAAAATTTCAAAGAAGCATATAGGATCATTGATTCCTCATTCCTATCAAGTGAAATACATAGCAAACTAAACCAAAAACCAAGCAGGCTGAACAAATTTGTACTTGTTTTACTTTGTGAAATATTTGGAAGTATCCTGGAAAATGTAACTTTACAAGAAATATAAACATCTACAAGCAAAAACAAAATCTCAAATCCACGAATCTATAAGATGCATAAAGTCAGAAAACTTTAAATGATCATCAGATTCAGAAAAAAACATCTGCATTTTCAGGATTACAATCATGAATCACTTGCACTAGAAAAGGTTAATTGACGCCATTGCAAGGACAACCAGGAAATGATAAGGTACATTGATGAGCCCAGGTAAGTACATTGTCGAGTCCAGATGGTAAGTGTTTGGATAATTATCATCAGGGGATCCTTTTGTTGCTAACTTAGTAGCAGTAAGGAAAAAGTTGCTATTTAATTTCAATACTGTCTTCTTCATAAACTGAATAGGCTAACAAATATAGCACAGTTGACGGGGCTAATGGGAGAACGCAAACTAAAAGTAATGGCAAGAACATTGCAAAAAGTGTTCCAAAATAACCTGTAGGTTGATCCACCTCACTTGCTTCTGTTGAGAAATGAGCTGTTGTCATCTGATGATGTACTGGTTTCTCACACAACCATTGTGAAGCCATGGTTGGCAATATAAGGTTACCTGAATTATTGAAAAACAATTTAGTCAACACAGTGTAATCAATCCAAAACTAATTTAATCATCAATGGAGTAAATTACCCCATAAAGAACTATTTCACTGCAATCAATAAAGTCATTAATAATCAGTTAGCTTGGGTGCTTGCAACGCCCTCTTTTCTTGAAGGAAAATTCAATATTGATCCAAACCACCCAAATTAATGCTTAAGATGGACACAGAGGGATGAATGTCGAGCCATCACTCTATCCTTTTGTTGCTGACTGTTCCCACAAACAAAATGTAAAATCTTCTGTGGCAACAAATACAGTGACACACTCCAACTAGCTAAACTCACATCATCATTTCAGCTCCCGAGCTATACAAATTGTTCAATGACACTAAACTACAAGATCCAGGCCAAGACACATATAGCACAATGAGTTAACTACTCAGTTGACTATTGGTCCCATACTCAGTATGGGTGGGGTTACCAAGGAGATACTGATGAATTATTGAAGCAAACATATACTACATTAACTGGCCTAACTATGATAAGGCCGAAAGACAAGCATATCTCTGTGAAAGAAATGAAGCAAATTAGTGCACTTTGAGGTAAATGGGGAGTCATAATAATCAATCAAAATTCCAGCTTATCGTCCGCAAATAACTCACTGAATAGTCTCCCAACAGACCCAGCCTCTAAATGGAAACCATATACAAATCAGCTAACTCCCAAAATCCCGCTAATTAGTCACAGGATAAGCTAAAATCATCACGAGTGTCACAAGCACCCCCCCACAAGTTCGACGGAACGACGCAGTGACGAACATTTCCGCCCCCCTAGGCACCTTAAACCCTCGCAAGCCCCTCGAATCAGCCAATCCCCAACCTTCACTGCTTTCCGTCAGAACAGGGACACTATTAAAAACAATAGCGAGAGAGAACAATCGCTCGGGTGTCGAGAAAACAAAAATGTTAGCAAAGCTACTGTGTGCGCTCACCACCAGTTCGACGAAATGCCGCGCCAGGCAAACCCGCGAGCAGCGCAGCGGGATCACAACGAGCAGATGATAAAGTTGAGGGATTCGAGGTGAGAGAGCTCACCAGGCGATTGGGGAGCAAAGCAGGAGGAGAAGCCCCTGGCGTGATGCGGAGAGGACGCCGAGGAGGGAGCGCCATGGAGATGGAGCAGGAGGGCACCCTCAGCACCTGATGCGCTCCCCCAGAGAATGCCGGGGAGCCCGGAGGCCGCCGGGGAAGCGAGGACGCGACGCGCAAGCGCGGCGGCGGCCTGCATGGCGGCTGCTTCTCCGTGCGGCGGCCGGACGGGAGCAAACTGGGTTGGGGGAAGGAAGGCTGCGAGGCGAAAGGGGAAGCGCACAACGTTGGGCTGTGAGTTTGATTGGGTGGGTTCGTATCAAGCAGGTAAATTGGGCTCGCCTTAATGGGCCGTGCTTGAGTCCAGAATCTCAATTTACTGAATTTTTTTTATATATTTTTTCTATCTCGATTTTGCAAAAATATATGGTCCGTCCGAAATTTTGCAGAAATATACATCTGCCGTCGTGACTCAAGGCGTCAGAGACATAAGGCCGTGGCTCACGGCGGTAGGAGCCGCCAGAAGTGGGCCCGTAGGGTGCGACAGATATAACGCCGTAACCCACGGCGTTAGGGACATAGCGCCGTGGGCTACGGCGTTATGCCCTAGCGCCGTGGGCCACGGCGGCAGCAGGCCTGCTAGCGCCGTGCCTCACGGCGTTAGGATCTGGCTGCCTCTATAACACCGAAATTCAGCCGAAAATGTCATTATAATTCGAAAAAAAAGAAAGAGAGGGGGAAGAGGAGAAGGGAGTGAGGAGGAGGTGGTGAAGCTGCGAAGCTCTGCCGGTTTTTCGTCTCGTTAGAGGTAATACTCTGATACTTAATAGTTTGAACTGTGATAATTGTAAATATATAGTTTTAGTGTAGATCTGCTTAGTAAATGTATAGTTTTAGTGTAGATCTGCTTAGTAAATGTATAGTTTTAGTGTAGATCTGCTTAGTAAAATTACAGTTTTAGTGTAGCTCTAAGTAGATATATTTTGTAGTTGCAGATCCACTTGTTAATAGTATTTTTTTTCATGCTGTCAGACATGTCGGATGATGTCAGTGTCAAGTTGTATTTCGGTAATGGGCAGATTAGATATGGTGAACATGGAGTTGACTTGTCAGAATTTGATTCGGTTGACCATGTGATTAGAAGAGCAGCCTCAAGAACTTGGGGGTCCATTACCGACTTTTTTTAGGGCATTCCATGTAGATGCAGAGCAACATGACTTGTCCATTATGGCTCTAATCAACAGGAGTGAGTCATTATATTGGGAGCTTATGCCACTTCAAGGCACTGAACATTGGAGGAGTTATATCAAAACAGCATGTGAAATAGGTTTGCCTGTGATGTTGTTTATCCAAGTTGTTCATAAGGCTGGGTCTAGTAGTCAAGTGCCTGAGGAGAGTGAGGCTGAACTACAAGCAGGAGATGGTCCTGCAACTGAGCCACAAGAAAGAGATGGTGCTTCCACTGAGGAAGAAGAAGGAGATGGTGACACACCCTTTGAGGCCCATGGTGAAATTGACGAGGGGGAAGTTAATGAAGAAGTACTCAGGCGGTACGAAATGGAGGCTGATGAGGATGAACGTGGGTTGGAAGAGGACTCCTCAGATGATGAGGATGACCCTCTAGTTCCAAGGGACTGGGACAGTTACAATTTCTCACAGCTATCTGTCAATCCTGGTGAGAATGTGTCCTGGGAGTATAAAGACAATAAGGTTTCTGTTGGCGCTATGTATAAGAGTGCAGTAGAGGTGAAGGATGCAGTGAAGAGGTGGGCCACCCTTACTCTGCAGAGAGAGTTCAAGGTAGTGAAGAGTTCTCCACATATATATGATGTACAATGTCTGAAGCCCAACTGTCCTTTTCGAGTGTATACTTCCAAGGGCAAGTGGAAAAATTACTAGGAGATCAAATCTGTTGTAGATCACACTTGTGTACTTGAGCAGCTGGATGCAAGCCATCGTAATTTGTCATCCGATTTTGTGGCCAGCCAGATGTTTGCTAAGATTGTGGAAAATCCTGCTTATGAGCCTAAGTCCATTATCTTGGCAATTGAGGAGAAATTTAGGTACCAGATAAGTTATGGTAAAGCATACATGGCAAAGAAGAAGGTAATGGAGATGAGGTGGGGAACTTACGAAGCATCCTACGACAATCTGCCTCGATTGCTGAACACAATTGTGACGCTAAATCCTGGTAGTTATTATGATATCAAGACTTATAATCTTGTATCAAGGCCAGGGAAGCAAGTCTTGCAGCGGGCATTCTTAGCATTGGGTCCCACTATTGCTGCATTCAAACAGTGTCGACCAGTTATTTGCATAGATGGCACATTCCTAACAGGAAAATACAAGGGCACAATCCTTACAGCTGTGGCTGCAGATGGCAACAATCAGTTGTTGCCATTGGCAATTGCTTTTGCAGAGGGAGAGAATGGTGACAGTTGGTATTGGTTTCTGGAGAGATTTAAGCAGATGGTGGTGGGAGATGTGTCAGACGTGTGTGTGATACACGATAGACACAAAGGTATTTTGCAGGCCATTAATGACATCAAAGAAGGTAGTGAAGAGCGTAACAGAGCAGCACAATGGCCAGATGTGCATAGCAGGTGGTGCTTGAGGCATATGGGAGCAAACTTTCATAGTCAGTTCAAGAACAAAGAACTTACACAATTGTTCAAGCGCTTATGTTCGACCAATCAGGAGAAAAAGTTCTACGACCTATGGCAAAAATTAGATGATCTGATGAAGAAAGCATCAGAAGAGATAGCTAAGAAGCCAGTAAGTACTGAACCCGGGGAAGAGCCAGTTTCTCTGGAGGATGTGGGGCTAGATGCTCCAAATGTCAGAAGGAGAAGGGGACGTGCTGTGAAGACCTTCAGCCAGTGGATTCAGAATGAGCCTAAGGAGAAATGGTGTCTCCTGTTTGATAAGGGAGGTGTGAGGCATGGGATAATGACAACAAATTTTGCTGAGGTCTACAACGCTGTTTTGCGTGGTGCCAGAGCTCTCCCTCTTGTTGGTATCATTGAGTTCTTCTTGTACCGCACAATGAAATACTTTCTTGACCGTGCTACTGCAGCACATGCAGCTATGCAGGACTGTCAGAAGGTGTATTCAACATAGATGACTGAGTACTTGAACAAAAAATAGAAGGCTGCTCTTGCTCACAGAGCTTACCCACAACCTCTACGTCGTGATCCTGGCGAGGAAGTGCAGTGGAAATATCAGATAAGTTGCCAGTTCAAATCACAAAAAGCAAATGGTGAAATAACAATACAAAAAACAGTTATTGGGAATCAGACATGCTCATGCTCTTGCCAGAAGCCACTGCTGCTACACTACCCCTGCTCACATGTGATCGCTGCATGCCTTGCAACAAAGAATAACCATTGGGGTCGCTACGTGCCTAAATACTTTTTGAAGCAAACCATTCTAGACACATGGAACCACACTGTTGAGGGTTACCTGCATCTTGGAACTTTCACTCAAGACCCTAAAGACAGTGCGTTGTATATACCAAATCCAGATCCAACCATGTGCCAAGGTGTCGGTCGACGCAAGAAGAAGAGGATTAGGAACAACATGGATGAGGCTGAAGCTGGACCTCGGGTGCAGATATGCTCTAAGTGCAACAATCAAGGACACTCCTACAAGAAATGCACCGAAACATCTTACTTTTCCACTGTCACTTCTACACCACCTTCAGCTAGTGCACGTGGACGTCGTTCCAGTCGCTACAACGAAGGAATACAGTGACCGTACTTGTTTATGTTACTGTGTTGTAATATTTAAAATACTTATGCATGTTATCGTCTTGTAATATTTGAACCATTTTATCTGGCAAGGTCTTATAATATTTGAACTTATGCATGTTATCGTGTTGTAATAATTGAACTACCTTTTCATTTGCTTATTGTTTTATTCTTGTCGTCAAATTTATTATCATATCCTGTTATGTTTTGTTCTCTAATTTCAAATGAAACATGTAATGAATTATCATATTTCTCATCATTTTTGTAGGCTTTCAATGGCTTCCTCGGGTCCTGAGTTGGATTTAGAGTTGCTCACCAGTAGGAAGGACAAGGTTGCGGTGCCAAAGGGGATCCACACTCTTATGTGCTACTGCGGTGACAACTGTAAGCTTGTCAAGTGCAACGTTCTCGGGTACTGCTACGGGATGAGGTTCTTCATGTGCGTGAACTACGAGCATGACCCCCTCCCACCATGTCACAATGTTAGACCAAAAGTAAGAACTAACTGCATTACTAAATAAATAATATGTCATTGCTATTTTATTATGTGCTAACTTGTCTTTGAAAAAAGACTCCACCTCCTCTCTGTGATTTTATGTAGTGGCTAGATTGTGAGCAGTCCGAACAAGACAAGCGTTACGTCGAGGACACGGGTCGTTCAGCACGTGAGAGGTGGCAAAGGATGGTTGAGGCAGAAAAATAAGAAGAAAAACGTAAGGAGCAGCAGGAGGAAATTCGCATTCGTCGGGAGATCAAAGAACGTGAAGCGGCCGCGGCCCGTGAAGCAGATAGAGAGAGGAAGAGGGAGAGAGCTCGCCGGGCTAAGGAAGCTGGGCCGGATGCTATGAGGAAGGGGAAATACCCCCGATGTACCCAGTAGACGTAGAGTACTCGACGCTGAGTGCTACTGTATCCATAAAAAATTATGATTTCATTTCATCATTCTCTAGAGTCGGGTTGTATCTTTAAGAACTTGATTTCAGATGCATTTCAGATGCGAACAGTAAAACTCGTACTAGGGTGTGTTTTTTGTGAACTGCACCAAACAGTGAACACATAGGGTGTGTTTTCTGTGAGTCACTGCACCAAACAGTGTACCTAGTACTAGGGTGTGTTTCCTCTGAGTCACTGCCCGTTTTCTTGCCCCGGATCGAATGGCCCACCGTCCAGTCTGGTTTATTGCCTACATATATGTGAGCACTCTTCTCCAGTCTCACTTCACAACACAACAAGCACCAATGAGTTCCTGGACTGGGGATGATGATGATGACTCCCTCGGTCCAGCACTGTGGAGCCAGCAAGATCCAGAGTTCAACAGCAATTTTCCAGTCTTAGACAAGAGAGATTTCAAATCCATGCGTGATGTTAGAAAGTACGCACCAAATCAAACGGTGAACTGGCCAAGGTGTGCACACGGTGAGTTCTGTGTGATGCAGGTTTATCAGGGATGGGACAACTCTGGTCGACGCTTCTGGCATTGCTCACGAGCATGAGTAAGCAAAACTCCTTGACCTCTGTCCTTCATCATTTTATGATTTACTAATGTAATCACGGTTTCTGCAGTACTCCGAACAACCAGATAACTGCGGTTTCGTGCAATGGGTGGATCCCCCAGCTATTGACCCGTATCAAGAGTACATCAACTACCTCGAGGATGTTGTCATCTTCAACCTGAGGCAAGAACTCGCGTCGGCATTGGCTTCTCCAGATCCGACATCTACCAACGACGACGACGGACCGGTGACCGGACCAATGGTGGTGAAGACGAACACCGGGTGTGAGGACGAGTTCTGCTGTTGTCCGTGCCACGAGAAGAAGGACAATACTCCACCAGCAACTCCACCCCCGCCACCATCTGATCCAACTCCACCCCCGTCGGGGTACTATATGCCCTCGCAGCACTCCGGCGGGTCTATGATGTCCGGGTTCTCCGGGTACTATTCGTATAACTAGACTACAAATGTTGTAATCGTTTATCTAAATTCCCTAAGGCACGTTAGGACTAGCAGCGGCACAAAGTTAGGGTACTTGTGTCGTACGTGCCATTGCTTGTTTCTGTAATTCGTCGTTAAGTATTAATGGTTCGTCGTTTTATCAATGCTTCAAAAATTGAAATTCACCAAAAAAAACCTAACGCCGCAGCGCACGGCGGTAGGTCCATACATACCGCCGTGGCCTGCGGCGCTACCTGGGGGCCACGCTGCCGCCTGGCGGTAGGCTCCTACCGCCGTGGCCCACGGCGTCAGGGACATAACGCCGTGACCCGCGGCGGTATGTCCTATGGGCCCACTGCTGGCGGCTCCTACCGCCGTGGGCCACGGCGTTATGTCCCTGACGCCGTGAGCCACGACGGCAGATGTATATTTCTGCAAAATTTCTAACGGACCATATATTTTTGCAAAATCGAGATAGAAAAAATATAAAAAAAATTCCAATTTACTACTGCACAAAGGAACATGTTGAAATTCGCAATCACTCACATGTTACATCGATGTTTGAAATTTCGTATGATCCTTTTGCCATCATAGTCGTAGTGCCGACAAGACAGTATCTATTCCCTCTTTTCTGACCTTAAATTTGACCTCTCATCTTATTTAAACACAAATAATGTAAAAATATACATCTTTGGTTGTGGCTTGGTTTTATTTAATAAAAATTATTTAAAATAACTTAAATTTGACTATATTTGTACAACTTTTTTAATAAGATGAACAGTCAAATATGAAGTAAAAAAATCAAAAGGATTATATTTTGAAACAGAGGTAGTATAAAATCTATGTAGATATATGAGCACCTATAAGAGACGAAGTTGGTAGATTTTGAGAATAACGTCATAAGCATACCCATCAGTGAGTATATCACCTGTCCATGAAAGATTAACGCCATATTATTTAGTCAAGAAACACATCCGTCGTGACTTTTACTATGTGAAGTTCCGGAAACTTACTTTACTTTATTCTCTCTAGAACCAAATGCACATAGTAATGTTTTAGACCAGTCTCAGTGGAAAGTGTCACAAAAGTATCATGAGCATTAAATATTATGTCACATCAGCAAATTTATTAGGAGAAAGGGATGAGAGAGAAGTATCATCACCATGACACTCTGTTGGCACAGTTCTCAAGTTTTCAGTCTTGATAACTGTGCTATGACATTCTCCATTAAGACGACTTGTGACTCTCACTCATGCTAAGGCGGTTCCTGCAAGTAGTCATTAGAGAGTACGTACAACAATGGGCTATAAACTCAAATGATTTTAAGATAAAAGAAAAAAAATCAATTTGTCTCAAATGTACACCCGTAGATGGTGAATATAGCCACACATAAACTCAAATGATGTACTTAGTTGCATTGTGTTGTTTGAACAAACTCAAATTAAGCCAACAAGGAACAGGTCAGAGGTCACAACAACCTTTGGTGCAACGGCCCAACCATCCGCCTTGGGGCTTGTTGTTGGCTTGGTTGAGACTTGAGAGGGACTATTACTCGTCCTGTGTTCTTGAGTTTATGAGCAAAAGTTAATCTGCTAAACTCACTCCATGCAATGTCATGGGATATATTGCATATGTCTGACGATAAATAAAGTGATAAATGTTACTCTTTCTGATTAATCTCAACTATCTTTTATATAAAAAATCGTAATAGTATCTGCAATGTGTCACTGGCTCACAAATTACATGTACACACTGAAATTGTGTGCCAAACGATTAGCTGAGCACTTCTCCAAGATCATACAGCTGCTGCACGCGCGCGGAAATGGAAGGCAGGCTCGACGTCGACGTACGGCCAGATGATCACCAGGAAGAAGGTGCCGGAAAAGCTACTAGAGGGAGTAGAGCTTCCTGAGATTCATGGGCGAGATGTACTTGCTGTCGCCGTCGACGATGTACTTGGCGAGCAGGACGTTGGCGGCCTCGCTGGGGTGGTAGGGATCCCAGAACACGTGCTTGTCCCGCGTGTCGCACATGCTCGTCGTCGGCCCGCACGGCACCATCCCGTCGTAGGAACCGCCGTTGCCGCAGCACGCCACGCTCGCCGTCTCGAACCCTGCAAGATCATATCGATCATGGTGTTAATTCAGTATCATGGTTCTCATCTCGATCATGCATGATGCTCATCGATCGAACTGATCAGTGATCAGAGATCACTGCCGCTCACCGTAGTTTGGGTAGTTGGTGATGAGCTCCATGACGAGGTCGTAGACGTTGGCGAGGCAGAACCTGGCGCCGGGGAGGTTGCCGTTGAGCTCGATCAGGAGCTCCCTGAGCTTGCCGTTGTACTGCGCCGCCAGCTGGTTGGGCAGCTTCACGCACTCGTTCTCCTCCACCCGGTTGATCGTCTTCTGGTACGGGATGCACCCCAGCGGGCCCACGTTCGCCACCACGAACTTGCGGGCGTCCAGCGTGTGAAGCCTCGTCAGCTGGTCCCGGAGGTGGAAGATGAGGTCGTCGAGGAAGGCGTCGGGCGACTCGGAGATCCGCGTGCCGGTGGAGAGCACCGGCATCAGGTAGTTGTTGAGGAAGTCGTTGGAGCCGACGGTGACGGAGAAGATGGCCTTCTTTCTCAAAAACTCCCTGGCCTTGTCCCTCCCAAGCAGGTCGTCCAGCTGCCTCCTCGTGATGTTGAAGTAATCCACCTGGATGTCCATGCCGATCCGGTTCACGAAGATCTTGCCCGTGGCGTTGAGTATCCCCGCGCCTCCCGACGCGTAGTTGACGCCGTTCAGGATCGCGCCGCCGCTGGTGTTGGGGGCCAGGAACGGCGGCGAGTAGTCCGCCTGGCCCAGCATCTCGCCGATGATGTCGGCGATGGTCCTGCCGTTGGTGAAGCGGCCCGTGGGCATCCCGCCGGACGCCGCGAAGTCGATCCCGTTCGGGGTCATGTTGGCCTTGGACAGCGACGGGATGAAGTTGTTGTTCCCGGCGTCCACCAGCGAGTCCCCGAAGATGAAGGACGCGCCGCCCCCGAACTCGTCCACCACCTCCCCTCTCGCCACCGCCGCCGCAGCGCAGAGCACCGCCACCACGGCGGCCGCCGCCCAACCCATGATTGCTTGCTTCGTTCTGCTTGGTTGCAGTCGGTGAGATCGAGCAAGCAGCGGGCTACTACAAGACGCAGGGGCGAGCGAGCGTGGTATATAGGTGGTGCCCGACGATGGGAGTAGGTGATCGATCGGATGAGGCGCACCCTGGATCGATCTCCAGGCAGTCAAGATCTCCGTGGAACGATCGAGGAGAGCTTGCTCTCCGCACCGGCCAGCAATGGAGGAACTGTTCCCGATTGGGTTCCTTGCCGTGGCGTGCTTCTTGATATGGGGAGACTCGGGGAGTGTGCGGGTGCAGGTGGTTGGTTTGACGGTTGCGCTGCTAGCAGTGAGCTAGATACGGTAGCTAAACAAACAAGCAGGAGTCTCATCGAGTCATCGTCGGTTGTCATGTCGATCACCCCGGCCGTCGTCGTTGGAGCTCCGACGTGTGCCGTCTGCCGCGTGACGAGCTGGGTTGATGTGAGTTTGGCATCCAGAAAGCTGGGGAACGCCGCTGCGTCTCTGGTGGTTAGGTGGCGGTTAGTTTAGGTGGCCTGAAACAACCGAACCGAACTCGACCGGCGCGTGGTCAGTGTTTGTGTTTCCTTGGACAGGCAGGACCGCAGGTCTTGCTCCGTTCTCTGATGACATTACTGAATGCCTATCGCTGTCGCTGGTGATGATGGATTTGGTATCTTTGATCAAGCTTTGAACAGAGCATGTGAAATCTGTGAATAGAACAGACAGGAGAGCATTCTATACAGTATACGAGGCAAAGTTGGGTGTCACTGTCAGTGTGCTATGGAGTACTATACAGAGTATATATACAAGACACTGGCACCATGACAGCAGCAACTGACGATGCTATCTCGACAAGGTTATGCTGATGCTCATGTCGCAGGAGGCGGACATCTCTGTGCCCACGGGGCGCACGTTGAAGTACGCCGGCTGCTTCGGCTCCGGGAGGACCACGCCCTCGCCGCTGCTCAGCATCTTGACGACCTCATCCATGGCGGGGCGGTCGTCCGCGCTCTCCTGAACGCAGAGAAGAGCCACGTGGACGTACCTCTCCATCGTGATGTGGTGTCTCTCGTTCCCTAGCAAACAGCGATCGACCAGCTCGTGCCATTGCCCGGCTCTCCACAGCAGCCAAGCCTACAATGCAAGGAAAGAAAATTATCTTCAGAGTTCAGAGACTACTAATTTTAAAGTTCAACTTCAAGGACCAAATCAAAATTATCTTCAACTAACATATGCGATGAGCTTGTACAGTTTGCCATCGTATCTGTAGGACCCGGTGGTCATCGTCCCGCTTATGATCTCCAGGAGCAGGACGCCGAAGCTGAAGACGTCAGATTTGACCGAGCAGATTCCATCCGAGGCATACTCCGGAGCTATGTAGCCACTTGATCGTGCAAAAACAAAATGTTTAGTGGGCGTATACAAGTAAACTATACAAAATTTATAGTCAACTTCAAAGTTTAGTTAGTGCAGTTTGCATGCATAGGGAGGTTCTTACTGTGTGCCTACAATTCTAGTGGTGTTTGACTCGGCCACACTGGAACTGAATATCCTGGCCATCCCAAAATCTGAAATTTTGGGGTTCATCTCACTGTCCAAGAGAATGTTGCTGGCTTTGAGATCCCTATGGACCACGCAGAGGCGTGAGTGTATGTGGAGGTAGAGAAGTCCCTGCGATATACCATCGATTATATCCAGACGTTTAGGCCAGTCCAGTGAGACCCCTTTTTTACTGTCTGCAAAATACAACTGATGAAGTCAGATTAATAAACTTAGAATAAAATCCACAAATTTCAACATAGAAAATTTGGTCTATACACGGTGTTTTCAAGGGGAAGATCTTTTCATTGAAGAAGTTTCCAAGGGTAAGATTTTTTCAAGGAGAAAATTTTATTTTGGAGAAGCTTTCAGGGTAGTCTTGTTGGCATACCGAAGATGATGAGGTCTAGGCTTTTGTTTGGCATGTACTCGTACACCAGAATCTTCTCGTGCTCCCCTTCAATACAGCAACCCAACAGCTTGACCAGATTCCGGTGCTGAAGCTTTGCAATGAGTTGGATCTCATTCTTGAATTCTAGCAAACCCTGTAAAGAACAGGGAGCAAGCCTTTTCGCTGCAATTTCAAGCCCATCAGGCAACAGACCCTGACAACGCCAAACAAATATTGTACTTAGAACAATTCCTTGAGTTCGAGGATAGAGCCAGGATGACTTCTTGTGATGTCTCAACATCACTGAAAACGACTTAAATACCTTATAGACAGCACCAAAACCACCTTGTCCAAGTTTGTTTTCAATCGAAAAACCGTTAGTAGCGCCTTTCATCTGAGAGAAGTCATAAAGCGAAAACCCTGAGTTGCCTTCTTCCATTCTCCAGAGATTGATCACACTTTTCACAGCAATAGACAACCTTCGTAGCTCCAACCGAGCAAGTTCTGATCACAGGTAGGAATTCAAGTGTTAATTTTTCATGTTCAGCCAAGAAGTTCAAATTTTGGAAGATTCTTTGTTAGCATAAGAGCGACAGACACATCACGCACATATACCTCTTTTTCTTCGTATTTTGATCCACCTATACAGAAGAAAACTTGCAGCCAACAGGGATACGGAGACAACCGATATGGTCGCCCATAGCCAAGTCCTGCGCGCTGTGCAGTGTTTGTAAAACCAAATAAAAAAATAGAGTTACTAATAAATTGTGGAATGCACTCATGTTTGTATAAATGTCTTCTAAAAAATCACGATTCTAGCTAGGGTGTTGTAGTCAAAATTTGAAAACTTTGATCCATAATTTAGTCAAGATAATTAATTGTCACTTGTAGAAATGATATCAGTAGTAGATTTTATCATGCCAAAAGCACTTTCAAATAATTTCACTTTCAGTAGATTTTTCCTAATGATTTTTTTGTTATAGTGTAGTACTATATAGGAATATAGCGAGTAATTTGACTGTAAAAATAATTAATTTTGTCACTTGTAGAAAGGATATCAGCAGCATATGTTTTGAAAGTGCTTTTGGAAAATTATTTTATTTGCTTAACAATTTCACTTTCAAAAGTATGTTTTAGTAATATCCAAAATCGGGCAACAAAAAAGGGTAGACGTACGTTTGGGCTTGTGCAGGTCGACTGACAAGTTGGCGGTGTTGAAGAAGGTGTCATCCGTCTCGTACCGCACGGTGCACCGCGGCACAAGGATCCTGCCCCCATGTTGCCCACTGGGAAACGTCGCCGGGAACGCCGAGATGAGGCCGTCGAGGCACGCCCGGCACCGCTCCGGCGACATGTCCACGGTGCACTGCACCAGGCCGTACAGCGTCAGGCCCTGGTCGTTGAACCGCGACCGCCCTGTCGCGTACCTGTCCGGCCTCTCCGCGGCGATGGCGGCGATCTTGTTCACCAGCTCGCTGACGAGCCCGTCGAACTGCTGCGCGGCGTCGGCCGGCCGCACGAAGTTGGTGTTGTTCCCGGCCCACTTGGGCGTGTCGTCGTCGCCGGAGAGGAAGTCGGCGCCGGAGAGCCGCAGCTGATACCGGTCATAGAAGAGCGTCACGTCCCTGACCTGCCGGCCGCAGCCGAAGGCGTTCTCGGAGTCGTTGACGGCGCTGGCGAGGGCGTCGCTGAGCCCCCGGGCGCAGACGTCGCCCGTGAAGTCGCCACGGCAGAGCGCGACGCCGTACGCCACGCCGACCGCGCCGACGGCCGAGCCATTCGCCCTCGCGCCCGCGACGAGGATGTCGGCGAGCGCGTTGAGGTTGGACCTGTAGGCGTCGGTGCTCGCGTTGTTGCCCGACGCCGGCATGCCGCACTTGTGGCCCAGGATGGTGTCCTCCGCGGCCGCCGCCGGCAACCTCGCCGCGAACGCGACCAGAACCAGGGCGACGGCGAGGAGCATGAAGTGGGCCAAGGAATCTGACATGTCTAGATCATTAGCTTAAGGTCGGAGTAGTTGTCATGGAGCTACCTCAGGTGATCGACGGAGCTCTTGTATATAAGTTATAAGCAGGAAGCTTGGTTCTGGGCTTTCGGCTTCCGCCGCCACTTGATCGTCATCGCCTCGCCCGCCGGGCAATGTAGTAATCCATGCCAGCATCAGCGTCGGCGACATTGACAAAGTTGACCAAGGAAATTAGGTAGAAAAACCACTGGTTTTCAGTTGCTTGCTTTCATAATTAACGAGCAAGCTTAGAAGAAAGTTATACATAATGATGTAACAATACGCTGATACATAGCTATCACGCGAAGACTTAAATTTTTTAATGAAAATACAGTGGCTGTTTGACAGGATCATGCGCCGATCAAGCTAAGGAGTCGCTGCACGCAAGCATGAAGTGCATTGTCCTCGGAGTCGGAGGTAGCCGCTATCAAGATGAGCACGCTGTTGACTGCTTGGCAGAGGTCTGATTATAAATCAAGCGCGGTATTTGACTTTGCTTCGACGGAGTCAGTTGGAATCGTCTCTCTGATGTGAAATTCTTTATCTGTAACTGAAGGAAATAACGCGTCATCGTTAGCAGCAGCAGGAGCAGTCACTGGGACTGAATAGTCGCGTAGTAGTGGCAGGCTGGCAGCTTGGAGCTTGTTGGAATAGTAGCACTCACTGATGAGGTATGGTATCCGCAAGAAATTGCGCAGCAAGTTGGAAATTCTTCGCCGGTCGTGTCGATACGGCCGATCGCTGGCTGTAATTGGGTCCTAGTGGCTCGACATCTCGTCAGAAATTTGTTCCGAGCCGGCGAGCCCCGACGGACCCGCTCTAGTCCGGTGATCCAGAGACCATCGACGCAGCACAGATCGATCGACAAAGACCACACCATTGACCTGACTCGAAGTACAGTATGTAGTGTATGTGCAGTTCATTGTTTTATTTATTTTTTCTCTGCAAAACTCCAATTGGGTGGTGGTTTTGGCTGGTTAATTTCTCGGCAGCATCACCAACCAAGAAAAATCATGGACTCCACCGGCCTTGTCATCCTGCATCAGGTCAGCAGCACTAGTAAATCGACAAGATCCATGCATGAACGCCCTTGGTTGGAATCTCCGCGGGCTTTGTTACGAGGTTGCCGGCCGCCGCCGGGCGGGCAAGGTGGGTTTGTTAGCCCAGCCCAACTAGTCAATCTGGGCTCGTGCTATTTGGGCCGAACGTACGGACAGAGAGAAAGTTGCAGCTACTTTGGTTTTGTCGCAACTCGCTCGCTAGTATAAATGTACTATAATACTGCACCATTCACATTCCACGTACGAGCTCCCCCGCTAAACTAAACGCAAATCGCGCCATACGCCAAATGCCAATGGCCGACCTCCCGCTGTACAACCTCCTCTTGATCCCTCTGCTCGCCGCCATCCCACTCCTCTACTTCCGCCGGTCAGCGCGCGGGCACGGCAGCGCGCTACGCCTCCCCCCTTCTCCATGGGCGCTTCCGGTCATCGGCCACGTCCACCACCTCGCGCTCGCTGGCGCGCTCCCGCACCGCGCCATGCGCGACCTCGCGCGGCGCTTCGGCCCGCTCATGCTTCTCCGCCTCGGCGAGCTCCCGGTCCTCGTCGCGTCCTCGGCCGACGCGGCGCGGGAGATCATGCGGGCCAACGACCTCGCCTTCGCTACGCGGCCCATGAGCCCGACGGGTAAGATCCTGCTCGGCGAGGGCAGCCGTGGCATCGTCTTCGCGCCATACGGCGACGGGTGGCGGCAGCTCCGCAGGATCTGCACCATGGAGCTCTTCAGCGCGCGCCGGGTCCGGTCCTTCAGGCCCGTGCGCGAGGAGGAGGTCCGCCGCCTCCTCCGCTCCGTCGCCGCCGCCGCGGCGGCCTCGCCGGTGAACCTGAGCGAGATGGTGTCGGCGTACGTGGCCGACGCGTCGGTGCGCGCCATCATCGGCAGCAAGTTCAGGGACAGGGAGACGTTCCTGCGGCTGCTGGAGCGCCGGCTCAAGAACGTGCCCGCGCAGAGCCTGCCGGATCTCTTCCCGTCCTCGCGGCTGGCGATGCTCGTCAGCACGACGCCGCGCGTGATGAGGAGGCTCCGAGAGGAGATGATGGCGTTCATCGACACCATCATCCAGGAGCACCAAGAAAACAGAGCCGCCGGCGTTGACGAGGAGGACTTGCTCGACGTGCTCTTGAGGATACAGAAGGAGGACGAGCTGGATCCGCCCCTCACCACCGAGAACATCAAGGCCGTCATCATCGTAAGATTGCTCGCTCCGATCCTGATTACAAAATCATGAGCAAAATTTAAATCATCGTTTTCTGATTGCTACAGGATATCTTTGGTGGGAGCAGCGAGACATCTGCCACGACGCTGCAGTGGATCATGGCGGAGCTCATGCGGAATCCGAGAGTGATGAGGAAGGCGCAAGACGAGGTCCGGTGCGTGCTCGCCGGGCGGGGGGTCGTCACGGAGGACGACCTCGGCGAGCTACGTTACCTGCCACTCGTCATCAAGGAGGCGCTCCGGCTGCATCCTCCGGTGCCGCTGCTAATTCCACGGGAGTGCCGGATCCCGTGCCGGGTCCTCGGCTTCGACGTGCCGGCGGGAGCGATGGTGCTCGTGAACGCGTGGGCGATAGGCAGGGATCCGAGCAACTGGGACTCGCCGGAGGAGTTCACGCCGGAGCGGTTCGAGAACAGCGACGTCGACTTCAAAGGGACGGACTTCGAGTTCATCCCGTTCGGCGCGGGGCGGCGGATGTGTCCCGGCATAGGGTTTGGTCTGGCGAACATGGACCTCGCGCTCGCCTCTCTCCTGTACCACTTCGACTGGGAGCTGCCGGACGGGATGGAGCCCGGCGAGCTGGACATGACGGAGGCGCTGGGGATCACGACCCGCCGCCTCTCCCACCTCATGCTCGTTCCCACGGTCCGCGTGCCGTTGCACGGGGAATAGAGACCAATTTCTTAGTAGCTTGATGGTCCTCGTGCTCTATTTTCTTTTGTGGGTAATGACCCTTGTGATCTTTGATTAGTGCCCCGCCCAGGCTGGCCATCTGATCTCATGTGCATGATCACGTTGTGATGAATTATTGATTACCTGCTCCATTGAATCAACATCATGTGGTTCAGATTAGAAATTTGCACGGTTTGCACGTAGAGATTGGTTTGCACTTGATACGGTACCCTTATAAATCGGTAAAAAGTTAGAGCCCCATAACAACTTATAAATACAGAAGAGAGGGAGTAGTTTTTATAAGATGGGAGAAAAATGATCCCACATTTTGTGGATGAGAATGATGTTGCCTACCACGATACATTCAGCCCTATTTTTCTCTGATTGTGGTTCTTCCTGTCTTTCCGGCCACCTCGGACCATAAATATGAAATTATTTCAAATTATCATAAACTTTTTACTTGGACAATTGGACTGATAATACCCAAATAATATATGAATTGTAACTGATGCCATGAATCTATGATACAAAAATATATATATAAGTCAATAACATAAGGATGACGTTAGTACGAGTCACAATATATTTGTTAAAAATATAAATGTTAAAATTTGAATCGAATAGCGATGGTTACTTTGGGAATCAGATACAGAGTAATTTTTCGTACACGTTTAAGCTGTCGGGTCGGGTGTACCGAAAAAATCGGATAGGACTGGTAAGACCGACGATTTTTTAAAATATTACTAGATTTTGACTGAGATTTGAGAAACTCCGGCCGGAATTTTTTTTTAGAGTTATAGGGCAT
Organism: Cenchrus fungigraminus; assembly: GCA_036936925.1. Lineage (NCBI taxonomy): Eukaryota > Viridiplantae > Streptophyta > Magnoliopsida > Poales > Poaceae > Cenchrus > Cenchrus fungigraminus. The sequence continues at coordinate 3,046,289 of CM072781.1, read as the reverse complement.
AGCCCCGGTCTTTATTAAGCAAGACCAAGCAAACGTTTATAGCACCAGTTTCAACAACTTCGCACATGAGAGAAAAAGGCAGGGGACAAAGGGAAAGGGAACGACTTTTACATCCAGAAGCTTAGTACAGGGACTAAAGCAAAAACAGAAAACTCTCAATGCTACTGAGCATTCCTCTCCGCAGTCTCCTCTGCTTCCAGGGTTGTTTTCTGCCTTTTTGCTGGTCTTCAAGTTGCCATCGCGTTGTTCCCATCAAGGAGCAGAGGCACCAACTTTTCTGGGATTTGATCCTCTTTCCAGACACCTCCATGTTTCTCCAAGAAGCTGAAGAGTTCACCTTTGGTGGCGACATCTAGCTTGCCAATCTGCCCGGTTGTTTTGCCAAGGAGTTCAGTCTGCATAGCCTTGCTTCTAGCTCTGAAAGTCTCTGTGGTGGGCACAAGAGCTTCCAATTGTGAACTAGATTGGCTATATTCATCAGAACTCCATTCACATCTTTCCATCACCCATCCTGAAAACACAAGTGATTTCTTAGCTTCCAAAGCCCCCACAGGGCAGCGGCCGTAAAAATGTTGACCAACATGTACTTTTTATTGCTAAGCCAATTTTTCCCTATGGATTCAAAAGAGTTGCCACATTCTAGGTCTAAGCAGTCAGAAATGTTAACCCAAATTTGCTTGGCTACTACACACTCAAAGAAGAGGTGTTGCACAGATTCAGGCTCACTACAAAAAAGGCAACTTCTATCCTGAATTGTTTTCCTCTTACTCACATTATCCCTAGCTAGGATCTTATTTTGGGTGAACAGCCATAGAAAGAAATGGACTCTGGGGGGAATATTTAAATTCCAGACAGCAGGTGTGTGGACAGGTTTGATCCCTCTAAAATTGACTAGCTTGTACAGAAATTGTGAAGAGTACACTCCATTTGAATTAAAGGTCCACACCATTTCATCCTGCTCATCACTGAATGTGATTGTGGATGCTAGCTGCAAGATCTCCTCCCAATCTCTAATTAGGGAGGGAGTCACTGTTCTTCTAAAGGTGCATTTCAGATCTGTCCCATCCCAGAGATCTTGCACAGTTCCATTCTTCTCATTCAGGATGACATATAAATCCCAGAATTGAATGGCCAAACTAGAGGAGCCTAACTAGTTATCTTCCCAAAACTTAATCTTACTTCCATCCCCTATTTTCCATCTATATCCTATCTTGGCTGCTTTAGCAGCCCACATGATTCCTTTGAAAAACTGGGAGCAGCCATCAGAGTTGCTATGGAAGATGTTTGGTTTGTTGGTCCTATATTTGGCATCTATGGTTTGTTTCCAGATCTTCCGCTTATCTAGCTGGTATCTTCTAATCCAAGATCCCAAAAGGCAAATATTTAAGTCTCTAAGGTTAGGAATACCTATACCACCAAACTCTTTACACATAGTGATGCTTTCCCAGTTGGCTAGGTGCCATCTGTGTTTGTCCTCATTATCATTCCAGAGACAGTTTGCTATTTGGGAAGAGATTGTCTTAATTGCCCATTTAGGGAACTTTATAAAGGAAAGAAGGTAAACTGGTATTGAAGCTATGCAGGTCTGAATGAGAATAACCCTAGCTGCGTAGGAGAGTAGTTTCCCCCTCCATCCAGAAATTTTTTGCATGATCTTGTCTACTAAAGGTTGCAGATCCTCCCTTCTCAACTTATCATAGTGGAGGGGGATCCCTAGATATTTGATAGGGAAGCTGTCTACTGGACAACTAAAGATATGTGCAATGTCATGAATTTGGGTCTCTTCTAGGTTGATGGGGATCAATTCACTTTTGTGAAAATTGATTCTCATGCCTGAGATTTGTTCAAACATCATCAGAGTGCTTTTCAGGCTCCTCAGATGTGAATTATCTATGCTAGAGAAAAGGATAGTGTCATCTGCATACTGCAGGGAGATGACTTCATTACCAAGGCTGGTTGACAGGCCTTTTATCAGACCTCTACCAGCAGCTTTAGCAAGCATTCTGGTCAACACATCTCCAACTAGGTTGTAGAGCATAGGAGACAAAGGGTCTCCTTGCCTTAAGCCTTTGCCAGTTTTAAAGAAGGAACTATCAGAGCCATTCAAGGTGACTCCCACAGAGCCTCCTTTGACTACACATTTCACCTAGCTTATCCATTGGGGGCAGAACCCTCTTGTTTCTAGGATCTCAAAGAGGAAGTCCAGGTTGACCCTATCATAGGCTTTCTCGTAGTCTAGCTTAAGGATCACTCCCGGCTCCTTACTTTTGTGGATACTATGGACTATCTCGTGTGCAACTACTACACTTTCCAAAATATATCTTCCCCCAATAAAAGCACTTTGCTGCGGGGAGATGAGCCTATCTGCAATTCTTCCTAGCCTAATGGTTAAGACCTTAGAGAAGATCTTAAAACTGCAATTACAGAGGCTAATGGGTCTGTACTTTTTCATGGACCTGGCTCCTATTTCTTTTGGGATCAGGGTCAGCAAGGCAAAATTGAGCCTGAAGAGATCCAGGCTTCCCTCATAGAAGTCCTTAAACATGCTCACAATATCCTTTTTGACAACACCCCAAAATTTCTGATAGAAAAGGAAAGGAAGTCCATCAGGACCTGGTGCCCCCTCTACATAGCAGCTTTCAATGGCTAGTTTAATCTCCTCTTCTGTAAAGGGGGCAGAAAGGATAGAATTCTCTTCTTGAGATACCTTATCCTCTTCCCCCCAGAAGCTCTCACCTAGAGAGATGTTAGCTCTCTTCTCTTTCCTAAATAGTTCTTTGTAGAACTCTACAACAATCTTCATCATCCCCTGATCATCCTCAATTATCCCATTTGGCCCCTCCAAGGCTTCTATTCTCTTTTTCCTACCTCTTTGGTTGGCTACTGCTTGAAAATAAGCAGTGTTCCTATCTCCCTCCAGAATATTTCTTTCTCTAGATCTTTGTCTGGCTTTAATCTCCTCTAAAGTCCAGATCATGTTTAGCTTATTTGTTATATCTTTCATTTTCTCCCTATCTCCCTCTGAGATGGAGTTTTGCTCAGCTTGGAGTTCCAGTCTATTGAACTCAGCTGCCAGGGAGGCTTTCTCCTTGTTCATGGCTGCTACTTATATTAGAAGCCCATCCTCTAGTCAGCTTTCTAAAAGTCCTCACTCTAAACTGCCAGATATCTATAGCTTTGGATTCTCTACCAGGCATCTCCCAAGCCTTTGTCACTATTTCTTTGAAGCTCTCTTTCTCTGGCCACCACTTTTCAAACCTAAACTTCTTCTTTGGTCTGCTCATACTCACTCCGACCGGAAAATGACGGGTGGCCATCGGTAGGACCGATGCTTTGCGCAAATTCTGAACTCTGTTCACCATGAATGAAATGGAATATCCTTGATTTAAAATATCAATTTGTCTGCTCAAATTCAATCTCGATGATCTGTCTCAACCTCTCAACAAGGTAACGGTAATGTAGAATATTAGCATTAGCACTAAAATATTGAGATAGATCAGACAAAGCCCAGACCATTACCTTATTGTTGCTGAGCAAATCCAGGCAGCAGGCAAAGACAACACCAGCTCAAAGAATTGAAACTCTGAAGCCAACAAGCAGATCACCATGGTTGACCTTCCACTCTCTGTCCTCCTTCCTCTGCTCATCGCCATCGCGTTCCTCTTCTTCCACCGTTCGGCGCGCGCACATGCCAGCGGCAGCCTCCCCCCATCGCCATGGGCACTCCCGGTCATCGGCCACATCCACCACCTCGCCGGCGCGCTCCCGCACCGCGCGATGCGCAACCTCGCGCGGCGCCACGGGCCGCTGATGCTGCTCCGGCTCGGCGAGCTCCGCGTCGTCGTGGCCTCGTCGGCCGACGCGGCGCGCGAGGTGATGAGGACCCACGACCTGGTGTTCGCGTCGCGGCCCATGACCCGGATGGGCAGGATCCTGCTGGGCGAGGGCGGCGACGGCCTCGTGGGCGCGCCCTACGGCGAGGGGTGGCGGCAGCTCCGACGGATCTGCACCACTGAGCTCTTCAACGCGCGCCGCGTCCGGTCGTTCAGGGCCGTGCGGGAGGACGAGGTCCGCCGGCTCCTCGGCTCCGTCGCCGCGTCGGCCTCGCCGGCGAACCTGAGCGACATGTTGTCGGCGTACGTGGCCGACGCGTCGGTGCGCGCCATCATCGGCAGCAGGTTCAGAGACAGAGACACGTTCCTTCGGCTGATGGAGCGTCGGATTAAGAACGTTCCGGCGAGCAGTTTGCCGGACCTCTTCCCCTCTTCGCGGTTGGCGATGTTGGTCAGCCCGACACCGCGCTTGATGAAGCGCGAGCGCGAGAAAATGATGGCGTTCATCGACACCATCATCCAGGACCACCAAGACGACAGAGCCGCCGGCGTTGATGAGGAGGATTTGCTGGACGTGCTCTTGAGGATACAGAGGGAGGACGAGCTGGATCCACCTCTCACCACTGACAACATCAAGAACGTCATTGTCGTAAGATTTCTCTCGCAAAGGACGAATTTTTTCAGAAGTTTTGAAGAAGCATCACAATTCAATTCACAAAATTTTGTGCAGGATATGTTCATAGCGAGCAGCGAGACATCTGCCACGACGCTGCAGTGGATCATGGCGGAGCTCATGCGGAATCCGAGAGTGATGAGGAAGGCGCAAGACGAGGTCCGGTGCGTGCTCGCCGGGCGGGGGGTCGTCACGGAGGACGACCTCGGCGAGCTACGTTACCTGCCACTCGTCATCAAGGAGGCGCTCCGGCTGCATCCTCCGGTGCCGCTGCTAATTCCACGGGAGTGCCGGATCCCGTGCCGGGTCCTCGGCTTCGACGTGCCGGCGGGAGCGATGGTGCTCGTGAACGCGTGGGCGATAGGCAGGGATCCGAGCAACTGGGACTCGCCGGAGGAGTTCACGCCGGAGCGGTTCGAGAACAGCGACGTCGACTTCAAAGGGACGGACTTCGAGTTCATCCCGTTCGGCGCGGGGCGGCGGATGTGTCCCGGCATAGGGTTTGGTCTGGCGAACATGGACCTCGCGCTCGCCTCTCTCCTGTACCACTTCGACTGGGAGCTGCCGGACGGGATGGAGCCCGGCGAGCTGGACATGACGGAGGCGCTGGGGATCACGACCCGCCGCCTCTCCCACCTCATGCTCGTTCCCACGGTCCGTGTGCCGTTGCGCGGGGAATAGAGTATACTGGAATTTCTTAATAGCTTGATGGTCCTCGACTCCTCGTGATCTTTGATTAGTGCCCAGGCTGACCAGCATCTGATCGATCATGTGCACAATCACGCAAAACTAATTTGACGGTCGCGCGCGGAGCGATCGATTCCAACTCGCAATGGTGCCGTGGTGCGCCACCACCAACTGCTATCTATTCTCTCTGCGTGACCAACAACACCACCCAAGCACTGCGGGAGCGCTTGCATTTTTTCTCTTTTTTATTCGAATTGTATGTAATGTTTTGTGTACAGTAATCTGTGTTCCTAATTTTTGCTCATAAGTTTTTACGACCAACTTTTGTGCTATAAGCTTCCCACACCCAGTTTTTGTTTTCATATAATTTCTTTCCATTTTTTTATTTCCATACATAACTTATGAACACAATTTTGTTATATAAATTGTATTTATATTAATTTTGCATACAAGATATATTCATAAGCTTATGTTGTACATAACTTATGAATACAACTTTGTTACATAAATTGTGTTCATACAAATTTTACATATAAGTTATGTTCACAATCTTACGCTATACATAACTTTTGAACACAACTTTGTTATATAAATGTGTGCATATAAGTTTAGTGTATAAGATATGTTCATAAGCTTATATTATATTAATTATGCATATAATGTATGTTTATATGTTTTTAGTATATATGTTTTATGCATATAAGTTCTACACACAAATTATGTGTATACATCTTTGCTTAAATCTATGATTAAACCAAAAAGCAAATAAAGAATTTCGGGCTGCCACGATGGAATTATGAGGTTTTCTCTGCGGTTAGCATTTGATTGGACGAACAGAAGGAAACACACGCAACCGGAAGCCTGTCACCCACCACCTGTCCTTTAGCTGCCGGAAATCGCATGATGGATTTCTTCCGCGCGCTAAGGGCCTGTTTAGTTTCCTGAAATTTTCAAATCTACCCGTCACATCAAACTTCGGACACTAATTAGAAGTATTAAATGTAGATTAATGACAAAACCCATTCCACAACCCCTACCTTAATTTTCGAGACGAATCTAATGAGCCTAATTATGTCATGATTAGACAATGTCATGCTACAGTAAGCAATCTCTAATGACGGATTAATTAGACTTAATGGATTCGTCTCGGAATTTCCCGTCCATTCATGTAATTGGTTTTGTAATTAGTCGATGTTTACTACCTCTAATAGAGCTGAAAAGACACTCCCAAAATTTTGGCCCCAAAATTTCAGTGAACTAAACGCGCCCTTAACTAGCACTTCCCGCATAATCACGTTGTGATGAATTGTTGATTACCCGCTCCAAATCATCATTTATTTCTAGCAGGGCAGAGCAACTTCAACAAATTATGTATAATTTTATCTAAATTTAATTTTTGTGAAGAATTCTAAAAAATAAAAAACTTCAAAAATAATAGAGTAAACCAACAAACTCTTCATATCCAAACAGTGGGTCCACATTTTTTCCCTTGCGAGTTGCGACTCAGATATTATCACGGTCACCCCCATCTCCGCGACTCCCCACGCCTGCCGCAACCCCTCCCCAAACTCCTTGCAGCCGGACCTCACGCTTACCGCTGACCCCTATCGAAACTCCTCCTGTCGGCTCCCACGCCTGCCGCCAGCCCTCCACGAGCTCCTCCCCGTCGTCCGACCCGCGGAGGAGGACAAGGAGCAGCGGGGCATCTGCTCACCAGACATATACCCCGAGCTCCTCCCGCCGGCCAGCCCGCGGAGGATGAGGAGCATCTCCCTGCCAGTCGTCTCCCCGCCCATGCTGGCTCCCCCACGGCAGCGCGACGCGGAGGAGGTGGAAGTGGCACGCGTCGAAGAAGGGCGAGGAGGTGGTGGTGGCACCTCTTGGTGATGGCAGAAAAAGTGTGTGCGGATGAAGTTGGTGAGCGAAATCACTAGCCATTTTTGCCGAGCAGAGCCGACGTGATGCCGAGCTAGATGGCGAGGCGGCGGTGATAGCGAGGCTGTTGGAAAGGGAAAACAACAACATTTTTAGCGATGCAAAATGATTTACAGTGTATATTGGAGTTGCTTTTACAACTTATAATCGAACGGTTAAAACTCATCTGGATGGAAGCTCATTAATGAATATAATATTTACATGCATAGGTACACAAAGTGATTAAAATAACTGCACAAGCAAATTCTTGAAATAAAAGAAAAAAGATATACAAGTGCATTTTGGAAGTTCAGGAACACTCGCTACCAAGTTCCAGGACCGGTCGTACATTTTACTTCATATAATCGTGTATATGTAAGCATAGCCCACACCAAATGTTGATGCAAATTAAGAAATAACCCAAGAAAATGTGAGTTTGTGTGAGCCTGTTTGGCTAGCTACTAGCTGGTGGCTGATGTTAATTTGTTCTGCGAGGAAAATACTGTTATCTGGCTGGTGGCTGATGACTGATGCTGATTTATTCTAAGAGCAAAGTACCGCTGGCTGATGACTGATAATCCAAATGAACAAGACGAGGCCAGTAAATTGACAAATGATTCACTTGTCAAGTAGATACGCGCCCAATGTCGTCATAGGGAGGGAGTGAGCGGTGGTGGCAGTGGACCAATGTCGTCATAGGGAGGGAGAGGCACGACAACACGGGGAGGGAAGGCTTGGGGGATTGTTTTTCTAATGGGTGGCGGAGGAGGTAAAAAAATATAGCTTTGTCGAGCAGCGACCGGTAGAAGGGTGCAAACAGTAGTAAAATTTTAGGATGCTTGTAATTAATATGAGCCATCCATCTGGTGAAATCTAACAATGGTAGTACCAATAGGTAGTACCAAGTAGTACCAGTTTGGACGACCCGGAACTAGGTACTACTACCTGTACTATTCAATGAAATTAGCTGGTGAAAAAATATCAGTACAAGGTACTATCCAAGCATCAAGACAAAACTCCAAAATAATAATTTCTTTTTAGTGATAGAGATACATAATATATATAGCAAAACCTATATACCCTGAGATTGATGGAGTAGAAATATATTTTCTACCTTTTTAATTGATCTCGAATATTTTTTAAATGACTACATATTTGGGAGGTCAAATTCTTTGATTTTTATATTGAGGATCACGTTTCTACAAAACAAATAAAATTAGTCATTTATATTAACCGACTATTTTATATACAAAAAATTAATCAAAAATAAAATTACATTTACTTTTTTTATCAAACTTCTTGTCATCCATCTTATCATTTGACTACAACTTTTTTATGCAATTATCTACCAACTCTAACCTTCTCACTTACACTTTTAATGTTACAATCTAATCCTTCATTACAAAGTTTTTTTGTGTTATCACGCTGTAAGAGTCTTCTGATAGTTCTTCCATCCTCGATTTTTCTTTCATCTCAACACAAAACTTATATAATACTTGTTATCAAACTTTATATGACATTATTTTTTATTATTAGATGAAGACGATAATGAATATCAAATCATTATTATTGTTGGGGTAGATAGGATAAGGACTCAATTCAAATATGAACCTATATAATGCGGATACGTGCAATATATCTAGACTAGAGATTCAAACATCCTAGCTATTTTCAATCTTTATGCCAACGATTTTGTCCAAATTTTTATAATCTACACACCATCTCGACAACCCCACCAATTATTTGCATTATCATATGTATATAAGAGTGCATTACTAATTATTGGTAACACTCTTTACAATCAGCAACTCCAAGAGGAAACTAGTTATTGAGGTGGATGAAATTGGTAAGTGGGTATAGTGGATGATATTGTCGGTTCACGTCGAGGCCAAACATTGCCTACCGGGTTTACTTTAGTTAAAGAGATAAATTCAGGGCCGGACCATGAACTTGGCACGAGGTGCCATTTAGGTCCTTGTACTCCAAAAATGCACATCTAACTCCAACATCTAGGCATGCGTTGTAACACCCATCCTAACAGGTCTGAATCAAACCCGTTTGCGCACGTGGCGTGCCACGCTGGTTGCCAATGGCGGACTCAAGCGGAGAAGGTTCGAGAAAAAAAATCAGTCACCGGTTCGTCACCGCGTCACAGCTCGATTCGGCACCGCCGCAGTCTGATTTGCCACCGCCGTAACCTGATTCGCCACCGCCACCGCCTCAGCAGCAACTCGATTCGCCGCTGCCGCAACAGGAACAACAACCCGATTCGCCGCCGCAGCTTGATTCGCTGCTACCGCCACCCAATTCGTCGTAGCACGAGATGGAGGACGATGTGGACTGGGATGGTGACGGGCTGCCGGTGGTGGTGATCCCCGGCGTGGTGTTGCTGGTGCTCCTGGTGTTAGTCATTCGTTGACGACGATGCTGATCCTCAAAGTAAACAAATCAGCAATGTCTTGCTGATGTTGCTAACGAAACCGCACCACCCCTAGCAGCCTGTCTTCATTGTTACAACCTGCTGCTGCTGCTTCTGATGATGGTAATGACGGAACCAGGCACTCCATGTGTTTTTGGCAAGCAAAAATCAGCTAAGTGGCAGTGGAGTCAGGTTGGTGAAACAATTAGGTAAGCTACTTGTGTCGAGCTGCATGCCTCACAAGAGCACAGAAAGATGAATGAAAAAATTGGGTGAACTTTGCCAAAAAATGAATGAAACTGAGATATGTTAACAGAAATTGAGATGCTTTCTGAAATGCTCAAAAATCGACATATGTTAACAGAAATTAGTTGACAAGAATTGATAAAAGATGACAGAAATTAAGTTGACTGAAATTGATAAGTATTGTTAAATAAATAGCATCCAACATAGTTTTAGTGCTAACCTATTACAGCTCATGTTGATTATTTCTTATATACAACTGCATTTCAGAACTCGTCATTACCAAAAGAGCAGAACTGATGGGTTTGTTCACTATCATTTACACCAGAGCACATCCAAGGATATGTGTTCACTTTCAAAAGATGTCCAAAAAGAAAAAAAAAAAGCTTCTTGTTTGCACATCAACTCTTTGATGTTGCTCCCTTCTTGTTTGCTGCAACATCGCCTTTCTTCTTGGCAGGTGCTGCCTTCCTCTTCCTTGCTGTAGCCTTGCCTTGGTTTGTTGCAGTTGTTAAACGAGCAGGTCTTGCAATTGGTCTGTTTGATGTGATGAAAGCAGAGTCTGGTAGTGGCCGAGGAGGCAGAGACAAAGAGTGTGACTGTGATCCATGCTGAAGGAATATGCTCATATTAGTTGTTGTGACAAAAAAGATAGAAATAAACAAGGTTAAGCTATTTTGTCTACCTGCTCCATCATTTGCAGAAGCATGGTCGAGCTCAGTTGTGCCATCAAATTGGAGTAAGTTGGTGCAGATGCATCTTGTGCCAGTTGACTTGAAGTATAATACAAAGGAGCATCTTGAGAAAACCATTAGGAAGTTGGAAGGTCCTGCTTAAACATCAATCAGAAACTCCAATCACTTGTTCATGCAGTGGGAAGAAAACCATTGGAAGCATCTTAAGAATGTGCGAAAAAACATAGGTGTCATATATTACCTCTGGAACTGGTGGCTCATCATTTGTTGGAGCTGGTGGAACTTGTGGATTAATGCCATGCACCTCTGGATCATAGTCTTCAGGTCTGATGCCCTTTTTCTTAAAGAAACAACCTTTTGCATTATGATTTTCTTGTTTGCAGTAGCTGCATGTGATGATTACTCCATGCTTGGACAATTTAGGTCCATTCTTTCCCTGGATTTCAGAGGGTTCCTTCCTCCTGCACCTTCTTGGCCTACCTACTTTCTTCTCATAAATAGGTGCTTTGACTTCACGACCATCAACATGATCCCAAGTGCTCTTATCTCTACATGGCATGATGTTGGTCTCATAAGCCTTGTTGAAAGCTTCCAGCGAGTAGCAGTCATGAACCATGCTCTCAGGTGGAATCCTCTCATGCCTTAAGCAGGAGATGGCATGTTGGCATGGGATACCAGTCAAATTCCACTTCCTGCATTCACATTCTTTGGTTATAATGTTGACTATGTATTGGAAATCTCTGTCCAGAACTTGGAACACCCCACGACCAGCTGGCAATGCATAGCAAACATTAGCATACTCTGCATTCTTGGCTAATTTCTTTCTTATCTTTGGACAAATGTGCCCTGCAAATTGGTCAGCTATCTCTTGTTGCTTGGTGTGGTATCTGGTCATAAGCTGTTGCTTGATCCTTTCAAACATATTTAGGATGGCATCTCCCTTGCTTCCAGAATATACTTGTTGAAAACTTCACAACTATTGTTCAACAAGATGCCGGACTTGGGAAATTCTGAAAAGTATGCCCTTACCCATGTGTTTGGAGGCATTCTCTGCAACCAATTATAAGCATCTTCATTCAGCTCCTTCATCTTGCCCATGTGGTACTCCCACTTTTGTACTGTACTAGCCCTTGCACATGTCCATAGCTAGTTCTTCAAAAATCTCACCTTTGAACCCTGCATCCTTGAAATTTGAGTACAGATGTACAACACAAAAGCGATGCTCAGATTCAGGAAAAATTTCTTCAACTGCAGGAATTAAGCCCTGAAATAACAAGGTCAATGTTAGCCCTTATATAATAAATAAAGAGATAAAGAAAACAGCAAGGATGGTGAAATACCTTTTGTTTATCAGTCATGATAGTCCAAGGATAAGTGTTCACAATGCCCAAATCTTGCTTCAAGGTCTCAAGGAACCACTTCCATGTGATCTTTGACTCAACTTCAACCACAGCTAGAGCAATTGGGTATATGCAATCATTAGGATCAATGCCCACAATAGTTAGTATCTGGCCACCAAATTTAGTTTTGATGTGGCAGCCATCAAGACAAATCAAAGGCCTGCAGCCGGAGAGATATCCTCTTTTGCAAGCATCTAGAGACATGTAGCATGTTGAGAAATGGCCATTAAGGAGTTTAAGAAAAAATGAGCTGCCTGGATTACTTCTCCTGAGCTCATAGGTATAATCTCAAAGTTGGTTATATTGCAGACTTTCATCACCATATATCTTTCTCATAGCTAACCTTCTTGCTCTAGCCCACTTGGTTCTTGAAGGAGTCAAATTCCAATCTTTCTGAACTATTTTTGCAAAGTTGGAGATACTCATCTTGTCATTAGCTCTGAATGATTCGAGGTACTTGTTAGCTAGCCAATTTGTAGTGCATTTCTTCAGAACCCATTCTTTTTTACAGTTGTGTCATCCAACATATGTTTTCACTGTAGTAGCCTTCACTCTACTGTCATATGATGCATAGAGATTCCAAGGGCAACCTTCTGCATAGTGAGCCCTGATCCTTGTATTCTCATTTCTTGGTAATTGATTTCTACCCGATTCTTCAGACTATACTCAGTAATAGCTGCTCTCAGTTTCACCATTGACTCAAATACCATACCCACCTTGAATACAGGATTACTCAAATCTTCTGGTCTGAATGTACTGAACTTTGTATTCACTTGTGCATCTTTATCATGACTTGGAAGCAACAACTCCTCGTTATCATCATCAGAAGACAACTCTGATGTCAATGAAAGCTCTTGCCCCTTCAGCCTACTCCCCTCGACCTTCTTTGCTCTAGTAGTATTTTTGGACCCAAAGATTCCCTCATCCATTACATCCTCGTCCACATGATCAACAAATAGGTCATCATCTCCATCATTAACTTCATTATCACTATCAAAAAAATCATAGTAATCAGAGTCTTCACTATCTAGATCAGAAACATTATCTTCCTCTTTATCAGCATGGGTGCTCTGACATGGACTGAGGTTTCTGACATCATCCCAAGAACCGCCAATAACAACATCATCATGATCCAAATACACTACCAAATTTGTAATTCTTCCCACCACTGAACACATAGCATTTGTGTCTGCATCACCAACTATCACTCTCGGGCCATCATCTATTTCCTTCCCCGGTAGCAGCCAATAATACTTCAAATTTAGTGTCTTTGGGTAACCTAGGTTCCTAACCATGTCATCCAACCACAATGTCGACCAAGTGTCCACTTCACAATGATCAAACCAACTAATCTTCCCATCTACATAACTCCTCAAGTGCCCAGACCCAACAAAAAATCCACTGTGATGAACTTGGACTGTGAACTCGTTGGGATTGTCACCTATACAGGTAAGAATCAATAGAACCACAAATTAGACCTTCCTTTACCACTATTCAAACCCCACCAAAACCCCAACAAAACCCTAGATTAAACTAAAAATTTCGTAAATTCGTCATCTTCCCCACAAATTTTGAATAGAATGCCATCATGTATGCACAAATTGGACCAATCCATCTTCGATTCCATAGTTTGGGCGGATTAACTCACCATACGAGGGCGTAGGGTCGGCCTTCCTCCGCAATGTTGGAGGCATCGTCGACGGCCGCGATGGCCGCAGCGGCTGACGGCTACTGCACCACCCGTGCCTCAGGTCGTGTTCGTCCTCCTTCACCGGCGAGCCCCTCCGTCTTTCTGCTCCGGCGCCACCACGGCAGGGACGACCTCGAATAGGTGGAGGACAACAGAACGACGGAGTACGACGGGAGGAGGGGGTCAGAAAAGAAAAGGAACCGCTAGCCGCATGGGCAGCCAGGCGTCCAGCGTGGCACGCCACGTGCGCAAGCGGGTTTGGTTCAGACCCGTTAGGACGTGTGTCGCAACTCTGGCCTAGATGCTGTAGATAGATGTGCATTTTTTAAGTAGAGGGACCAAAATGACACCTTGTGCCAAGTTTAGGGTCCTGCCATGAATTTATCTCTTAGCTAAATGTATATATTCGACTTTGTAGAATGCAACCAGAGAGTATATATTAGCCTCATTAATAATGATCTTTCAAAGATATCCTCAAAGGTGTTTTGGCCACTTCTTAGCAATTAAATTTTAAACAATTAGTTCTTCCAAGAATATATTATCTGCCTCTCGTAAATATCATAGCAGCTACTTTTCTTAGTAAAAAAAGAGGCTTCTCGATATTTATTTCTTTTGGTGGAAAGATTTTTTATGCTACTTTCATTTACACAATTTGCAAGTCACTTGGAGAATGTAAATTATGGTCATTTTATTTTTGTCATTTATATTTTACTACTACTATTATTTTTATTTATTTATATAATATAATAAAGCACAAGATATTTGTCACCAACAATATCTACCTGAACAAATATGGTGTGGTTGGAGTGTCCAGAACGACACCCTGCAAGCCGGGCCGGCGCCAAATGGGTCTGGCCCAAAGGGTGCAGAGAATCTGTTAGGCATTTTTGCACCTCTTGGTGCTGGCTGGGTTGAGATGGCGTCTGGTGAGCTGAATTCTTTGATATGGACACCTTGCACTGAGCTTGAGGTAGAGTTACCACGCCTGTTTTTCCTCCTCCGCTCCTCTCTCTCATTGAGGACCGACCACACCGCCACGCAGGCACTCCGTCCACGACCCACTCTCGGGCATTGGCAGGGAGGAGGGAGTAGTTGTCAATTCCGCACCAGCCATCACATCTCACCATCCTCATCACGCGCTCGCTCCCCCATGTCCCTCAGGACCCTCACCTGTCTTGTTCAGGTGCCGACGTGGAGGAGGAAGTCATGCGGGAACCGCGCGCGCTCCACTCCGGTGATGGCACTTCCGTCGCAGCTCCCGCCGTCGGATGCGGCGGTGCAGTGGCTGGTGCTGCTGGTGTCATTCCGCTTTGACGACGCGAGGAGCCCAAATCACGGCGGTGGCGAGATCTGCTTCGGTTGCGTGGCGGTAGGAGGACGACAGCATGGTGGCGGCGGGAGGACATCAACATGGTGGTGGCAGGAGCATGGGATCGCGACGGCGGGAGGATAGGGTTGCAGTGGTCAGAGGACTGCCCGCTTCCTCTGCTTTTGCTCAACCTGACCGACTGAGGGTGACACAAGCGAATGAATCTCGCAAGCCTGCACCGCGAGAAACGATCTCCCTTTGTTTCTCCGTGTGCAGCCTCAGAGGCAAAATTTGCACCACGCCGGCCTGACCCGAGAAGCCGTGCAGACAACCAAACTAGACCCTGCCGCAAACGCGCGGTACATGCAGTGACTGATACAAATCCGACAAATGCCCCCTGCTGGTGCCAATCGCGAGATGCAGGAGATGTCCAGAATAGGGCGGCCCTAGGCAATCGATACCAAACAAAACAAGCGATGGACTCCACCGTCAGGGGATGAGCTTATTAAAATCAACATTTTTCCAAAAATCAACGTTGATGGGGCTTTCATTGCTCGAACACGGACTGCATTGGGTGTCATCATTAGAGATGATGATGGTGGGTCTCCGCTCTTGACGGCCGGTCGCCTGCCTGCTATTTCATGGCACCGTGGATTGTCTAACTGTGTGTAGAGAAGTCACCAAATCACTGTACCAGTGACTTCTCCCCCCTTGTGAAGCGTCCATTCGCAGGTGGATGGATAGGATTGACCGCTACAATGCTCATGAGAACAGTACAAATCGGCACAATATTTTTCTACAGTGTTTTTGCTGCAGTGAAAACAGTCAGACTACTGTTTACATAGACACAGTTTACTGTTGATTTTGGTGACTTTGGAACAGCAAGTCAGAGGAGCCGGACCGATTTCATGGTAGGGATGGATGCTCGAGTGTGGAGGCTATGGCGTGTCAGGAGGGATAGGATTGGCAGCAAGGTAGCCTGAGCGAGCGTGATATGATACTAGAAGAGTAAGGGGCTGTTTAGTTCAGCACGTCAGTTCGCCACGTCATGCTTGTGGCGGCCACGGCTGCTGGCTGCTGTTTGAATGGCGTGCAAGTTGAGGCTGGTTGCTCTTGTCTTTTGCTGCTACCAGTGTAATAATTGCTGTTGGAGTTGTCGTTTGGTGTTTTTTCGTTAGCTACTGCTCCTGTCTGTTGCCGTGGCGAGTGTGGCGGTCAAATAGACCGCCACAGGTTGTGGCCGCCACAGATGCAGCGTGGCGAGCTGACGTGCTGAACCAAATAGCCCCTAAACTAGAAGCACATTGTACGTGCTTGGTTCCTCTGCGATAGGCGGCGACACCCCAACTACGCGCCAGTCGGGATGTACGGTTCCATGCTTATAAAGTAGTTGTCCAAAAAGCCTGTGGCCCGATAGCCCGTCCGAAAGCACGGTATATTGGCCCGGTTCGAGCCCGGCACGGCACGGCAGCCTCCGTGCCCATGCTAGCCCGGCCCAATAGCTAGTGTCGGGCGCAGGCCGCAACCCCAGCACGTCGGGCGGCCCGGCACGGCCCGCGAAATAGTGTGTGGCCCGTTAAAGGCCCGCGAAACCCCACTCGGTATATAAACTAAGAAGAAAAACCATAGCTGCTTACCAATTGCCCTTGCCCAGCACCCAATCCCGCTGTCACCTCCGTTCCGCCACCCGCTCCCTATCCTCGCGCGCACGCAGCTGGACACCAGGATCCCTCCAACTCCGACCTCCGCGGGGCACTGGCGCGCCGCCGCTCTCTTCTCTCCTCCGCCGCTGCAAGCACCTCCATTCCACCCTCGCAACCTCACCTCTTCCTCCACCGCGGCACCGCCCAATTTGCCCTGCTCGGCTGCCTCGCGCGCGGAGGCCGACGCGGCTGCCTGCCTGCCTCGTCCTCTCCACCGCCAGTGCGGCCGCGTCGCGCGCCCTGCTCGGCTGCCTCTTGCACGGAGGCCGGACTGTCGGAGCGGCTGCCTGCCCGCCTCCTCCTCTCCACCGCCAGTGCGGGCGGGCGGCCGCGCCCCGCCCCCTCTCTGCTCCACTGCCGACGCGGCGACGCGAGGAGCTGCCTCCTCTCTACCGCCGACGCCCCGTGCCGCACCCCCTCCTCTCTATTGCTGGTGCGGGCTTTGGGCCGCCCGTGGGTGCGTGCAGGCCGTGCTATTTCGGGCTAGCCCGGCACGAAACAGGCTCGCGGGCCCGGGCTTGGGCCGCCACCACAGCCCGTGGGTGGGCACGACACGACACGAAGGGAGTTAGTGCCGGGCTAGGCCCAGCCCGCAGTTGAGCGGGCCACCCCGGGCCCGTCCCAGGGCCGGGCCGGTCGGCCCGTTTGGACATCTATACATGCTTATTATCCCCCAAACAAATGGAGGGGAAAAAAAGGAAAAAATCCGTTTTACCTCCCTCATCTATCACAGAGGTCAGGTTTTCCTCCCTCATTTCCAAAACCAGACAACCTTCCTCCCCGAACTCACCAAACCGGTACAAATTTTCGCCCGCCCTGGTTTCGACGCCGGTTTTGTCCAACTCAGCGCCACGTCAGCATATGTGAATATCGTTCTGAATAATATGTGATGTCTATGTGCAGTGTGATTAAGATCAAACTGTCTCAATTCATAATACATGAGAAATTTTGGCCAACATGTCTTAAACATCTAAGGATAACATAGCCACATAGTTTGGCATACATTTTAGGATGACATAGCCACATAGTTTGGCATACATTTCAGGATGACATAGCCATACAGTATGGCATAAAGAGATTACAAAATAATTTGGAACTTCAAATGTGGCAGATAACAAAGTCACAGTTTGTCAGTCTGCCATGGAGGAAGTAGCATTAATGGAGCATTCAAGGGTCTCTTTGGTGTTGTGTTCTTGGAGTTTCCAGGTCCACGAGCTGATACTTCAGCTTTAGCTGTCCCAGACTTGATGTTGATTTTCACATTTGAACTGGCTTGGGATAGTGGGACATGGGCATGTAGCTTCAGATCAGCATAGCCACCAGCACTTGTAGACACCTTTGCCTTGGCACTTGTAGTGGTAATGTTCTGGTTTTTATTTTTCTGCTGCAAACAAATTTAAAATTAGAAAACATCACTCATAGATGCAATGTCAGTACAAATTTGAATTGGTTGTAAATGCATCACCTTCTTGCCTAAGGTATCACTCATTTCAGAAATGTGAAGAGATGTAGTTGCCTTCCTCTTTGTGCTTGTTTCACTTTGTTGCGTACTTGACAACACTGCCACCATGTTTGGCTTTGCACCAACACTTTGTGAAGTAGTAGGGGCATATGATCCTTGCTGATTTCTCTTCTCACAGGTTGATCTGTTATGACTAGTACCCTTGCACTTCGAGCATGTGATGACAGTCCCAATCTTTGACATTTTGGTAGGTTTTTTGGTTCATGAACCTCCCTTCTCCTCTCTGTCTTTGGTCTACCAGGCATCTTTACATACCCAGGAGCATTTAGTGACTCCCTCTCAGACACTGGCCAGCTGTTCATACCCTCTACTGGAATTAGACAATGGGCATAAGTTTGCTTGAAGTGCTCCACTGTGTAACAAGATGCCACATAGTTGTCTAGACTATTGGTCTTGAACAAAATACATGATATAGCATGAGGGCAAGGCAGTCCAGACAATTGCCAATACCTACAAGAACACTCTTTCTTCTGCAAGTCAACTATGAACCTATTGTCCCAATGCTTGACTTCATACTGATCAGCACCATTGCAAATAGCATGAGAAGCAGATGACAGATTGATGTACACATTTAATTTTTTTAAGATGTTTGGGCATATAACAGTGGTCCACCTATCACTCTGGCTCCTTTGTTCTTGGATCCTAACCATCACCTTCCTCCTAATTGTCTCTAACATTGTGATAATTGGAAAGAATCTAGCCTCAACTATCCATTTATTGAAGGACTCACAAATGTTATTGTCTACTGAGTCACAGTTTGAGACTAACCTGAACCAAGCCCTACTCCAGTGTTGAGGATGGGTATTTAATATTGCTTGTGCCCCTGCATGAGTCTCCCTTGCCAACCTTGCTCTAGCCAAATTGAACAACATAATGCATGGTGCTTTAGCACATTTCCAGAATCTTTTTTGGTACTCCTTCTTCTTGAAGTCCTTCTTCCAATTGGCATAGATATGCCTTGCACAATTCCTATGCTCAGCTTCAGGAGCCCACTTTGCAACTGCATTTAAAAGACCTTTTTGCTGATCTGAAATGAAGACCCAGTCAGTTCCATCACCAACACCTAGATCCCTAAATAACAGATCACAAAACCAGTCCCAGTTATCATTTGTCTCCTTATCCACTGCTGCCCAAGCGATTGGGTACATCTGGTTATTTGCATCTCTACCCAGTGCACATAACAGCTCACCATTAGTAGCTCCTTTGAAAAAGCATTCATCAAGGCCAACTACTTTTCTGCACCCAGCAAGGAATCCTCTCTTACAAGCATCAAGGCAAATAAACATCCTTTGAAAAACGGGGGGGGGTCCATGTTTGGTTCCTTATTGACCACAATAGTACTGCCTGGGTTACTCCTGAGCAACTCTTGCTGGTAGTCATAAAGCCTTCTGTATTGTCCCTTGGTTGCATCTAGTGCTTTTTTCATAACTAAAGCCTTGGCCCTCTTCAACTTAGGGATAGAGACATTGGCAAACATCTCTTCTTGGACGGTTGCCTTCATTAGGGGCAGCTTCCATGATGGATTTGCAATTATGAACTTTTCATACTTGGCTGCTATTCTACCAGAGGTAACAAGCTTGTTATCCCTCCTGGGTGGACAAAAATACTCATCCACAAATGTAGCAATCTGCCAACTATCAGTTCTCGAGTTATTAGACAACAAACAAACCCAGGGACACCCTTTCCAGTCACATTTGGCCCTTACTCTTTTAGGATCATCCTTTATGAAGTTGATAACTTTCCTTTCACTTAGCCCATACTTGATAATAGCTTTCTTGAACTGCTTCTTGCCACTGAACTTCATCCCTAATTGAAACTTTGGTTGCTTCTTGTCATATCTTGGGCATCTATTTGCTTTTACTCTTACTTGTCCATCACTGCCCATCTCTTCAAAAGAGTCCTCATCATTGCTGTCAGCATAGGGGATGCAATTTCCATCATCAGGGCTTAAGGTTTCTAGAACCACATCATCTAGTTCAGCCACTTTTCCTTTCCTCATCTTATACTTAAAATCTTTGAACTTCTTCTGAATCTCTGCAGCTTCATCATCATCCTCTGATGTGCCTGAGTCACCAGGCATGTATTCACTATCACTATCACTATCACTATCATTGCTGGTATGTACATCCTTTTCCTTTCCCTTTTTGGAGGGACTACTGTAAAAATCCCTCACAAGCTTGATCTGCCTATCTATGGACTCTCTTGGTTCCGAAATGATTTGCCTGTCCACTTCAGTTTCTTTCACAATATCTTCTTCATTATCTGACTCTTCACTTGTTTGTTCCATCTCAAGCTCATAGTCACTAGCATTGTCACCCCTCTGTGCATCTTCATCATCAGAAATGTCCTGAACTGCTGGATCTTCAACATATATCTCGGCAACACCACCTTCCACAATGCAATCAGACATGCATTGACAAGCTTTATCATCAACCAAAACACGTAGTCCAGTAGTGAGATCTTTCCCTGGGAATAACCAGTGCAACAAGCTGCTTTCCTTTACTTCACAATGATCACGGAGATGTCCAACAACCTCAGGAAGAGACATCTTATCTCGATCTATTACTGACATTGCATCTCTTCCTCCAACGTAATGGACTTTCTTCCCATCATTCAAGAACTCTCCATTGAAGTGGAACCTAACTGGCAATGAATCAAGCGCATCCATCCTACAAGTAAGACAAACAATCACTTTCTAGCAAAATAAACATTCAGACTCATTTCCCAAAATTTCTTCTATAAACTAAAGAGCCGGTTCAAATAAAAAAAACCACTCTCTACTTAAACAAATCACTTAATCAGGTAGCCTAGTTTTAAACTACGATTCCAATTCACCAGATCCAAGGACACGGATGCATATACAGCAAGAAAGGTAATGGAATCTGATTCAAACCTTGGAAGGTCCTCCAATCACTGTGCGCATGCACCAGGTCGCCACCAACCCAAAGCCCTCTCTTGCCGTCACCAGCGTTGCCTTGCCCGCCACAATCGCCGTTGCCGCCTTGCCCGCCACAACCGCCGCCGCCGCCTTGCCCGCCACCTCTAGGGTTTCGACGGGGAGAGGGTGAGGAAATTTGGTGACACGAGTGCCTTGGGGTTTTTTCGTTTCGTCAAATAGCCGAGATGGGAGAGGGCCCACCAGACAAATACCGACGTGGCGCTGAGTTGGACAAAACCGGCGTCGAAACCAGGACGGGTGAAAATTTGTACCGGTTTGGTGAGTTCGGGGAGGAAGGTTGTCTGGTTTTGGAAATGAGGGAGGAAAACCTGACTTCTGTGATAGATGAGGGATGTAAAATGGATTTTTTCCGAAAAAAAAGGAAATATGCTGGCCCGGCCTAGGGGTTGCTTTCTTGGGCCGGATGTGCTTCAGTGTGGCCTTCATTCAAAGGGTAGAGCAGGCCACAATAAAGGTGGGTTGGGAACGTGTGTGGACTGTGCCACGGGACGGGCCGATCGTTGGGCTGGGCCTATTCGGCCATGTATGTTCGTCGTGCTAGTGAGCGGTAGGGAAATGGAGTCGTCGTCGGTCGTTGCCTGCCTGACATTATGGCCTTGGGGAGGCTGGTGAGTCGATCGATTGATGTGGATTCTTGCAGTAATCTCTCTCTTGCAGATCCGGGTCACCACGCAACGCAAGGCCGCGATCCGGAAATCGTCTCCGATTAAAATTTCTGGGTTTCCCCTCACGGCGCTACACCCGAAGCCGACGACTCCAAACGGCGGCGATGCGGCGCCACGTGCACTGGCCCCGCTCCCGGTGGACCTGCGAGGGACGTCCACCTGCGCGGACAGCGCCCCGCTCGGCACCGACGACTCTTCTTCCCACCGTCCCGTACCGAGGCGCAGATCAGCTCGGGCTGACTCACAAATGCGCACGAAAACGAAACCTTCCTCTTAGATTAAATTTTCTTATTATCGATCCCCCGGCATCTTCATCCGCTGATGCCGGTGCGGGTGCGGAGCAACTTGAGATGCTGGGAACCGCAGCGAGATTCCTCTGCGTGATACTACTACTAATCCTCTTCTTTTAACTAATCCAACAAAATCGACGGGAAAAGGACGTCTTTTTCGAAAGGAATTCTGAAGACTGAGGACTGGTCCTACCGTCTTCAGTTCTTGGCAAGCACAGCGCAACCGACGACAACGAACCAACCCGGACGAGGAGGAGGACTGGAGGAGCCGCCGGGCATAGGCGCATAGCATATTCTCTCCGCCCGCCTCCGCTCCGCTTCTCTTCTCCCTCCAAACATAGCGCTCTGAAAGCGACCGCCAGGCCGCAGGCGAGGCGAGGGAGGCGCCCACTCTTCTTCCTTCCTTGCCGCGCACCAGCCGTACGTTTCCTGGACCTTCCAGTCTCTCCCATTTCCCCCTCTCTCTCTCCTCGCGTTTAGAGCTCCGTGGAAGGTCAAATCCTTCGCTCTCAAGCTTCTTCTCCTTCGTAATCTCTTTGTTCCTCTGTTCATATGCTCGATTTCAGAACTGCCGCCTGCTATTGCTCTTTCTCCCTGCATTTCGGAGCTCCTAGCGTGTCAATGCTCAACCAATTTACCTGCGAGAGCTTTGTTCGTTTTCTTTTCGTGTGTATCCATGGACTGGAATCCAGGTTGGGTTTGGGTGTATGCTCCATTTGATTGAAATTCGGTCTGGATGCGGCTGCAGGTCAATGGGGAGGTGGAGGTGCACCGGCGTGGTGGCTCTCATACTCTTGTTCTCTGCCGCTTCTCATGGAAGAGGTAGTTCGTCAATTTACAGTTTTCATGCTTGCTATTGAGTTATTAGCCTGAACAATGAAATGCAAGATATTCACTGCACTTTTTTCTACGGTTTCCGTTGAATGGATTCAGCGTGTCAATGCATTCGCAAACATCTGAAATGGACAAATGGTGTAACTTTGTGTAGAGACAAGGCGCACCTACCACTACCAGCTAACTGATGCAATCGCCCTGTCTGGTAGCGGGGATATGCCTGCAACTGGGTCAATTTACTTCACTTACTGACTGCTATGATTGGGGGATGCATATAGAAGCATGTACAAACATCTGGAAAGGATTTTTTTTTAATGTGGAAGAGAGGCAAAGTGGGTGCATCAGTGCTTGCCAGTTGTTATTTCCTAGTACAACCTTGTTGTTGATATAGTGTAATGCTAATTGCTGGAAAGGAAGCTATGATTGGCGAACCTGAGAACAAAAGAAGATCGGGACTATAGAAGTATATGGGTTGATGAACTACAACAACAATGAATCATTATAGTGTTATTTTTTTTTATGTTGACCTTGCACTCAGCACTCAGGAGTCTAGTTTGTTGATCAGATTCTTAACATTCTGAAGTCTCTCAGATAATTCCTTGCTGTATTGTTATTGAAATTAGCTTAAGCTTTTGGGTTGAACTGGTTGGTGCATGTAACTCAATAAAGTATTGTTATTGAAATTATTCAAGAATATCAGTGTGGTCTATGTCCTCATGGTTAGCCGATTGTCTTATTTTCATGGAATTTGGCTTAAGTGTTAGTGTGGGTGATATTGAGACTCCAATAGGCATTACCGCATTAGTTATCGCACATTGACCATCATATGTTTGGGCATTGATAGTTTTATTTTGTGGAATTATTGACTCAGTGATTTATGCTTGAGCTTAAAACTGCAATAACTTAACAAGGCCAATGAAGCTACCTTCTCTTCCAGTTGGAAGAAGGGGCTATTATAGTCACTTTTGTGAGGCTAAGGCGAACCAAACTTGAGAAGCTGAAACCAGCTTCCCCTTTCTTTCTTCTGTTTATATGGGGTTAAGCACATTGTCTAAGCTTGTCCAAACAGGGTGAGAGATACTAATTATGATGGTTTATCTTCTCATTCTGATAGTGTCTGTAGCCAATACTTGTTTTTGATCTTCCATTGTTGAACTCTAGAATGAACCTAAAATTGTGTTTTTTTCTTTTACCGCAGAGCTACCTGTCAAAAAAAGTGATCATAGTTTTGTCTACAATCACACTCTTGCAAAGACTATTGTGGAATATGCTTCAGCGGTAACTTAAAACTTTCCCCTTTTTTATCATGGCCTTTGTTTTGAACTGAATATTCACAGTTTCCAACAGTTTCCTGCTTTTATGTCAAACTAAACTTAAGCCGGTGGTGCTGTATTATCTCTAGGTGTATATGTCAGACTTAACTGCTCTGTATACATGGACATGCTCAAGATGCAATGATTTGACTCAAGTAAGAAACTGCCCAATATTTAACCATTTCCCCCTTTTCTAAAACACAAAGTTGCTCTCTGAAAATGGCCATTTGGCCAGGATAAATTAGTTTCTAGTTTGATATGGTTTCCAACTTCTGATTTCTGAAATAGGGCTTTGAGATGAGATCTCTAATTGTTGACGTGGAGAACTGCTTGCAGGTTCCTTTCTCACCACAGTTTGGATTCAGTTATCATGAATTTATTGTGACATCGTATGGCTGGTTGCTATCATACCCAGCAACCTTTTAGTGATTCCCTTTACCTACCATTCTTTGGCTGAATAATTCAACAGGCGTTTGTTGGTGTAGCTCATAATCTAAATTCAATTGTCGTTGCAATCAGAGGAACTCAAGAGAACAGGTTATCTAGCTGCATTTGCCTCTATTGTTCTCAGTTAGACTAATTCTGATGTACATGCTACTGTTTTCAGTTAAAATGTGATTTACTTTTAGATTTGATTAACCAGTGTACAGAATTGGATCGAGGACTTGGTATGGAAGCAGCTTGATCTAAGCTATCCAAATATGCCGAATGCAAAGGTTAATGCCAATGAAATATCTCTCTTAGTCTCTTTTCTTTTCTTCTTTTTTTTTTGGAAAAATAAAAGGTTGAGTATTCATTTGTTTGTACTACTATGGTTAAAGGTGCACAGAGGATTTTTCTCCTCCTATAATAATACAATTTTGCGTCTAGCTATCACAAGTGCTGTTCGCAAGGCAAGAAAATCGTATGGGGATATCAATGTCATAGTGACAGGCCACTCAATGGGAGGAGCCATGGCTTCTTTTTGTGCACTCGATCTTGCTGTAAGGCTTTAGAACTTCATGCTGTGCTCTCTTAAATACTTTATGATTGTGATCCTGGAACCAAGTTTGAACAAAACATTTCTCCACAGATGAAATTTGGAAGTGACAGTGTGCAACTCATGACGTTCGGGCAGCCTCGTGTTGGCAATGCTGCATTTGCCTCATGCTTTGCCAAATATGTACCCAACACCATTCGAGTGACACACGGACATGATATCGTGCCACATTTGCCACCTTACTTCTCCTTTCTTCCCCAGTTGACATATCACCACTTCCCAAGAGAGGTATACCTTGCACGTGAACTTTACACAAGTACTCTATTTGCAGACTACATTGTGTACATGTATTAGTATTACCGCCATGTCTATGAAATTTTAGGTATGGGTCCAGGATTCTAAAGGCAACACAACCGTACGGATTTGTGACAACAGTGGTGAAGACCCAACCTGCTGCAGGTTTGAGGGCTCATGTCATATTCTTACAGCAGTACAAATGTGGCTTTTATGTAGCTTCTTTTGTAACATTCTGCCCCTCATTTGTGGTGTTAGGTCCGTCTCCATGTTCAGCTTGAGCATTCAGGACCATTTCACCTACCTGGGAGTCGATATGCAAGCAGATGACTGGAGCACCTGTAGAATCATTGCAGCTCAAAGTGTTAAGCAATTCCGAAAAGAGCTCACCAGCAACATTATCATCGCAAAACACAATGCTGACATCTCCATTGTTGAACCTAGCGTACAGACAGATTGGAGCAGTTCTGGATAGCGGTAGCATTCCTTTTTATGCAAATCCAGAGCGAAAGGCAAAGCCTTGTTTTTCTCTGGAAGATGAAGGCCAAAGTAGTTCAGCTGGAGGATTTCGTTCAGATTGGGATGCACATGATGCTCTTGATATCTTGTAAATGTGCAGGCCGTAGATATGTACATAAACAAGATAGATTCGTAGGGTTATTGGTCATGGCTTCTGTTGGATGGTGGTGATAGAATGCTCTGTAAATGCACACTGTAAACTTGCAATAAAGTTAAAGAGTAATCCCATTCATACATGGTATGCGTATTTGCAAGAAAATGCCAGCAAAATCTCAGTACATTGACGTTCCTGGTTTGTGGTACTCCCATCACAGCTGGTGTCAATTGTCAAATCCAAGCAGGAGTCCTGGAGATGTCGATTTTGCTTACTGGCATGTGGAGTTTCAGAATTCAGATGTCAATTTTGCCACGCAGCAACGGTGGAAAGGCTGTTTCCGCGGTTCGATGACATCCTCGCGGAGCTAGGATTTGTCACGAGATACGAATGGGAATATTTATCACTGCAGGACGTTGCTGCGGACCTCCTGTCCGCGTTCGCCGGCGCGCGCGCGCCGCGGATGCCGCCGGCGGAGGCATCGCGGCTCCACGTCTGCCTCCGATTTCTCTCCCGGTTGCTGTGGGAATTGGGGAAACGTAGAGTTAGTTTTGGGGCTTGGACGGGATGGGGCGTTTCGCTCCCGGCTGGGGCAGCAGGTGGCATGGACGGCGGCGGCAGCCGCCGCCGGCGAATGGGCCGGAGCAGGGAACGATCCAAACCAGGAGCTGATCCTAACAGGGGTCTATTTATAATTTTGTAGGGACCTTTGTGCATATATTCGGATCGCTACTATTAATCGCGATCCAATCCAGGGGTGTACTTATAAATGTGTAGGGACCTTTATACATATATTCTGATCGCTACTATTAATCGCGATCCAAACCAGGGGCATTTTGATAAACATCTGCGCCGGCGACATGGCACATCCGGCGAGGTCTCGCTGCCGCCGGCGATCTCCGTTGGCCGGGCTAGCTACCGCTACGCGTCCCCTGATATCGTCGTCAAGTCCACGCGTCCTAGCCGCAGGCTTGCAGACCTTCTGGCACGCTGCCGACGCCGCTCACAGGTTTCCTGAGACGCCGGCGCGGCGAGGGCGCGCGGTGCTCGCAGGCTGCCGCCCCGGGCCTCCGAGTTGATACGGAGACGCGCGCGTGCACGGTGCAGATGGTGTAACACCTGCAGCTCGCCGCCGCCGCCGGCGCTGGCGCTGACCATGACGGAACGGCCTCGTCCATCCTCGTCCTTTGCCCTTTCGTAGAGCGCACGCTCCTCCCCGTTCGTTCTTATTTGCCTATGATTTACAGTCCAAACAGAAGAATTCTCTGTATTTGCTTAGTTCTAAGCAAAGAGGAGCAGCATTCAGGCACAAGTAAGCCGTGTTCTTCCTCATAAGTGTAATATATACGATGATTCAGTTGTTACATAATACATAACAAGCAACAAAAATCAAACATCCTTTTCTGTACAGAACTATATATGACATGTCTGCAAATCACTCATCACATCATTACCAAGTACCGACAAACGAAAAAAAAATAGCTCTACAATGAAAAAGATAACTCTACTCAACCCATTTACATGTACAGACACACAATCCGGGCTGCCTCTCTGCAGTACAATGTCACACAAAGCGTGGTTTCTACAAAAAGTAAAACAAGAAAATCCACTCCCATTGTTGAATGATGCATACTGCAGGGTCCATCACAGTGCCGAGCTTTGACAATTGGAATGTAGCCAACTCTGACCAAAATGTGTGTTCTGAAATCTGATTCTCAGCAACGGGATGGCTCTTCCTTGCATCATCCCGAGTCTTCATGTAAAACCTGGAAGAACTTTAGAAGTGATTCATGGAGGCAACTAAAAGCCAACAATATAGTATGTGGCTATCCGGGTCTGCAAAAACAAGCCTGTGGCAGTAATAGTGTTCAGCTCTCAACAATAGTCCTGTCGAAAAAGACTTGCCAAGCAGTGGAGATTCATGGCAAAATTGATAGCAAACATGGAAAGAATGCTATAATCCATCCATCACATGTACCATCAAAGCTGCATGCAAAATTTGCCTGGCTCTGCATTCTATTTCTCACGGCCACCAACCTTAACAGTGGACTTCTGAATGCTATCAGCTTCATTGTAAGCTTTCCCATTAGGAACGCCCAGAAGTTGTGGAACATCCAGACCATCATTCCTTCCAGAGCTACTACTGCTGCCAGAACCTTCAGTATGATCCCGCTCGAATTCCGCTCCTCTGGTACTGTCCTTCCTCAAGTCTGGGAAGTTCAACATAAGGGACTCAGCAGCATGCTGAGCATCAGGAACACTGGTTGTTCGTCGGTGTGTTTTTGCCCTTGGTGTGGATGGGCAGGTCCTGGAATCCTTTGTGGTAGGTGCATTTGGATCATAAGGATGCGAAGCTAGATAAGATAGTGCAGTGACAACATCTCCTATGAGAGGCCTGGATGCTGCTTGCTCCTGCAAACACATGGCCGCCACAGCTAAAGCCTGGTACAATCCTCTTTTGGGGTAACGGCCTTGCAGCAATGGATCAGCAAGTTGGCAGAACTTCCTTCGGTCTCTGAAAAGTGGACGTGCCTGCAAATTTAATGGAGATCAGTGATTTGGCAGTTAACACGTACAAAGAAATAACAGGTTATTTGCCTCCCTCAACCGAATGAGTGGAATAACTTGGTGCAGTTGAACCTACCCATGCAACAAGATTTTGCTCCCCTGAAGGCTGGGTGTGATCGATTGCTTTGCGGCCTGTAATAAGTTCAAGGAACACAACACCGAAGCTGTAAACATCAGATTTTACTGTCAACTGTCCTGTCATGGCATATTCAGGAGCACAATATCCATATGTTCCCATAACTCGTGTTGATACGTGAGTTTTGTCACCAACTGGACCAAGTTTTGCAAGTCCAAAATCAGACAGCTTAGGGTAGTAGTCTTCACCCAGAAGAATATTTGATGATTTGAAATCTCTGTATATGACAGGTGGATTTGCCTTATCATGAAGATACTCCAGACCTCTCGCTGCTCCGGCAGCAATTTTCATCCTTGTATTCCAGTCAAGAGGTTCCTTGTCTGGTGGACAATCTAGCAAGAAAGTGATGCTATGAGTTACAAAGAAGAAATATAGATGAGAATATCTATAAAATGTTATTGATTGTGTCAGTGGTAAAAAAAAAAACTAATGGTGGAGAATAGCTAGGACTAGGACTAGTACCTTTCTCATTGGAATGTAGCATGTTAGAAATCAATTAGAAAACATTTAGACTAAAGCCAAGCCAAGAAAAATATTATTATTTTGGACCCCTAGGGAAATCATCAACTCAATATATATTTAACAACTGCCATAATGTAGTGCAATGCTTACCATACAAATGGTTTTCTAGTGACCCTAACACCATATATTCATAAACTAGGAGGCGCTGGTCACCATCTGCGCAATATCCAATTAATCTGACCAGATTAGGATGGTGCAAGAGACTTAGCATGAGAACCTCCACAAGAAATTCACGATTTCCTTGAAAGCCGTTTCTATCAAGTTGCTTCACAGCAACGACCTGCCAAATGACATGGACACAATTGAGATGAAAAAATGAAGGTCTCAGCCACTCAACCAATAAGAGCGACAATCAGGCGAACTCTCCTTTTTCTTCTTAATGAGACTGTATATCCAAAATTAGCAATGTTAGCAAACCTGTCCATTTTCCATGCGTCCTTTATACACACGACCAAAGCCACCTTCTCCCAACAGGCAATCTTTCCTGAAATTCTTGGTAGCAATGGCCAACTCACGGAAAGTGAAAATCTGTGTGGGGCCATGTGCACTGTTTCCTCCTCTGCGAACAGGTACAGAATCTTCCTTCCTCGAGCCCGAAGCACGTGAATTTGATCGAACTGATCCATCAGAAAGATATAGGTTACCATATAAATCCTCATTAATAATGTATATGCTTCATCAATCATATAGATAAACCATACAACTCAGACATAGAGAAAACCAAGGATAAAGAAATGGGTCCAGGATGCTACTTGAGAGATTTCCAGACCTATCGGAACATTCAATCTATTATTGGTTACCCACTGTTGCACCCACAGATTCAGTGTGGTATTAACACTCTGTACAGTGAAGTTGGTGGAGAAGTCATGGTGCTACTCTACTGTTGCAACAACATATTCAGCGTGGTATTAACACTCCTAAAATTTTCCAAGTATCCTACCGAGCATTACTTGCTAAATACTTCCACTGACAAGGAAATATCAGGCAATTGAGGCATATCCTTCAGGATTAGGAGTATCCCATAAAATAGGACTCTTGTATCAACATACATTTCATTATGAAAGTGGATGAAATTCATGCATGATTGGATTGTATTCCTGTAGATGGAAAAGTTACATTATAGGCCACCAGCCGATACAATCAACCTCATTGATTTATAGAAACAGGATCAAGAGGAAAGAATGGTGGTGATTCACACAGGCAGGCACACAATGGGCAGCGCATGCCATTCTTGGCGTGCCTTACAGGCAATAGTATAGGTTGCTAACACATTAGTCACTTGATAAGGAAATTGTTATGCCTCGAGTCCTTGTCTTATAATATGAATTCCAGATGGACATGTATAATAAAAAAATCAAACAATATAATCACTTAATGAGGAATTTGAGATTTGACTAGAACTTCCATTTCTGCATTTCAATGCAACTGAGAAAAAACTAACCCAATTGGACCATCAAGGACTCTCATCATTAAAAAAGCTTGTCCATCAGCTTTATCAATAGTTATTTAATGGTAAAAGACGCCTTCGGCTGCAGATGGATATGAAAATGCAGCAGCCACAGAACAAACAAATGAACAATAGCTTGCCTTCAAATCAAGGATCAGAATTGCAGGTTCAGCAACTAAGAACTAAACTGACATACGTGTGCTGAACTCCCCCTTCATTCCAACAACCACACATAGAGTGAACCACACTTCAAGCAAAGTCAAAGCAAGCAAATTGACACAACTAGGAATCAGCCAGACAACGGCTATAGAACACATGAAACAGTTGTTGTTTGGTTGCTTAAAACAGAGTCTCTGTAAATGAAATTATTGTAATAGCACCCTTCACCTAAGATTTTCTTCCCTTCCGCTAATCCACTCTACCTCTAGTGAAAAGTCAAATAGAGTTTTACACCAAGGACAAGGGGTAGTTTTGTGTCCCCTTCATCACTAACGAATTAGTTACAATGATCAGTTAACCAACAATTCTATCCGGCAGCAAAATCTATCCATGGGAATCAAAACTAAAGTGGTGATCCTCACTGCTAAGCTAACAAATCAAACCCCTAGAAGAAACTATTACAAGACACTTAATTCCATGTTTACTTCATTGAATCAACAGCGCCAGTTGCCTCGTCTGCCAGACAAGAGACACTAAAATTCCAAATTTTGTTCGCACAACAAAATACAGCATTTATCCTCCACCAACTTATGCCTAGAGCAATGAATCAATCGATGAATTAATCACTGCAAGCAGCAAACATCTGTAGCCGATAGAACGAAGCAAAGCAAGAAGCGGGTTCCGAAAAGACGAAAACTTTTGCAGTTTCCGCCAAATCGGACAAGCGCACAGCTTGAGAGCCGGATTTTACCTGGTGCCGACTTCGCCGCAGGCCGGGGCGACGGCGAGAGCGCCTCCAAGCTCTTGGCCTCCTTCCCCGACGAACCGGAGCAAGGCAAGCAGCTCATCTGCCCGTTCCTGATGACCACTATCTTGAAAATGCCAGACGATCCTCCGAGGAATTCAGCTCAAGACTTGTCCTTCCCTCTCGCCCGCCGATCAGCCGGGATAAAAGCAGATAAATTTGACGGGATTTCCGGCCGCCGGAGAGAGGGAGGGAGGAAGCGAGCGAGAGAGGGGGAAGGGAAGTCAAGACTGGGAGAGGCGTAATAATAAACAAAAGCGCAACTTGGGGTGGTAGCAAAGGTCCAGGCTATTGGCTTGGCTGGCCAATTTGGGTATTTTATAGTGCGGTTGAAATGTTCTTGTGGGGAGCAATTTGTGTACCCGCGGTTGAGTTGAGGTGGTTGTTGCCTTGTCAATCAAAAGGACATGGAGAACAACAAAGATATCTTTGTTTTTTTTCTCTCTCTTTTTTTTTGCGAGAAAAGGATGCAAGTTATATTAAGAGAAAAAGTTCGCACAGTACACCCTTTCTTGCACCAGAAACTTTTTAGAGTTCCATAGCTACCAGAAACTGAATCTCAATACACTGAAAAAGGTGGAAACCTTGCATTGTGGTTTGAAAATCGAAGAACTTGTAAATCTGATCGTTATCTTGTATTTGTGACTGATTGTGTTAATTTTTTTTCTTTTCACAAAAATGCAGCTCATAAATCAGAGATGCTAGATACCTTTATTAAAAGTATAAGAGGGGGTACACATGAACAGGAACATGCTTAAAGTTGGCTTTCAGTTGGCGCAAGACACAGAAATGTCGATGTCACTTGTTTTTAATTTTTTCGGTTAATAGCCATGATAGAATGTATGATTTAGGACACATGCAAAAGGTCAAACTAACGTGCACATTTGTATACGGTTGTTGATTAGGTTTGGTAGAACGCACGCTGCTTTGTAGACACGTATATATTCGTATTATTTATGGTAATGGTATGTATGATGGATTGCTATTATTGGAGAGGAAAATGGGACCAAATACACAGTGGCCATTATTTAATTGATTTTATTTGTAAAAATGGCCTTTAACGAATTCTCTCTTTTGATACTGCGTCCTTTTCTATTTATAAGACGCACACACATATTATAATTGAAACCTTACGTTGTTTGACCAATAATTTACTCATCATTTTTTTTATTTTTTACAATGTAAATTTGGTCTGGTTGGGTTTGAAATCAAATATATCGTTAATAATTTATAAGTTTATAACTATAAATAATATAAGATAAGATAAATAGATGTTCAAAATTTAATTTGGGAGACCATGCCAATGTCACAACACACCTTATAAATAGGAACGGAGTGAGTAGGAAATCTATATGTTAGAGGCTTACATACAACATATAATATAATACGATTTCATTTAATCTGCACTAGCTGTAGCTAGCTAGATTGTGTAATGGAATTTTTATATGTAATGTGGGCAATGCAAGCATCTGATGGAGGAGAGGTTTGAGCAGGTCAATCCCTTTCGGTACGTGTACGTGCCATGACCAGCTAGGATCGGAAGGATAGGCAGGCGCATCCAGCAGCAGCTTTGACTAGAGGAGAGCAGGTCGCGCGCCACCTGTGGTGTTGGGCTGGATTCATGTGCTTGCCCTGCCTGCCTGCCAAGGATCTCTCCCCGGGCCCGCACGATCGACTAGCTGACCTGCTAATCACGACGCCATCATCATCATTATACTACGTGTAGTTTTCGTAATCATTCATCCTGTGCCGGCCGCGCCGCTAAGCATCAGCAAGAAGCAGGGCTCGACGACGAGAATTCCTGGGCGGTGTACACTTGTACACTACATACTTGTCCAGATCGAGAGGGTTCCAGAAGAAAACTACGTGTATCGCTCTACCACTGGCCGGTCAAAAATTTACGCATAGTTTAGAATAATTTTACATCGCTAGGTCTACGTCTATGCACGCCGCATGCTTGCTTCCATTTGAGAGAAACAAATTTTAGCCAGGACATGCAGATATTTTTGGTAGCAAGGATCAACCGAACGTGTTAATCATTCCACTGATCACGTCATTAGCAAAGTTTTGTTAGAGTTTTTGGGCCGATTCGTTCGTTTCTGTGTGTACCTGCAGGCCCAATATCATACTTGAGCCCAGGCCCACAAAGAAACCCTCGCCCGCCCGCCCGACGATGGATGATGGATGACACGGCGGGAATTTTTTTATATATTTTTTCTCTATTTTGCAAAAATAAATGATTACCTAAAAATTTCGCAGATCTATACTACTGCCGCAGTACCCCACGGCGGTAGGGTTCCTACCGCTATGCGGCACGGCGGCAGTTGCCGTGGCCTACGGCCAAACGTGGGCCCGAACTGTCCGATGGACATACCGCCGTACCACACGGCGGTATGTCCCTACCGCTATAGGGTACGGCGGCAGGTCCTAGCGCCGTAGGGCACGGCGGCTGCAGGCCTGGTACCGCCGTGCCCCACGACGCTTGGATCTGCAGCCTATATAAGGCCGAAATTCAGCCGAAAATGTCATAATAATTCGGAAAAAAGAAAGAGAGGTGGGGGGAGAAGAGAAGGGAGTGAGGAGGAGGTGGCGAAGGTGCGAAGCTCTGCCGTTTTTTCGTCTCGTTAGAGGTAAATACTCTGGTAATTAATATTTTGAATTGTGATAATTCATATTTTGAAGTACTGTTTTAGTGTAGATCTGCTTAGTAAAAATATAGTTTTAGTGTAGACCTGCATAGTAAAATTATAGTTTTAGTGTAGATCAATTAGTAAAATTATAGTTATAGTGTAGCTCTTAGTAGATATATTTTGTAATTACAGATCCACTTATTAATAGCGATTTTTTTTCATGCTGTCAGACATGTCGGATGCAGTTACTGTCAAGTTGTATTTCGGTAATAGCCAGATTAGATATGGTGAAAATGGAGTTGACTTGTCAGAATTTGATTCGGTTGACCATGTGATTAGAAGAGCAGCCGAAAGAACTTGGGGTCCATAACCAACTTTTTTTTATAAGGCATTCCATGTAGATGCAGAGCAACATGACTTGTCTATTATGGCTCTAATCAACAGGAGTGAGGCAGTATATTAGGAGCTTATGCCACTTCAAGTCACTGAACCTTGGAGGAGTTATATCAAAACAGCATGTCAAATTGGTTTGCTTGTGATTTTGTTTATCCAAGTTGTTCACAAGGCTGGGTCTAGTAGTCAAGTGCATGAGGAGGGTAGTGGTGCTCACCAGGGTGAGGCTGAACTAGAAGCAGGAGATGGTCCTGCAACTGAGGCAGAAGAAGGAGTTGGTGCTGCCACTGAGGCAGAAGAAGGAGATGGTCACACACCCTTTGAGGCCCGTGGTGAAATTGACGAGGGGGAAGTTAATGAAGAAGTACTAAGGCAGTACGAAATAGAGGCCGGTGATGATGAACGTGGGTTGCAAGAGGACTCCTCAGATGATGAGAATGACCCGCTAGTGCCAAGGGACTGAGACAGCTACAATTTCTCACAGTTATCTGTCAATCTTGGTGAGAATGTGTCCTGGGAGTACAGAGAGAATCAGGTTTCTGTTGGCGCCATGTATAAGAGTGCAGTCGAGATGAAGGATGCAGTGAAGAGGTGGGCCACCCTTACTCAGCAGAGAGAGTTCAGGGTAGTGAAAAGTTCTCCACACATATATGATGTACAATGTCTGAAGCCCAACTGTCCTTTTCGAGTGTATGCTTCCAAGGGTAAGTGGAAAAATTACTGGGAGGTCAGATCTGTTGTGGATCACACTTGTGTACTTGACCAGCTAGATGCAAGCCATCGTAATTTGTCGGCCGGTTTTGTGGCCAGCCAAATGTTTGTTAAAATTGTGAAAAATTCTGCTTATGAGCCCAAGTCCATTATCTTGGCAATTGAGGAGAAATTTAGGTACCTGATAAGTTATGGTAAGGCATACATGGCGAAGAAGAAGGTAATGGAGTTGAGGTGGGGTACTTACGAAGCATCCTACGACAATCTGTCCACAATTGCCACGCTAAATCCTGGTAGTTATTATGATATCAAGACTTATAATCTTGTATCAAGGCCAGGGAAGCAAGTCTTGCAGCGGGCATTCTTAGCATTGGGTCCCACTATTGCTGCATTCAAACAGTGTCGACCAGTCATTTGCATAGATGGCACATTCCTAACAGGAAAAATACAAGGGCACAATCCTTACAGCTGTGGCTGCAGATGGCAACAATTAGTTGTTGCCATTGGCAATTGCTTTTGCAGAGGGAGAGGATGGTGACAGTTGTTATTGGTTTTTGAAGATTGAAGCAGATGGTGGTGGGAGATGTGTCAAATGTGTGTGTGATACACGATATACACAAAAGTATTTTGCAGGCGATTAATGACATCAAAGAAGATAGTCAAGAACGTCACAGAGCAGCACAATGGCCAGATGTGCATAGCAGGTGGTGCATGAGGCATATGGGAGCAAACTTTCATAGCCAGTTCAAGAACAAAGAACTTACAACATTATTCAAGCGATTATGTTCGACGAATCAGGAGAAAAAGTTCAATGAGTTCTGGAAAAAATTAGATGATCTGACGAAGAAAGCATCAGAAGAGATAGCTAAGAAGCCAATAAGTACTGAACCCGGGGAAGAGCCAGTTTCTCTGAAGGACGTGGGGCTAGATGCTCCAAATGTCAGAAGGAGAAGGAGACGTGCTGTGAAGACCTTTAAACAGTGGATTCAGAATGAGCCTAAGGAGAAATGGTGTCTCCTGTTTGATAAGGGAGGTGTGAGGCATGGGATAATAATAACAAATTTTGCTGAGGTCTACAACGCGGTTTTGCGTGGTGCCAGAGCTCTCACTCTTGTTGGTATAATTGAGTTCTTCTTGTACCGCATAATGAAGTACTTTCTTGCTGCTACACTACCCCTGCTCACATGTGATCGCTGCATGCCTTGCAACAAAGAATATCCATTGGGGTCGGTACGTGCCTAAATACTTTTTCAAGCAAACCATTCTAGACACTTGGAACCATACTGTTAAGGGCTACCTGCATCTTGGTACTTTCACTCAAGACCCCAAAGACAATGCGTTGTACATACCAAATCCAGATCCAACCATGTGCCAAGGTGTTGGTCGACGCAAGAAGAGAAGAATTAGGAACAATATGGACGAGGCTGAAGCTGGTCCTCCAGTGCAGATATGCTCTAAGTGCAACAATCTAGGACACTCCTATAAGAAATGCACCGAAGCATCTTACTTTTCCACTGCCACTTCTCCAGCACCTTCAGCTAGTGGACGTGGACGTCATTCCCGTCGCTACATCGAAGGAATGCAGTGATCGTACTTGTTTGTGCTACCGTGTTGTAACATTTGAAATACTTATGCATGTTATCGTCTTGTAATATTTGAACAATTTAATTTGGCAAGGTCTTGTAATATTTGAATCATTTAATTTGCAATACCGTTAGAACTTATGCATGTTATCGTGTTGTAATAATTGAACTACCTTTTCATTTGCTTGTTGTTTTCTTCTTACCTTCAAATTTATTATCATATCCTGTTATGTATTGTTCTCTAATTTCAAATGAAACATGTAATGAATTATCATATTTCTCATCTTTTTTGTAGGCTTGCAATAGCTTCCTCGGGTCCTGAGTTGAACTTGGAGTTGCTCACCAGTAGGAAGGACAAGGTTGCGGTGTCAAAGGGGATCCACACTCCTATGTGTTACTGTGGTGACAGCTGTAAGCTTGTCAAGTGCAACATTCTCGGCTATGTCTACGGGATGAGGTTCTTCATGTGCGTGAACTACGAGCATGACCCCCTACCACCATGTCGCAATGTTAGACCAAAAGTAAGAACAAACTGCATTACTAAATAAATAATATGTCATTGCTATTTTATTATGTGCTAACTTATCTTTGAAAAAAAGACTCCACCTCCTCTCTGTGATTTTATGCAGTGGCTAGATTGTGAGCAGTCCGAACAAGACAAGCGTTACGTCGAGGCGATGGGTCGTTCAGCACGTGAGAGGTGGCAAAGGATGGTTGAGGCAGAAAAATAAGAAGAAAAACATAAGGAGCAGCAGGAGGAAATTCGCATTAGTCGGGAGATGAAAGAATGTGAAGCGGCCGCGGCCCGTGAAGCAGATAGAGAGAGGAAGAGGGAGAGAGCTCGCCGGGCTAAGGAAGCTGGGCCGGATGCCATGAGGAAGGGGAAATACCCTCGTTGTACCCAGTAGAGTACTAGACGTCGAGTGTTACTGTATCTCTAAAAAAATATGATTTCATTTCATCATCCTCTAGAGTCGGCTTGTATTATTAAGAACTTGATTTCAGATGCATTAGAGCATGTTTCATCAAATAGTAAAACTAGTACTAGGGTGTGTTTTCAGTGAGTCACTGCGTCAAACAGTGAACACATAGGGTGTGTTTTCTGTGAGTCACTGCACCAAACAGTGAACCTAGTACTAGGGTGTGTTTCCTCCGAGTCACTACACCAAACAGTGAACCTAGTACTAGGGTGTGTTTCCTCCGAGTCACTGCCCGTTTTTCTTGCCCCGGATCGAATGGCCCACCGTCCAGTCTGCTTCATTGCCTACATATATGTGAGCACTCTTATCCAGTGCCACTTCTCAACACAAGAAGCACCAATGAGTTCCTGGACTGGGGATGATGATGGCTCCCTCGGTCCAGCACTGTGGAGCCAGCAAGATCCAGAGTTCAACAACAATTTTCCAGTCTTAGATAAGAGAGATTTCAAATCCATGCGTGATGTTAGAAAGTACACACCAAATCAAACGGTAAGCTGGCCAATGTGTGCACACGGTGAGTTCTGTGTGATGCAAGTTTACCAGGGATGGAACAACTCTGGTCGACGCTTCTGGCATTGCTCACGAGCAAGGGTAAGCAAAACTACGTGACCTTTGTCCTTCATCATTTTATGGTCTACTAATGTAATCTCGGTTTCTGCAGTACTCCGACTAACTAGATAACCGCGGTTTCGTGCAATGGGTGGATCCCCCAGCTATTCACCCGTATCAACAGCACATCGACTACCTCGAGGATGTTGTCATCTTCATCCTGAGGCAAGAGCTCGCGTCGGCATTGGCTTCTCCAGATCCGACATCTACCAACGACGACGACGGACCGGTGACCGGACCAATGGTGGTGAAGACGAACACCGGCTGTGAGGACGAGTTCTGCTGCTGTCCATGCCACGAGAAGAAGGACAACACTCCACTAGCATCTCCACTCCCGCCACCATCTGATCCAACTCCACCCCGCCGGGGTACGGGTACTACATGCCCTCCCAGCACTCCGGCGGATCTATGATGTCCGAGTTCTCCGGGTACTACTCGTACAATTAGACTACAAATATT
Organism: Cenchrus fungigraminus; assembly: GCA_036936925.1. NCBI lineage: Eukaryota > Viridiplantae > Streptophyta > Magnoliopsida > Poales > Poaceae > Cenchrus > Cenchrus fungigraminus. Next base: position 3,007,252 of record CM072781.1, on the reverse strand, counting down.
GTAATCGTTTATCTAAATTCCCTAAGGCAAGTTAGGACTAGCAGCGACACAAAGTAGTATTTGCGTCGTACGTGCCATTATTTGTTTATGTGATTCGTCGTTAAGTATCAATGGTTCGTCGTTAAGTATCAATGGTTCAAAAAAATGAAACTTACCAGAAAAAAAACTACCGCCGTAGGGCACGGCGATAGGTCGGCGATTGCTGGAGGCCACGCTGCCTACCGCCGTGCCACACGGCGATTAGTCCTACCGCCGTGTGGTATGGCGGTAGGTGCCCTTGCCAGTGGGCCACGGCAATTGCCGTCGTGCCGCACGGCGGTAGGAACCCTACCGCCGTGGGGTACGGCGGCAGTAGTATAGATCTGCTAAATTTTCGGGGAAGCATTTATTTTTGCAAAATAGAGAAAAATATATATAAAAAAAATTCCACACGGCGGCGACGTCATCGACGACGAACCCAGCAGTAGCGTGCACCGGAAGGAGCCTCAGACTACTCGCACCGGCTCCTTCTTCCGGTTCCTGGAGGAGGAAAATAAAGGGAAACGGCCTGCAGCGGCGCACTGGTTAACCCACGGCAAAAAAACGGACCCTCCCGTCTCCTTCAAACCTAGCGTGCTACGGGAAACTGGAGACCCCACGCGAGCCCAGCCCCACGTTCTCCTCCCGCGAGCCCCCAACCACCGCCCCCATCCCCGCAGCCCCCCCTGCAGGAGCGCCCCTTTGCCGCCGCCACCCTCGAGGCCGTCCGTTGCGGGCACCGCCGCCCTCGAGCCAACAGGGTTGGGCCCCCTGCAGCGGATGGGGCGCATGAAGATGGAGCTCGAGGAGGCGCGCACCCTGCAGGCCCTGCATCCGGCGGCGGAGACCTCGATGCGAGAGAAGACAAGGACAGGGGGAGACGAGCAAGCCGTGGTGGATCCGCGCCTCCGCCGCCATGGTGGATCCACCTCAAGCTGCCCGCCGCCGGAATCAACCAATCGAAAGCTCCGGTCTCTATCCATCCAATCCACGAGTCGATCCCGCAACGCCCCTGCCCTGCTTCTCCCGCCGCCGGAGGACGGCGCCGCCGCGCTGGATCCGGCTGCCACGCTCCTCCTCCCGGCCGAGGCTGCGGTCGCCGGGGAGGGACTAGCCACGGGAGATGGTGCCGCGGAGCAGAGGAGAGGGAAGCCGGCGGGTCGGCGCGGGGACCTCGGCCGCCACCACCGTGAGGCCTGCCTCGAACGCGACGACCTCCGCCTGAGCCTCCGTCCTGGCATCCGCGCGCGGCAGGGCATCCGTCCTGGCCTCCAGCCGGCTCGCCATGGGGGATTTGGGGGCGGCCGCCGGCCCCTGCTCGGGAGCGCCTTCTCCTTCTTGCTCGGGGGCGCCCGCCAGGAGGCCCGCGAAGCCGGAGACGAGGAAGGTGCTCTTGTCGACGGCAAAGCCCCCGATGAGCAGGTCCTTGAAGGAGCGGCGGAGGACCCCGTCGGACTGCGCCTGCGGCGCTGGTGCGGGAGGCAAGGAGAGCAGGGGCGGAGAAACAGAGGGAGTGGGGAGAGAGACCGAGGGAAAAGGGGGAGGGGGTGAGTGTGGGCCCCACAGCTGGGAGTTGGGATGGAGGAGAGAAATGAAGGAAGATGGGTACGAGAGAAGTGAATATGAAGGAGGAAATCTCGATGACCAGGATGGCATATTCTCCTTTGAAGGAGAAAATGAAGGAGGCTGAGTGTGTGATGGTCTCAGCTCAGCCCACTAGAACCAGCCCACACCGCTTTACGGCGTCGCACGAACCGCCCAACCAGGCCACCAGCGCGCTCGCCGGTGACCGACCGACCATGTTCTCCTCCTCGCAGTCGCCGGAGCCCTCGACGCCGGGGACCCCTACCCCAGTCCTCAGCGTCCGCATCGTCTCCATCGACTACTACATGGCTCCACCCCTCCCCGGCTTCGACTTCTCCCGCAGCCCCTTCCACGGTGCGCTACCCCTCTCTCCCTCTCGTGCTCTTCGTCCTCCTCAGTCCTCCCCCTTCACCTTCAGCACCATATCCCGCGCTGAATTCAACTCGTTCCGCGTGTGGAACGCCAGGAGAGGAGGTGGAGGAGGTGCCGGTCATCAGGATCTACGGCTCCACCCCAGCGGGGCAGAAGACTTGCCTCCACATCCACCGGGTGCGTACCACCCAGCTTCTCTGTCAACGTCCTGCCTGTCTCTGCATTTTCCCTCTGTTCAGAGCTTCCCTGTGCTCGTCAGGTACCATAGGGCGTGTGTAGTGCAGCTCGGGCTTGCGATTTTTGCTGTTTGGGTTTGAATTTGAAAATTTGGAGGGAACTTGCTCTGTGTAGCGCACCAAATGGACTGTCTGGGATGCTGTTGCTTGGGTCGATCAGTAGTTTATCCCATTTGTTGATTTCGATTTGGTTCCATTATTTGTAGTAACTTTACACTTGCTTGGTCGCTTCTAACTGCTGCAATTCAGCGATAATGCTGTACAATATTTTTGGAGTTGGCCTGTCGGTGAATTTTATTTATTTAATTAACTAGTGCAGTAGTGCTGCCTCTGTCTCGAAATAGTAGTGCAGATGAACATATCTAAAACTACTTCTCTCCCCCAAAACACTAGTTAAGCTCAAGATTTCTAGCTTAGTACCCAAGTTCTCTGCCCTTGGTTAATTTTTCACTGAGTGACCACTGCTCTGAAACTCAGGCAGAGGCATACAGACAATGATTTGTATCTTCTTGTCTTGTTCTCAGTTCTCACCCCATGCATTTGGAATCTCTATTGTGTAAAGTATACTCCATATGTCCACCCACATTTTCCCTATGATCTTATCTCAAATCATTTTCTCAGTCCCTGATTGTTTCAACTATTTTGTAAATATCTACTCTCTCTTTGGTGTTTAGGTCCTGCCATATTTGTATGTCCCTTGTCCAGAGGAGCTGCTCTATAATATAGATAAAGGTAACTTTAAGTTTCTTATGTATGAATCCTGGTACAGGTTGGAGGTCAATTATGCATTTTTATGTTTTTTTTCTTTTGTTGCCACTTTCGTTCTGCATACTCTGTATAAATTTATTAGACAAGCTATCTGAAATAGCTCTATCCATGTGCACTCAAATTCTTTCTGAGTAGTGTTTATTGATTTTTTTTATAACCATGATTTGCAACAGAAGAGATCACTTCTTCTGATTTTTTAAAAAGATTACTAACTTGAATTTACAACGTGTTAGGTGACTCAGAGGTAGACTAGGCCTTACTGTTGATGTAGCCTGGCTGCCTGTAGAGCACCTGCTAATTGTTTACTGGCGAAAAAAGCAACCATGTCTCGTAATCAAGTAGCTGCACACCTGCACGTTTCTTCTATCATGAACCTACATGTTAGTTCTGATGTGCTGGAGATTTGCTGTTGCTTGCAGTGTCAAGGAATGCAATTCTTGACCAGTCGAATTAATACATTTATTTGATTATTTCATCTGTTCCTAGGTAATTCATATATAACTGGTCTCTTGAGTGACCTTGAGAAAGCTTTGCAGGTATTCTGGAGTCCACTTAGTTTATTATGTCGTGTACTTTCTATGTATGTGTGTATCATTGCTTTCTTGCAGATTCGTGGTCCATCAAAACGGAAGCATGTGCATGGATGTAGCCTTGTTAGAGCAAAGAAGTTGTACGGCTACCATGCATCCGAGGAGCTTTTTGTGAAGATCTATCTGTATCCACTGTTTACTCATGTTCATAAATTCAACACTGCTTCTACAAATGTGTATTCTAGTCAACATCACCTGTCATATCTTTTTTCTATTCAGCGTCGAGGGAAGGTGGAAAATTAGAATAATATTTTGTCCCTGTGTTTCTTACAAAACCAATTGACTGCTGAAATGACAAATTTAGAGTTAATGTTTTGGTCATCTGGTCCAGCTTTTGAACTGTATAATAAGTGTCTTGCTTGTTTGGAACAAAATGGTGTCACATAAATCTTCTATTGCTGATGTGATTTTGGGGTGTTGCAACTGCAGCCTTGTAGAATGGTGTTTTATATCATAAAACTTCGTTGTGCAATTGGCTTCCTTGATTTTGTCTCAAGATATTATCCTCATGAGGTTTCTCGAGCTGCGACCCTTCTGTTGGTAAGTTGTACAATGCTGGAAAAGTCATTTATTTATGGAATAAGACCAAAGTGAATGGATTTCTGATTCATTTATAAAGTACTTAGTTTTACTGTCTGAAGGAGTCATGCGTGAACAACCTTTACATAATGTTGTTCTTTTCGGTTCATTGGATATTTTCCCATTAGGCACATTTGCAGATTTGCAGTTATGTCATCTGTCCACTTATAGGGCAGTAGATGTAGGTATGTGAAACTTGCATATTCATGGTGAACAATTTCATGTCAATGGTCTTCACTATTTCACCTGAAAGCATGCCCTTATTTTGTCCCTATCCTTTTTGTGGTGTGAACTCATGAATCTGTTTAACTTTCATAGTGTGAAGCCATCAATTTTGTTCTCCAACAATCTCATATTCCCTTCGATTTTATACAAGGCATATTTTGTGTCGTTAGGATAAGGCTTTGGCCAACAATTACTCTATTAATATTCATTTATGCGATGTCAAATTATAATTGTGAGAATTGTGAGAAGTATTTTTTTAATTCATATCTAATGTCATCAATTTTGTCACAAAAGTTATGCATTAATAGAGTGGTTATTGGTCAAAGGCTTGTCCTAATGAAACAAAATAAGCACTACAATTTCAAATGGAGGGAGTACTTGGCTACATAAGTATATGCTGGCAACTGGCATGGAGGCAATATTTCCTCTAGTTCAAAAGTATTGGCTAATTATTAGCTGAACATGCTAGCATTTTTCTGTGCCTTTTTATGGAAAACAAAATCTTATTTGGAAAAGTTTCCAAATACTCTTCCAGGCACTAATTTATAGCTATTTAATTTCAGAGTGGTGCTGTTTTTAATAGAGCATTTCAGCCTTATGAATCCCACATTCCATATCTTCTTCACTTTTTGGTAAGCACACTGTTTTCTTGTGAATTGCAAAACAATAATACCATTTTACCTATTTTTTATAAGTATGCAATGATATCATTGTGTGACGTGATGCTACATTTTTGTTTATTTGGTGGTTTTTCTGTTGTATTTTTGCTTTAGATTGACTACAACTTGTATGGAATGGGACATATACATGTCAAGGACTTCAAGTTCCGTCCTCCATTACCAGATGATTTCCATCCTAAATCATCCCTCCGCAAGGTGGATTGTTTTACTGTATTGGAGCTCAAACAAGTTCTATATAATTGTTTATGGTGACGTCTAATGTTTTGCATTTGAATTTTTTATTAAATTTTGTTCAAACCTTATTATTTGTTCGTACTAAAACTTTGTTTTTTTCTGGAATAAAAATGATAGGCACAATCAAACAATCCGGAAATGAAAAGTCCAACTGTTTGGATATCTTCAACAGTGCCACATTCTTCAATACTGGGCAGTTCTGCCGCTTCCCATTATCTGGGAGGAACCAATTTGAGCTTCGCTTGTCGACATAGTTCTTCAATGCTTGAAGCTGATTCAAGATTAGAAGGTCTGGCTATCACATTCTAGCACTATTATTTGGTATATTGTTAACTTTCTTTACAAATTTCAGTTTCACCTTCAGGTATCCTAAATGAGAAGTATAAGATGTACACTTCTCTTTCTCAAACAACAGAAGACATGAAAATGGTTCAGTCACTTGTAGCAATTTGGGAGGTGCACTTTTTTTATATATTTTGTTTGTGCACCTGTGCTACGAAATGTTAGTAACTTTCAAACCTCTATGTTATTGTCTTCAGGAACTTGAGTGCTTAAGGCTGCTGGAGGAAACACAACATACTGATCTGGGTCGACCTTTACGGGAGGAAGTTCTTAAAGATTTTCTTGATGGTATCAAGTATGAGAGTGCCCTTTCTATGTTGTTTTCACAAGAAGAGCCACAACGTAAAGTTTCTACCACAGAAGAGTCTGAAAGGCTAGAAAGGTGCTTCAAATCATTGACTGATGTTGTTGGGACTGTTACATTCTCACAGGATGACTACTGTGATAATGTCGATGTTGGTAATTCTGATGGTATGCAAAATGACAAACCAAATGCAAGTCTTTCCTCAGGGCCGTTAAAACAAATTGTGCAGACTATATCTCCTCAAAGAAACAATGAATATCTTGTGTCCTCATCTGTAACACAAAGAATATCATCTCAATTGTCTGATGAGGGTGAAAAGGTAGTCCTCACTCAGATGTTATCTCAGTTGTTGAGTCGATCTGTATTGTTAGCAAAGGAATATCACATAGCATACAGGATTGAACTAAAAAAATCTATGGACACATTAATCTATGAAGGTCACTGTTCCAGGTTCTTGTTGCTCTTGGTCTGGGCTGCCCAGAAATTGAAAACTAGCTGTGAAACTTAAAAGAACAGGAAGTTTGGATATTACATGATACAACACTTCATGGTCATTTTCTGATCCTATATCATTCATCCCCAGTAGCGGCCTTTAAGTTGGCATGAAATTTTCAGTATGGAATCATGGTATCTATTGCAATTTTTTAAAATCTGAATAAGCTTTTGTTATTTAGTAACTGAACTTCTTTTCTCCTTAAAATTGTTCTTTTGTAGCAAGTGGATGCTGAAGCCCTTGGACTTTTAAGCTGGCTGGCCTCCTCACAAGCTGCTGAGGAACCAACAACTGATGATGAGTTAATTAATGAAGTCATCCTCAGCCCTTTGTTCGGCAAGAAGTCCATTGAAGTTGCTTTAGAGTCTGCTCACTTGGATTTCGATAGTGCTTCTCAGCAGGAGTGCCAGGATATTCTTGATTCAGTTGATCCTGTCAGTGCAGCAGAAGAACCAAACACACATACTTCTTACCTTGACTCTGTAAAGCCTGATTCTACTGCTTCAGTTGGCAACATTATTCCTCAGGTTGATGGGTCGGCTGATGAGAGCCCAAAAGTCTCCCAAGAATATGAAAGGAGCAAGATTACTAGGAAAACAGTAGGATCGCCTAGTTACACACCTACTAAGAATTCTTCAAAATCAGCTAGTAAGCGTGCAGGAACTGAACAACTCTGGGGTTCTTTGCCTCTTTCCAGAAAAAAAGGGCTGCATCGAAATGCTGATGGTTCATGCAGTGAACCCTCACAGAAGGATTTAAGTGCATCTAACAAGACTGATAAGAACTGTCATGGTATCACAGGCAACAGTGATGGGGAATCTTCTAGT